>QEPC01005340.1:6548146-6612263 GCA_003113815.1 Sphenodon punctatus
TAAATAAATAAATAAATAAATAAATGTTAACACCCTATAAAGGCCAGGTTTGAACCCTTGACCTGGTTGAGAAGTGGTGGGGCTGCTGTTGGGACCCTTACCATCTGCACCTGAGCTGCTTGTCTCCTACTTTCCCAAAAAGAAGCCTCCTGCTCTGTAGGTGGGTGCCAAAGGCTGTTAAGTAGCCATTGAGGCCCTTATACTTGCTTGCAGCTGATACTATATTAGGTAGCTTTCTTTCCTCAGGGAGGTGGGCTTTATTTTAAATTGGAGTGAGGTGGTATTTTAAATGGGGGATTTGGGTAGGATTATGGTGAGTGAGTTGGTGGATAGGATGGAGTGCCCCAGTGAGGAAGGGGAGAATGGGTGACTTTGCTGCCACTCCGCAGTGGGTGGGTGGGAGGGAGGGGTACTGGCTTGGGGTGTGTGTGAATTTGGCAGGACCCTTGGTGAGAAGGAGGGGTACTGGCTTGGGGAAAAGAGAGTGGGCAATTTGTTAAGACCCCTCATTTTGAGGTGAGTTGGGGTTTATGCCCTGTCGGGAGAGTACAAGCACAGGGGATGGAAGGTGGGGGTTATGCCAGAGTCCCCTGTGGAGGGGGTATATGAATGGGGGAGTGAAAAGTGTTGGTTTTATTGGGATTAGGGAAATGGGGGTGGTTGGGATGAATTGGGGGTGAAGGGGAGGAGTCTCTTCTTGGTGAGAGCAGGGAGGGTGGAATTAGGTTGGGGGAGGAGAGGCTTCTCCTGCCTGCTTCATTTGCCAATCAACCTCAGGGGATGCTGGCCTTGGACAGTACTCGCTGACCACCCATCCTCCTAAGGCCTTATTAATGCCCTGAGGGTTATTGTTTTCAGGGGGTGGACACTGGCAATTTGGAGATGAAGAGAGGGACCTGCTTGAGGAAGGAGAAAAGGAGGCAGTTAATGAACCAATTGGGGTTGTGTTGGGTATGGGGTGGGGGAAGGAAAGAGCATCTGGGATATTGGGAGAGGCACATAGTATCTGTTCCATGCCATGCTATCCTCCTGTCTTGGGATATTTGGGGTTTGACGCTAGTAGAGCCCCTGATCTGAAGCTGATGCTACTTAATGCACAGTCAGTGGCAAATAAAACATCAACCATCTTCAATTTTATTCAGGAAGAGGCCGCTGACCTCATATGCATTAGAGTTCTGGAGGCATCTAGACCTATATGTGTGCCAGCTAAGTACTCAGTGCAGCATCAGCCTAGGATCGGGGGCTACAAGTGGTGGAGTGGCAGTAATCTGTAAAGAAACCCTGGTCTTTCAAAGGTATCTGGTGCCTGATTCATCCAATGTGGAGTGTCTCCACCTTGTGCTGGAAGCTAGGGATAGGTTGGGGATTTTACTGGTGCATCAGCTGTACAGCAGACTCCCTGGCCAAGCTGGTTGAGTTGATCTCAGAAGTGGTCTTGCGGTCACCCAGACATACAGCCTTGGGTGACTACAACACATACACAAAGACTAACCTTTTGAGGCTGGAGCAGGACTTCACGACCTCCATGACAACCGTGGGTCTATCCCAGATAATATCTGGCCCAACATATGAGGTGGGACATGTGTTGTATTTGATGTTTTCCACTGGCTTGGAAACGGGTTCTGACTGTTGTTCTGATTAGGGTGTGGTTTAGGGGATGTGCATTTCATTTATGTTTTCTGTTTAACTCAAACAATATATTGTAATTTTGTTTAAGGTAAACAGAAAACATAGAAAGAATAAAAAAATGTTCATTTAGGTTTTGCCTGACAGTGCCTGCTACAGTGAGGTTGTCAGGTAAAACAAACAGTGTATCAATTCAAGCCAGGAGGACAGGGAAAGGGAAGGAATGGGGAGAGCATGATTGGCATCACTGTTGGCCAATTTGGATCGCTGCAGTAAGGCTGTGTCAGGCAAGACAAAACAGTGTTTCAGTTCAAGCCAGGGGGAAGGGGGATAGGGAAGGAACAGGGAGAGCATGATTGGCATCTCTGCTGGCCAATTAGGATCGTTAAGACATCACGCAGCACTTGACACAGAGAGAATTCCTGTGATGGGCTTTGTTCGGTGCTGCCAGAACCAACCAGGGGCACTGGGGGGAGGGCACTGTGAAAGCCATATCAGGTGGCTGGCTGGCTGGCTGCAGCTGCTTCTGGTTCTATCTTCAGAGTATTTTGGAGATCTATTCCTCTTTCATTTCCAAATCATTTAAATCTCCTGTATCTATATGATCCTAATAAATCTCATTTAAGTGATGCCCATCCATTAGAGAGTGACTGGACACAGACTTCTCTGTGTCTACACTGCTTTCCTCCCTTCCAGTGCTACACTGCTGCCCCCCTGTGGGCGTTAGATCACACTGCATCCCCCCATTCCCTAACAAAGCCATGAGTGAATACCCAATTGAAATGAACAGAAAATGAAATGTAAAACATAAACAAAATAAAAACAAAATGAAAAACAAAACAGACCCCCCCCCCCAATAAATTAAATGAAAACAAAAATGTTCCCCCTCCTGCAATTCCCTAGTGTGGTTACAACACCATTGTCTTGATTGGACCATTACCTTCTGAAGGCCCAGATCGCTTCCCTCCCGGTGAGTGTTAGACCAATTAGGTTGGTCCGCCCTTGGAAAATAATGGATCCAATTGGTTTCCAGAATTCTCTGGGGGATTTACCTACTTAACCTTGATGGCTACTCTGTTGGTGACCTGATTGCCTTGTGGAATGACATCTTGACTATGGCCATTGACAGGTTGCACCCAAGTGTCCGTTCCCACCCATGACAGCATAGGTACTCCTCGTATCTGGGGGATCTGAGGTGGCTGAAGCGGGAGGGTAGGTGGCTAGATTGCAGGTGATGCTTGATTTGCACTGAAGCCAACTGATTGTGACATAGATCATTTTTGAAGGACTATGCCATAGCTGTGATGGTGGCAAAGAAAACTTTCTTTTCCGCTATTATAGCATCTGCAAAGTCTTGTCTTGCAGAGTTGTTGTTAGTCGGGGCTAATAAGCACCGTTGACAACGTTCAGACAGACATCCTATCCTGGGCTTAACGCAATTAATCCAGGATAAATGTCCGTCTGAAAATGCCCAGTCAGTGGCTCAGCTCCCATTGAATTTAGAGGATTGCACCCTTAATTCCAATGACTGTACTTCCTTTTCCTTATTAAGAGAAGATGCAACATGATTTTTGTGTCCATTAAACACCCAGAAGAAACATGCTCAATATCTTTAATATATATAGACTGAATGACCCAAACACACACAACACTCAGGTTTGTTAAATTCAGCCTATGAAAACATTAGAACATTCTTCTTATAGAAAACCCTATAAGCTGAATTTGTAATTTCTCCTTCAAATGATTCCTTCATGCCTCCCACACATGGCAATGACATGTGCAAGTCTGAAGTTTTACTAGCAATTTGTTGCTAGGGGGTTGCACATGTACAGTTTGGCCTCACATATCAGCTGGAAACAGTGTAAATGCAGACACATTTCATGCCAGTGCCACCCAGGTCTTGCTTACTACCAGAAGACATGAGTCACAGCTCTCCTCTCTAGGATGGTAGCTTACTACCTGAACTTAACTCTGATCTGATTAGCTCCTTTTCTTATTTTTCATTTCTTTCAGTTAGTACAAAAAAGTACTAACTGCTTTGTTAGTACAGGCTTCATTAAATTGGGAATTCTTGTCACCTTAATGCTTATGGCCACATAATCAGCTAAACAAGCATCACTGAATGCAGTTTTAAAAACTGATTAGACAAATTATGGAGCTGCAGTAGTGGCTCCATAGTTAAGGCAGAGATAACTTTCTTCATTGAAGAGGCCCATTGAGTTCAATGGGATTCCCAGGGGCAATTTCCCACTGTTGATGGGGTTTTCTCATTGATTTGCCATGAATAGTGAATGTGGTTTGCATAGAAGAGTCGGGAAATGCTCAAAGTACATGCCACTGTTCAGAGATTGTGCAATGGATAGGTATAAGATGTTTGATTATGATTTTAAAGTACTGTCTATGCTTTAAAGTACGGTCTGTATGCTTTAACCTTATACTTATGTCATGCACTCTTCCTTACCTATTTGATTTGAGGACAAAAAAACCCAATACCACACATAGTAGAATTTGGCAGTCTAGAGGTAAGAATTTTGTTTAGGGAGCAAAAGATCCTGGGTTCAAATCCCCTATAGTGCTCCTGTCATCGAGTGGGAGAGTAGAAGACTGTACCTGTGGGGTTCTAGGGGGTTTGGGGAAAAGGGGTCGGGTACATGGGGCGATGGAGGAGGGGACAGCCAGGAGGAGGGATACACACATGCAACCTTACAGGGGGGAGCAGCGAGGCACCGTGTGGAAAACACGCCCTCAGGGTGGAATAGGGCTAACAGGATGATTAGTCCCCAGCCTGACTCATCATAGGGCATCTGGGTAATCGCATGCCTCAATTGCTGCTGTAGCCACACGCACATGGGGAAAAGGGGGGAACAGGGGAAGAGGAAGTGAGGTTGGTGGGGTGCGGGGGTGCAGAAACCCCTGGGGGGAGAGGGAGGTTGGATAGGGCTAGCGTTCCAAGGAGGGACCCAGGCAATAGTGCTCCCCCGAACCCAAAGGACTGCAACCTTACCTCCAACTGCTCATTACCGTAACACTCACCCATGCACACCACACTCACTCCGCTCAGCCACACTGTGTTCCTCAGCACAAGTACGAAGCTCCAGGCAAAAGGCACAAAAGGCGGGGGGCAGTCTCACAGGCACAAGGCTCGATCACCAGCAACGCAGTCAGCCCTGCATCGGGCTTTTAACTCCCTGCTCAGGGTGGTGCTGGAGCCGCGCTGAGCGGCGTAACGGCGGGGGCGGGGCTACTTCTGGCGTGGTTTCCTGCTTGGCTCCGCCCCCCGGGGCCTTGCCGAGGAGTGGCGGCGTGTTTCCTTGCAGCCTGGCAGGCAGGTGGAGGGGCTGCAGGGCTTTCCCCGTGTGAGTCTGCTGCGGGGTTGCCCGGGGGTTGTGCTAGCAGTGCGGGAGCCCCCGTCGGGGCTGATGGTTGCCGTGGGATGTCTGGGGGCGGAGTTTCGTGCCCCCGGGTCCTTACAGCACCCCCCTCCAAGGCCAATGCAGGAACGTGGGGCGCGGTTTGAGGGGATAGCACATATGGAAAAGGTGCGCCAAGCGAGGAGCATGTACATCTGTCGCTTTTTCCCAGGAACGTTCCGCTGGACCAAACCCCTTCCAGTCAAGGAGATACCATAACCGCCCGTGCCGTCGACGCGAGTCAAGGATCTGCCGGACTTAATTCTTGGGAGGTCGGCAGGGGTCCCACTTGTTTATTTTCGAGTTGTCACGGGACTTGGGCCATCTTTAGTTGGGAGACATGAAAGGCAGGATGTATGTGATACTGTGCCGGTAACTTTACCCGATAGACGACGTCGTTAATCTTTCGGCATATGGGGAATGGGCCAATGTATCGATAGTCAAGCTTGGCCGATGGTCGTGCGGAAGGGTATTTTCGATGGTCGATCCATACCCAATCTCCGGGAGCATACTGGGGAGCCTCTTGACGTTGTCGATCAGCATATAATTTATATTGCTGCCGGGTGTGTTGAAAATTCGTGCGAGCGATGCTTTGCGCCTTGCGGATGCGGGAGACGAGGGCGCCTGCGGCCGGGACGGAGCAAGCAGTTAGTTCGGAGAGACAGAGGGACGGGTGGTACCCATAGGTAATAAAAAAAGGGGAGTTACCTAAAGTCGCGTTGAGTGTTTTATTGTAGATGAATTTGGCTAATGGTAGCAGCTCATCGTACCAGTCATCTTGGTGGTACCCGGTGTAGCAATGCAAATACTGTTCGAGCGTCTGATTCACCCGGTCTACCTGTCCGTTGGTCTGGGGGTGGTACCCGGAGGTTAAGCTACGTTTTATTTGAAGGCCTTTTAACAGTTCTTTCCATAATCGCGACGTAAATTGGGATCCTCTGTCAGATACAATCTCCAGAGGTATTCCATGTAATTTGATAACATGGTGGAGAAGCAACGGGGCGGTGCCACTAGCAGTAGGTAATCCTGAGGTGGCTACAAAATGCCCCATTTTTGTAAAATGGTCTACAATTACTAAGATGGTCGTATACGTAGAGGAGGGGGGTAACTCCACGATAAAAATTGAGACCAATACGTTGCCAGGGTCCTTGCGGTAAGGGGGCCAACTGCAGTAGGCCCTGCGGTCGGTGTCGGGGAACCTTAGTTTGCGCACAGGTGGCACACTGCTTAGCGTACCGTGCGACATCCTGGCGTAGCGTTGGCCACCAGAAATGCCTTTGTGGTAAGGCAAGAGTCCGTCGTACCCCAGGGTGCCCGGCCAGGGGGGCATCATGATGTCCCCAGAGCAGGGGCTTGCGGGCCTGTGGGGGAACCATGAGTCACTGCTGATAGTACCGGAGCCCATCTCGTCCCTTTTGGGTCTTAGGGGCTAGGCCGGACCTGAGGGTGTTGGGGTACTTTAGAAATTGGGAGGAGGTAAGAAGGTTAGCCGTCATCGTTCGGGCCTCCAAAATGGGTTCTCCCCTCTTGTCAGGGGGGTCCCCGTCCTCGGTGCACCGGGAGAGGGCATCAGCTAAGATGTTTTGGGTGCCGGGGCAATATTGGATCTGGAAATGAAAGCAGGTAAAGAAAAGGGCCCAGCGCCCATGTCGCACATTAGTAATGCGGGTAGTGTGCAGATAAGTGAGGTTCCGATGGTCCGTAACTACGGTGACTGGGTGCTTTGCTCCTTCGAGGTAATGCCTCCAGGATTCGAAGGCTGCTTTGATTGCTAAGAGCTTGCGATCCAACACCGTGTAATTTTTCTCGGCGCTGTTGAGCTGTTGGGAGTAGAATGCACAGGGTAACAACCGGTCCCCTCCAGGTTCTTGTTGCAAAAGTGCTGCTCCTATGGCGATGCTGGAGGCATCTGTCTCTACTGTAAAGGGTTGGTCGAAGCGTGGGTGTTGTAGGATGGGGGCCTGAGTGAAGGTGGTCTTCACGCCTTCAAATGCCCGCTGCTGCGTGGGGCCCCATTCGTATGCTACTCCTTTGCGTAACAATCCTGTCAATGGTGCGGTTAACCTTGCATAATTGGCAATGTACTGGCGGTAATAGTTCGCTGTCCCCAGAAACCGCTGTACGGCCTAGATGGACCGGGGTGGGGCCCATTGCGCAATTGCGCTTACCTTCCGAGGGTCCATCTTAATCCCTTGACGGGAGATAATGAACCCGAGGAATTCAATGGTAGACACGTGAAACGCACATTTCTCTTGTTTACAGAACAGCCGGTTTTGTCGTAACTGTTGTAACACCTTTTGCACCTGAGGGATGTGTTCCGCTATGGTGTTGGAGAAGATGAGGATGTCATCCAGATATGCTACCATGCACACGTCCAGCATATCGCGAAGTACGTCATTTATAAGGTGCTGAAAGGTGGCCGGCGCATTCGCCAAGCTGAATGGCATCACGCGGTACTCAAAGTGCCCATAGCGGGTTCGGAAGGCGGTTTTCCACTCGTCCCCGGGGCGGATGCGCAGAAGGTTGTACGCACCCCAGAGGTCGAGCTTAGTAAAGATCTTGGCGCCGTGAAGACGATCCAGAAGCTCGGGGATCAATGGAAGGGGGTAGCGGTTTTTTATAGTCACCGTGTTAAGTCCATGGTAGTCGATGCAGGGGCGGAGCCCCCCATCTTTTTGGGGGACAAAGAATATTGGGGCTCCTGCCGGGGAAGTGGAATATTGGATGAAACCCCGTCGTAATTGTCCTCTATGTACTCCTTCAAGGTTTCCAGTTCCGGGGCGGACAAGGCGTAAATCCAGCCATACGGTGGTTCAGCGCCTGGCATTAGTTCAATGGGGCAGTCGTAGGCCCGATGAGGCGGTAGACTCTCGACCTCTTGCTTGCTAAAGACATCGTAAAAGGTGGCATAAGGCGCGGGGAGTTTTGCTTCAGCCCCCTCGGTTCCTGTAGCCAACAGTGTTCGCTGGGGTGGGCTTCGATTGCAAGTGGTGGTGCAATACTTAGTCCCAAAGGTCAGGGTTCGCTGGACCCAATGGATTCCAGGGTTGTGTTTGCAGAGCCAGGGCATTCCCAACATCACCTCGAACATAGGGGATGCTACTAAATCAAAACACATCCACTTGTGGTGAGCCCCAATGGCGACCTGGAGAAGTGGAGTTTGCCACACAAGGGGCCCAGAACTAAGAGGCGATCCATCAATGGTGTGTACCTGCTCTGCGGATTGTCGAGGGGTGTGTGGGAGGTTGTAGCGGCGCAAAACCCCCTGATCCATGAAGTTGCCAGATGCTCCAGAGTCGATGAGCGCCCAGGCAACCACACTCCGGGAGGTGTCACCCCTCAGGGTGACAGGGATTTGTAGGTGTTGCCCTTCTCCTAGGTTCGTGCCTAGGACCCGGGGGGGCTCTGGGCAGGGTCGTCGGTTCTGTCCCCGGGGGCCCCCCTATAGCTCCTGGGGCCGGCCTTTTCCCGCATCCCTTCCAGTAGGGGGCAGGGCTGGGCACTCGCGTGCGAAGTGCGAGGGCTCTCCACAGTAGAAACAGAGCCGGGATGTACGTCGGTGCTCCCGTTCTGCAGCAGTTAATGGCCCCCGTGATGCCCCGATTTGCATAGGTTCCCCCTCTGTTTCTCTGCTCGCCTCGCCCCTCGCGGGGTGTGTGTGTGTGTGTGGAAAGCGTGGTCCTATGGTTTGAGGGGGTTCTTGCCGTCTCTCCCGCCGTCGTTCCCCCAAACGCTCGTCTATCTGGACAGTGAGGGTGGCTAAATCTCCTCAGGTCTTAGGCAGGGGGGTGACGGCGAGCTGATCCTTCAGCTCTTCGCTTAGCCCTCGCCTATACATCACCCGGAGTACGTGGTCTGGCCAGTTGAGGTCCACGGCAAGTTGTTGAAACTTCGTCACATACTCAAGCAAGGGCCCTTTTCCTTGCTTGAGTCCCATAATCGCCGTTTCTGCATCTTTTACCCTATGGGGGTAGTCGAATAGGAAGGTAAACTCTTGCACAAACTGATCATAGTCCTGCAACAATGGGGTTTTGCTAGTAAGCAGCGGGGTAGCCCATGCCAGGGCATGGCCTTCCAATAGCCCAATAACAAAAGGAACCTTACGGGCATCGGTGTTGTAGGTGTGGGGTTGCATAGTAAAGGCCAACTCACACAAGGCTAGGAAGCCTCTAAATTGTCATCGATCCCCTGCATATTTAGTCATTTTGGGCCCCTTAGGTTCCCGAGGCATCTGCCAGAGCCGCTACAGCCCCCTGGGGAGCTGGCGCTTCCCCACCTGCCTGTTGGTCCTTTAGATCCTTCACCTCCATGGCAAGGGACTTAACTATTCGCGTCAACTCCTGGACTTCTGCTGCAAGCTGCTCCATGGCCTGCAGACCCACCGGGTGGTATTCAATATAGGGGAGGATTGGGTGCTGGTGATTCTGTGGGGCTCTAGGGGGTTTGGGGAAAAGGGGTCGGGTACACGGGGCGATGGAGGAGGGGACAGCCAGGAGGAGGGATACACACACGCAACCTTACAGGGGGGAGCAGCGAGGCACCGTGTGGAAAACACGCCCTCAGGGTGGAATAGGGCTAACAGGATGATTAGTCCCCAGCCTGACTCATCATAGGGCATCTGGGTAATCGCATGCCTCAATTGCTGCTGTAGCCACACGCACATGGGGAAAAGGGGGGAACAGGGGAAGGGAAAGGGAAGAGGAAGTGAGGTTGGTGGGGTGCGGGGGTGCAGAAAGGAGAGGGAGGTTGGATAGGGCTAGTGTTCCAAGGAGGGACCCAGGCAATAGTGCTCCCCCGAACCCAAAGGACTGCAACCTTACCTCCAACTGCTCGTTACCGCAACACTCACCCACGCACACCACACTCACTCCGCTCAGCCACACTGTTCCTCAGCACAAGTACGAAGCTCCAGGCAAAAGGCACAAAAGGGGGGGGCAGTCTCACGGGCACAAGGCTCGATCACCAGCAACGCAGTCAGCCCTGCATCGGGCTTTTAACTCCCTGCTCAGGGCGGTGCTGGAGCCGGCGTGGGGCGGGGCTACTTCCGGCGTGGTTTCCTGCTTGGCTCCGCCCCCCGGGGCCTTGCCGAGGAGCGGTGGCGTGTTTCCTTGCAGCCTGACAGGCAGGGGCCTGGCAGGTGGCTCAGCTGGAGGTGCTGCAGGGCTTTCCCCGCATGAGTCTGCTGCGGGGTTGCCCGGGGGTGGTTCTGGCGGGGTAGCAGCCCCCGTTGGGGCCGATGGTTGCCGCGGGATGTCTGGGGGCGTTGCTTCGTGCCCCCGGGTCCTTACAGTACAAATTAGAAATGTTTGTGTTGCTGCCACTCGCCGTCGAAATGTCACATCCAATCCTGTGCATGGGGCCCTGATCCTGGAATCCAAGCAACCTCTGCATCTGCAGAATGGCGCAGCATTGTGCCAGGTCCATAACCCAGAGGTCAATGGATCAAAACCAAAATCATACTTCTTTGCTGCAAAAATGAAGGGCATGTTGGTTTAGAGGTAGGATTCCTTCCTTAGTGGGCAAGAGGTCCTGGGTTCCAGTTCCCTGTGGTGATGATGTCAGGAGAGAAGACAAAAGGCCATATGACAGGGTTTGTGAGAACACCATTGATAGAACACATATAATATCCGACTTCCTAGTATGCTCCGCGTACTGCTGTCGAGGGCAAAAAAGAAAAGGGCTGCATGATGGGGCTTGTGAGAACACCCTCGATGGAACACATACAGTACTCAAGTTCCTGGCATACGCTGTATACTGCTGTCAAGGATGAAAAGAAAGGGCTGCAGGATGGGGCTTGTGAGAACACCCTTGATAGAACGCATACAATACCCAAGTTCCCAGCATGCTCTGTATACTGCTGTCGAGGGCAAAAGGAACAGGGCTTGTGAGAACGCCCTCGATAGAATGCATATGATGAATGTTGGTATGTGTGAAGAGTATAATGAGACTTAAGTTCAATTGTAATGCCCAAAAAATCCAGTCAACTTGGCTGGTACCGACTACTGTTTTGTTGGTGCCCAGGCACCTGGCACACAAGGTCTTGGGATCCCCTGCACAGTCCACTCTTCCATACCTATTTGAGGACAAAAAACAAATGTCACACATAGGTAAGACTCTTGCTTAGGGTGTAAGACGTCTTTGGTTCAGATCCCCTATAGGGCTGCTGTCGTCAAGTGGAGGGGAAAAAGACTGTACCTTTTAGAAAAAACATATTTTGCTGCTACTGGCCGTCAAACGTTCCCGTCCAGTCCTGTGCATGGGGCCCTGATCCTGGAATCCTTTCTCTGGTGGGTGGAGGACGCTTGGGATCCAGTGGGGTGCTCATTCTGTGGTGGCATGAGCCTTGAAATCAGTGAGACCATTTGCAGAGCATAAATTTAGTCATGTGCAGTGTCAATGAGAATGGGATAGGAAGCTAATAATAGGAAGCATCAGAAGGATGCCACAAGCAGAGAGGGAAGCACAAGCTGCATTAGATGGTGGTTACATTGTATCTGCTATCTAACTTGTCAGGTACAGTATACCTGAATCTCGACATTGATAGCTCTAATGGTTGTGTGTGCACGCTCATGCTGTAACTACCCCCTTTGCGAGGGTCTTTTTAAGAGGTGGGAAACTTCAGGCCTGGGGGCCAAATGCAGCCTGTGACTAATTTTTATTTGGCCCCTTTCTAGTTCCTGGCTTTGCCCCTGGTTCCAGTTCCTGCCCCCAAGCACTGAAAGACTGAGCTCATGGAAGCAGGGATGAGGGCGTGCATCCGAGGACAAGGGACAGATCTGGACCCACTTGCTGAGCGCATTCCTTCAGCCCCTCCTTCTTTGCCCCAACTTCTCTGCGACCCTCAGAGCTTGTACTGATTTTTAAAGTGACCCCTGGGAGGGAAAAGGTATACAGCACTGAGCATGCACTTGATGCCTTCTAAACAAGGAGCCAGTGTGGTGTAGTGGATAAGGTACTGGACTTGGACCTGCCATGGCAGGGCGAGGGAGGGGGCTGCCTTCCCCCACAACCAAGACAACACCTGACACAGCTCCCTGCCCCCCCCCCCAGTGCAATTCAGATGGGGAGAGTTTAATCTCTCCCCAGCTCAGCTCTCAGCATGGACACCTGATTCAGGAGTCTTGGAGACCTTGAGCCAATTCATGGTCAAACCAACCCAAGCCCCAGCCTCACCTCTAGACATATCCACCCTCCACCCCCAGCACATCCATGGTGCTTGCTTGGCAGGGGGAGGGACTTGACATGGGGACAGCAGCCTGAGAGGAGCCTAGGGATGCAAAATTTCTCAGTGCAGCCCTTGCAGGGAGAGAGCTGGGGAAGCACTGCACGAGCAGGCGGCTTCAAAGCCTCTGCCCCCGAGCTCAGAGTTTGCAGCGGAGGTGGGTGGTGGTGAGAGGAGCCAATGAAGTGCTGCAGGGGCAGGCTGCTTCAGCACCTCTCCCCCAAGTTCAGAGTTGCAGCAGAGGTTCAGGGCCAGACACAAGCAGCATTGGTCGTGGAAGCATTTCAGGCAGCTGACCAAGCCCGCACCCCTCAACCTGGCAGCGCAACTGGTTTTGTAACTTATGCAAATAGTGAGTCCCTAACTGCAGTACGGGCCACAGACCTTCCTGGGGGAGGGAGCTAACTAGCTCATTAATATATATGTATGTAAAATGTAACTTGTCCACTACTACAAGTTCTCTACTTTTTTTGGGGGGGGGGGGGAAATGGCATATATTGTCTTCATGACCAAGTGGTCTTGGGGGAGTGTACGTCTTCCCCCCGGGACCTCATGTGTGGAGTCCCGCAGGGTGCCATTCTGTCCCCCCTCTTGTTTAACGTCTATATGCAGCCGTTAGGGGAGATCGTGAGAGGGTTTCAGGGCATGCAGTGTCATCAGAATGCTGATGACACTCAGCTCTCTCTCTTTTTCCATTGACCCAGGCCATACAGTCTCTTTATTTTCCCAGTGCCTGTCGGCTGTGGGGGCTTGGATGAGGTTGAGCCATCTGCAGCTGAATCCTGACAAGACGGAGGTGATGTTGGTGGGCGAGGGCCTGGGAGTAGTTGAATCTCCTCTTGTGTGGGGGGGCGGGGTGTTCACCCTCCCATGGTCTCACAGGTACGGAGTCTGGGTGTGCTCCTCAATTCACGGCTCAGCCTGGAATCTCAGGTTGTGGCCGTGGTGGGGAGTGCATTTCGGCAGTTACATCTTGTCCGGCGGCTTCGGCCATATCTCTCAGGCTGACCTCGGCAGTGTCATCCATGCTTTCATCACCTCAAGGCTGGATTATTGCAACACGCTCTTCTGCCCGAGAAGCTGGTCCGGAGGCTGCAGCTGGTGGAGAATGCCGCGGCCCATCTCCTTACTGGGGCAGGCCGCAGGGAGCACATGACCCCTGTGCTCCGGGCTCTGCACTGGCTGCCTATAAAGCACCAGACTAGGTTCAAGGTGCTGGCTTTGACCTTTAAAGCCCTTCATGGCCTGGGCCCTGCCTATCTGCGGGATCGCCACACTCATGTGCCCGTGAGACCCCTGAGATCATCCGTGGGGGCCTTTTTGGAGGTTCCCCGGGTGAGATGGGTGGCCACTGATATGAGGTCTTTTTTGGTGGCTGCCCGTGCTGTGGAATTCACTCCCGGAGGAGGCTCAGTTGGCCCCCACCCTCTTGTCATTTTGACGTTTGTGTAAAACCTGACTGTTCTGCCAGGCTTTTGACGAGGGGGGTAGGGCTTGGGAGGGAGGGTGAATTTTATGATTTGTTTTAAAATTTGTTGATTTGTGTTTAAATGTTTTATTGTTAAATCTTTTGTGTTGTTCACCACCCCGAGCTGCCTTTGGGCAGGAGGGGCGGGATACAAGTTTTAAATAAATAAATCTCTGCAGAAAATATGTTGTATTTTCTGAAACTTCATGTAACCGAAACACAGATGTAGTACAATCTCTTGCCATCTTTATACTCCCTGAAATCACTCTCAGGTGTTTGGATTGTGTTGTAAAAAACCCCAAAGAAATTAGACAAGCAAAAAACCTATGGCTTAAAAAATCTAGTTAAGGCAGATTCACATCAAACTAACTTTAACAAACTGGGAAATTGTATATGTTGAGGCTCCCGCCTTAACTTGCACACCTTGGAAGCAGTTAAGTTGTTGTATGGTGTCACATACTGTGCTCCTAACAACTTAGGCTCCATGCACCCACACTTTGCCTCGATATTTCAGTCCCAATCCTCTTCCTTTGCAGATTGGGGGCAACACTAAAGCTAGGATGACACACTTCTCCCTGTCCAATATTACATTGTTACTCTACTTCCAATGTGGAAAGAATTTCCCTTTTTTTACTTATATTCCACATCTCCATTCTGTGGCACCAGATCAAGTGCATCTTCCAACTGCATAGGTGACTAAGAGCATGTAAATATGCCAACATGAAACAACTAAATGGACCAGTTATGTCCTTACATTTACATTTATTTTATTTGGGATCATCACCTACTCTCTAACCCATTACTTATTTGCGCCCCCCAACTAACCACCACTTCACTCTCAAAGGACAGAAAAGTTCTGACTCCAGTTGTCACTCCCACCCAGTTTAACCCACTAGCTTCCAACTGCATAGTCTGGCCTCTACTACTACCCAATAAACCCCACTCACCTTCCAAAAAATCACAAGACTCCTGACCACTATAATAACCATCATTACTCATAGCAAATATGTCTACAAGTGTGTGAAATGACAACTCCCACGCCCTAAAAAAAGAAAACCCAGGAGAGAAGGTGTGCTAATACACAATGGGGCAATTGAGACTAGAACAACAAGAGGGTAGCTTTGGTGCTTATTAGCATTACAGTAGTGTTCCCCATAGTCTCTGATCACTCCTCCCAAATCACATCACCCAAAATATTGACATTCCACCCATTTCTTATAGTATTCCTCCTATTATTCCACCAAGTTCCTTCCTGCTGTACTCAGTCTTTATGGCCTTCTCTCTGTCATTCCACTGTCTCTCCCTGCTGCCTTCGTTATTCCACATCTTCTTCCTCCCCCAGTCTGAAAGATGCATCTCCATTGTATCATTACACAGTTAATGAGATACAATTTAATTTCAAATTAGCATTGTTTCCTCCATTCCTTCCATTGGCCATTCCATGGATTTCATGTCAATGTATACCCACATTCTAAATAAATACATTGCAGCTTTAGTGTTGCCCCCAACCTGCAAAGGAAGAGGATTGGGGCTGAAAGACCAAGGCAAAGTGTGGGTGCATGGAGCCTAAGTTGTAAGCAAACACAGTATGTGACACCATACAACAACTTCACTGCTTACAAGGTGTGTGCAAGTTAAGGTGGGAGCTTTAACATACAATTTCCCGGTTTGTTAAAGTTTGTTTGATGTGAAGCCGCCTTAACTAGGTTTTTTAAACCATAGGGTTTTTTTGTTTGTCTAACATACTGCTAGAGTATGTTATCTGTTTCTCTTATACTTTTTAACCTCCTTATGCTTCAGCTAGCCCTTCTATCATAATACTATTCTTACAGTACCTACATCACAGGGAGTCTTTCCAATAACTTTAATGAGCTTTGGGTTTGGTGCCAAAAGCACAAAGCAATATTGCAAAATATCTTCCATCAATTAGCCATACCAGAAAATCTTCCCTCCAGTTTTGTATTTCCCTGAGTTCAACTTCTTTCTTCACTGTTTGTTTGATTTTCTATTTTCATTTTCCCTACTACATTTTTGGGTTTTGCTTTCATTTCTCTATGACCTTCTGTGCCACTTGATTTCATTCTGGTCTCTTACAGTTTCCTTTTTTTAATTCTGGCTTTGTTTTGCTTTTCCCTCAAAAGTTTCTTCACTTCCCAAAAATGTCTTTTTATCCCCTACCTCCTACTAAGTACACTAATACCCAACCCTATATCCTTAGTCACTGTGCACACATTTTATATTTTCTGATCTTGACTACTGTTTCTATCACTCTTTGGAACAAATCTCTCTCTCTTCTGAAGGCCCTTGTTGCTAAGTAACACACACACACACACACACACTTTTCTGGGTATGGTTGCCATAGCGCCCCTGGTTAGCACAAGTAGGAGTCATCATACCCTGTAAAAGTCTGTTGGGGAAAACACCAGGCTCTCTTTTGTTTAAGCAAGGAAGCTGCTATCCCTGTTAAACATTACTTAATACACAGTGGAATCTGTTCTAGGAAGCTACTCTGCAGATGTGGCAACCCCTCCCCCCCCCATATAAGAAACTTTAAAAATAAAAACCACTATGACAGCAATATAGCCAGACTGTAATAAAAGTAAAGAAACGAAACACTAATCCTAGCACTCAAAACACCTACACATTCATAGCTCTGTTGACTTCATTGGGTCTACTCATGGGCAGTACTCAATATCAGAGCACTCAGTGGGACTCCCTGGGCATAAGTGTTCGCAGGATTACCATTGTTAGCATTCCTCATAATAGTATGTTGACCCCAAATACAGCCAACTTAACCTTGCATAGACACTCTAAATTAACATATAAGTTGATTTCATTAAGACCCTTTAACATATACATTAGTTACATTGGAGCAAACATCTTCAGAAATTACCAGTTACAATTTTGTTTTTTTATTTGATCATTATCTATTTATCTTTCCTTTTTTAAAATGTTTTAATTTTATTTCACTCTGCTCTTCTGTGACGTTGGTTTCCCTCTTGTTTATGGTGTTTTTCCTCTTGCTATTCCTGCCTCTCACATTATTGCAAATTGTAACTTGTCTGATATTTTTCTTAACTGGAATTATGTTACTTCATGTGAATGGGCTTTTTTAGATGCACATCTTTTTTTACCTGGACTGAAGAGTCTGCAGGGGGGCATGGAGAGTTTAGACGCTTTCCACCCCCCCAAACTGGAAGTCACCTGGGTGCCATTGCAAACACTGGAGCCAGCAACTCCCACATGTTTGATGAAATTTGGTAACTCCTCTGAAACGGGGAGTTACCAAGTCCACTTCTCAAAGCATGCGGGAGTTGCCGCCTTAACTGTCTGCAACAGTGTCCAGGTGACTTCCAGTCAGGGAGGGGGAGTGCCTAAACTCCCCATGTGGGACTTTGCAGAATCTGGACTCTTCAGTCTGGGTAAAAAAATGTGTGTGTCTAAAAATGCCCCCAATATCTTTTATTCTATCCCCTTTCCCACCTATTTTAATGTTCCTGTTTTTTTTAAAAAAGTAAATCAATGAAAGTTAATTTTGATTGAATTATTTCTTTCTTTCTGTATTTTATCTAGCCTCTTTTCTGTTCAGTAAGCTGGTATTTAGCATGCGCTTTGTGTGTGTTTGCCATGAGAATTGAACAGGCTCAGGTCTCTGCATACTAAAATCCAGAACTATCAAAATTGGTTTCTGTGACCTAATCACAGTGACATAGTGACATCTTTGACTCTTTTTCAATACAAGAGTTTTTTTTCTCTCTCTATCATAGACACACTTTCAGTCTGACATTTTTGATTAATTTAAACTCAAAACAAAACTCAGTGGGTGCAGCCACATGAGCTGGGAGAGCCCGATCCCCTACGCACCCTGTGGCGGGCAACTGCCATGGTCTGAGGCACTGGCCACACACGCGGGTGCCCCACTGCTAGCTGTGATGTGGCCCTGCATGGCTGGCAACAGTGCCCGCTGCTGAAAGCCCCGTGGCGGGGTAGATAGGAACCAGGCCCATGAGCACTGGTGTGCTTTTGCGAGCTGGACAGCCTTACCTCGCTTTGAGTAAGGCTACCACATGCTGTGTCCCTGGCCTTTTCCGGAGGACACAGCGCATAGTACCCCCCTGCCCATCCCGAGGGGAACATCTGGTGGCCCACTGGGCGCATAGTGCCGTAAGGCTGCATGATCCGGGGTAACAGCACAGCTGTTCCTCCCCAAGGTCTCTGGGATTAATCCCAGAGCTAAGCCTCCTTCCTTAGCTACACACCTTGAGCCACATCGTGGTCAGAGTTTGACTTGGTTACATTTCATATATAACCAAGGTCAAAAAGTTCTCAGAAAGGCCCATTTCCAGAACAGCCCACTGCCCGCCTTGCCCATCTCTACGAAAACTCCCATTACCCGACACCAAAAACCTTCTCAACTATCTCCCCTCCCATCACCCCACCCTCCCCAGCTAACCCTGAGCTCGCCTCCCACAACAACATTGGCTCCAGCACCCTTCCACAGCCCTCACACCGCCTTCCTCCCATTCCCCCCATCCTCCTCTTCCCCTCCCCGCAAAACTCGCGTTCCCCCACCCCCAAACCCTCTCAAACGTTCCTTCCCCAACCCCCACAATTCCCCCCGCCTCGAGGCAGCGCTCCCCTCCCCCACCCCCTCTAGCGCTCCCCACTCCTCAGGAGATTCCACCCCTCCCCCACAAACGCCCCATGCCTCGCCCCGCCTCCTGCGCGCGGGGGCCTCTCCGGGGAGGGGGCGGGGAGCGCGGCAGCCAATGGGACTGAGCTCCGCCCGTTCCGCCCAGGCGAGTTAGCGCGGTCGGGGCGGGGACTCGGGAGCAGCGGCGGCGGCGGTTTCAGTGACAAGGCTCCCGACAGTGACAGCGGCTCCGGCTCGGCCCGTGTCTCCCGCCGCCGCCATGGCCTATCCGGGGTTCGGAGGGGTGAGTGTCCGCGGCGGCGAAGAGGGGGCTCCCGGGCGAAGGCCCCAAATGCCGCCTTGTCGCAGCACCAAGCGCCCCGCCTCCTCTCCCGGGTGGCGGCCTGGGGAGCCGGGGAAGAGCTGCGCCTGGCGCCCACCCGCTCCCCACCCCCGCACGGGCCCCCTCGCCTGCGTTCCCTGGGCAACCCCCCCCCCCCCAAAGGCGGCAGCCAGACAGTCGGGCTCCCAGCGCGGGGCTGCCGGATGGGGTTTCTGGAGCCCGAGGCCTTCTCGGCTTTGGACAAAGGAAGCAGCCTCCGCTAGCAGAGCCCCGGCCCCTCCTTCCCGCCGCCCAGGGCGCAGCAGCTCTGGGCCCGGGTGGGACATGCCAGCGCCGTGGAGCAGTGGTGGCAGCGTGTGGAAAACATCCGCTCCCCTCTTCTCTTCCGTCTAGCAACAGCTGGGGGTGAGGGGCGCCCAGTCAGCCCCACTGAGACAGGCCCAGCCGTGCCGTGTGGTGGGGGGAGAGCCGGCCCGCCCCACGTAAAGGGACTTCCCCAGGTTCTAGTCACCAGACACTGTGCTTGGCCTGTGACTAACCGCCCAAGTACAGGAGTCGCTTGTCCTGGTGAATGAATAAGGCGAGTGTAATGACATTTGAAGAGTGGGACAGAGTGCTTCTCTGGTGCCTCCTACTCAGATAATGCTCACTATGGTAACCGTTTCAAAGGAAAGGCAATGATGGTTTGAGAATTGACTGGGTAGCCACTGCTGGCTTTTGGGAGTAATGATTAGAACTGTTAAAAACAAGGCATATTTACTTACAGTAAATCTAAATCTTGGAGGATTAGGACCTTTAATTTTCAGGGTTCTGGGGCCGCTTGGTTGGGTTCTTCTAATACTTATATTATTTTATAGCACCAGCAACATATCTGACAATGTACACACAATCATTAAATATAGACAACACCCTGCACCCAGCGGTCTTGTGATCTAGAGAAGACAAGCGAGGTGGGGCTCAAGGGGAGAGAAAGAACAGAGTCAAGATGTCAAAGGTGCATGTGTTTAAGTTAGTTACAGGGGAGAAGGGATGAATCAGTGAGTAGACTGAGGGGATGAAGAGCTAGGGAAGGCCTGATAGAAGAGGTAGATTTTCTAGAGGGATTTGAATGTTGCGAAAGAGGGAGCAGAACAAATGTATTTAGGAAGCAAGAATATATTACATGGAGCAGGTTAATATTCATGTGTAAAGGCTGCTACACAGTTAACACACTTTCTGTCATGACGGACTCATTCCTCCATTCAGATCATTGGTTCAGCTATTAAACTACTGGTGGAAGGTTGCATCGAGTCTCAGTTGAAGCTTAGGATGGGATAGTTGTTGATGCTGAACAAATGTTTCTCTCAGCTACCAAAGATGTGAAATGTTACTGCATGAGGTGCACCCAATTATGCTTTTCATTTCAAATGAGTACAGCCACCATCTAGGCCTGGCAACTACACAATTTCTTGTGTGTGGAAGGGACAGAAGATCTCTTCTAGTCTGTTACGGTGCAGTAGAAGGAAGTGGGCAGTCAGTTCCCTGCTCAGGCTAATTTAGGCTCAACTGCATTAAGCCTGACCTGAGGCCAAACTTGATGTAGCCAAGTTCCAGACCAGTGCGTCTAGGCCTGCCCCTGCCAAGCATCATGACACTTGGTAAGAGGTGACAGCTAAGTCACAAAGGGGTGGGGCTAAGGCATTTCAATGTGCCTGTTAAAAAGTGACTCCTGTATAGCACTTTCTGTAGAAAGCAGGGCCTCCCATACACGGAATCTGGCTCATGGGGTTTGGGTCAAGTGGGTGCCTGACCTGCCGGGGGGGGGGGTGGAGTCGTGCACCTCTGGTGAGTGGTGGGAGGGGCTTCAGACAGCAGGGGATGGGTGTGTGGTTGGCGTGCACCTGCACCCATGCCCCTGGAAAAACCCGGTTTGCTTCGTGTTGGGGCATGGGTCGCGGGAGTGCGCCTCCACACATGCCTTCAGATGGACGCAATGGGTCCATGGGGGATGGGTGGACCTGGGTGGGCACATACAGTCTGAAAACGGCCTGTGACTCGGTTTCCCATTGGTAAAATGGGGACAGTGATACTTGATTTCCTTGTATTGCCCTTTTGAGATCTACAGATAAAAAGTGCATTATAAGAGCTAGGTTCTTATGATGGTACTATTGTAAATATTTAGAACAAATACCACTTCTGAGGATTTAAAGAGAGAATAGGGATCCTCTGCTCTTTTGGACCAGGTTCTTAGGTGAAACTGACAGCTGCCTCTGTATTTTTCCATCTTTATGCCAAAGCTGTTGGTCAAAGCATCTGAGTACAGAGATTGTTCCATCCTCTTCCTTATAAAGGTTGTAGTTCCAGGTCTGCACCGTGTCTCTCTTGCAAGTCGCATTGGCCTAGAATTTGTCTCTGGTTCGATCCTGGTATGCAATCAGTATGGTGCTAAATTTGGGAAAATCCCTTCAGATGGTCTCTGCTAAAATGTTCATTATATCTTCCCCACTACTTGTTCTCAATTCAAAATAACTGAACCAATCTATCCTCTTCCCTAAGTTCTACAAGCAGTTCTCATCGAAGGTAAAACCCTTCACTTTATAAGGGGAAAACCCATTTCTAAGTGATAATTGGCATCTAAGATTTCAGTGGTTGAATGAAGGTTTATCCACTTCTACATCATGAACAATTTTCCTGCCTAGGTCTCAGTCCCAGGGACTACAGCAGAAACAGTGTGCTAGGAACTGTAAATGCTGCAGCACATGCTACAACTCTGTCTTGATTACAAAAGTGTGCTTGTAATCAAAGTAACAACATCCAAGGTGTAATAAAATTTACTTATCACTCTTCCTCTAAATAAAGATGCAACAGTTATAGTCCAGTAGAAACTAGTTAAACAAAGGTTCTTAAACTTGCATATAACTTGTTGCTGGCTTTTCTTAGAATTATAGGGGTCTCAAGGGTCATCTGGTTCAAGCTCCTGCTCCAAGGCAGGATATCCTCTGCTACAGCATCATAGACGGATGGTTGACCTTTTTTTCCATTTGCTAAAATACTTACATTTTAGTATCCTCTATGTGACTTCCTGACATTCCTCAATCACATGAGGAGTTCTTTTGCTTCTTGCAGGGAAGCTGCACAGTTGCAACAGGAAGTGATGTAGTTGTGCAGCAGTCTATGTTAAAACACAGCACCACTATCTCTAGAGGCTGCCTCTTAACAGAGCAGCTGCTTCATAACTACATTGCTTGACTCCAGTGAAGTCAATGGCTAAACTTCCTTCAGTTTTCTGCAGAGACAGGATTGCACCCACAGTTTGTTGTTTTAATATTTGACCAAATCCAAGTTTGAAGTGTTAGTCTGCCATCTAATCCTCTCTGCATTTCCCCCATTTAATGTATCTTTCCCTTCTCTGCTGAATTGATTGATAATCTTAAAAATAAATCTTGAACTCCTGTCATTCATAGATATACTAGAAACAAAAAACCTACCAGTTTAAGGCAGCAGTTAAGGCTTGCACAAAATCAACTATGGCCCAAAATGAAAGGAAATTGCAAACTAAGGCTTCTGCCTTAACATGCCCCCCATGTAAGCAGTTGAAACGTTGCATATTTTCACATATTGCGCAAACACGTGCAATTTGGAAACTGGCAGCCAGGCTAATAGATTCATCAGGGGAGAAAGGCATGTATGGGGCACTATCCAGCACTTTTATTATGGTGAGCCATTCATTACCAGTGCACCCCAGGTAGCGTACATTTGATTAGAGATGACAATTGTGAACCATTGTCATGCCTTATGGTGTGGGCCAGAATTTCTCAGCAACAGTGGTAGGGAAACAGCATTTCTCAGGCCACGGGCTTTGTATATGCTGGGGTGGAGGAAATATGGGAGGTGATGGGTGCAGAATGATTGTCTGTATTCAGACATTAGCTTTGGACCTACAGCCATTTACAGCAGTTTGCCAAAATGGGATATTGAAGATCCAGCAGAGGGAAAGGCATGTATGAGCCATTATGCAGCATACCGCATGGAAACCCATTACCAATGCACCCCCGGAGAGCCAAATATGCCTTTAACGCAAAACATGGGGGGCAAGTTAAGATAGCAGCCGTAACTTACAATTTCCTTTCATTTGGGGACATAGTTGATTTTGTACGAGCCTTAAGTGCTATCTTAAACTGGTAGGTTTTTTGTTTATGATATTTCCTTGCTACTTGTTAGTGTAATGTGCAGTATATTTTCTGTGCTGCTGCTTCATGAAGCTGAGTTTGGATGGATGGATAAGGTATATGCTGGGAGGGGTGTGTGTGTGTAGCTCTGGATTGTGTTTGTGTGTGTTGTGTTTGGAGGTGTGTGTGTCTACTACTGGGTTGTGTATCTGGGGGGTGGGGTAGTAGGTGGGGGTAGTGATGGAAGGTTTGTTTGTCTCTGTGTAAACCCCTTTGCTACAGACTCAACAGAAAAACCCAAGAGGAGTAATCTAGGGTGAATTCCCCCAAACCGGTACAGATGCCCTCTAAGGCAGCAGCCTGGGGTTACTTACCTCTCCTTTCTCCCAGCTCTATCCACACTAATCTTTATCAAGCACAGAGACAAGCTGGGGTAATCTCTTCTCCCTTGTCCCAGGCCAGCAACAATCTGGGCATAACCCATCCCAGACACAGCTGTAAAACCCAGGAGTAGTGGCCTAGGATGATTCCCACCCCACCCCCAAACCAGGATAGATACCCTGGGATAACATCCTGAGGTGACCCTTCTGCCCCAAATGCACCACAGACACCCTGGGCCAACAGCCTGAAATTCCTGCTGTTTGGGGGTGGGGGCATGTTGCAGCAAAGCGCAACAAGGGTTGGAGACACAGGCCGGAAACAGCGAGGTAGGTCTGGGAACGAGAATCAGAGCAAGGCCAAAGAACAGCAGCAAGGAACCAGCAGTACAGAAAATCATACAAACATGCGTGTACACCTCCAAACGCTAAACACACACAACCCCTAGCATGGTTTGTGCATTGCAACCATCAGAACCCTCCCCCTTTACTTAATCACCCGTTCCTCCCCCCCCCATACATTCATACATTCCCTCCTTTCTTTCCCCCCCCCCACTCACTCACTCTGCCCTCTCTTGCGCCCCACTCACCTCTGTAAGAATCGCTGCCACCAGCAGAAGCCCTCCTTCTTTCTTGCCGACACCACAAGCACCAGTCCACTGCCAGCAGCACCAGGTTGCCTCCTCCAGCGGCTGTGCTGTTCAAAGGGCATGTGGTGTCCTGTGCGTGTGCACTGGGGCTGGTGCCATGTTCCTTATCTGGCATACTAGGACTACATGTCCCAGCATGCCAGACTAGGGAACATGGCGGCAGCCCCAGCATTCGGACAAACTCTGTGGCCATGTTTCCTGTCAGGCATGCTGGGAAATGTAGTCTCAGCATTCCAGAAAGGGAACATGAATCTGGCCACAGTGCATGCAGACAGTGACGCGGTCTCTTCAGACAGCGTGGGGGCCTGGTGTTGGTGAGGAAGGAGTGGGGGGAAATGTGGTGGCGGCAGCAGCGGTGGGGACCAGGTGCTGGTGGAGGTAAGTACTTGTTGGAGGAGTGAACTGGCAAGCAGGCGGGGAAGGGCGGAGGTAGTTTCTCCCCCTCACTCCCCTGCACAGGCTGCTGGCAAGGGGGCAGTGGAATTTGGTTGCAAGAATGCTGGCCAGACGGAGCACTGCATTTTGAAATTTACACAGTGATTGCACAACAGCACTACTGTCTTGTCAGTATCAAAGGCTCTTCGTGGGGCCATGGTTAGAATAGAACATTTTCCTCTTGCCTCGTTCCATCTGTAGACTAAAATGGGGTCTTTCAACGTGAATAACTGCCCCAGTAACCAACGTATTTACGAATAGTAAACAAAAGTGGACAGAAGATCCTATAGTTGAATTTTTTAACACCGCTTAACACGTTAGGAACTAAGCAACACAACAGGAACCTGGGGGAAAACAAAGTCACCAGAAGTGCACAGAAAATGCCTTTTACCCAATTTTTCTGACTGCCCTAACTTCATTTTCCAACCAATTTGCTTCAAATTTGGACAGATTGAAGCCCTTACCCAAAGGTGTGTCTCACCCAAATCACAGAGTAATAGCAGTTATCCCCACAATTTCATAAGCAGTATAATGTTGGAGATTTTAACACACAGTGCTCCTCACCTTACCTGTACAGCGGCTCCTGCCACTGTGTACTATTAATCGGATGTTCGAGTCACCCCATGTCGGATGTTGGTGGTCCAACCATCACCTTGTGTGTTTCAGTGTGGATGCTACTCTACCCAGCCAACAGCACTGCAGCTCATAGACCACGGAGACTACTGAATCCAGTGGATTTAAGCAGCCTCATTATTAGTGCTGTTAATGCATCTGCCCCTTCCAACCAGGGACGTTGTGTCAGCTGTTAGAGGGGATCCTCGATTTCCTGGCTCCTCACCAGTCCCTAGTTGTCTCGACAGTCCATAGATTGCTACGGTACAATGGCAATCTAGAGGACTTAAAGAGGCTGGGGTGTAGATTGGAGAGTAGATGCCTGAGAAGCCGTCTGGAGGCCGATCTTCAGTTGTACAAAGAGTTTATGCGGCATACAGAAGGGCTATTGCTGAGACCAATCACTTGTCCTTGTCCTCAGGTATAGATGCTGCAGGGAACAGACCAGTGCAACTGTTTTGGGTTGTGCACGGCCTGATCAATCCAGACTGTTTCAATCCATCTGGTTTGTTTTTTTTTCTTCAGTAGAGTGCTGAGAGAAACTTTCTACCTTCTTCGCAGAGAAGATAGAGGGACTCTGGACGGGACTCGTTGGACCTTTGATGTGGAGAGCCGTGGAGTCCCAAGGGAATGCATTCCCCTGGTTGACCTTGACATAGATGATGACGAAGAAGTCCGTGCACTGCTGGGATCGTTGAGACTCCCTCTGTGTGCCTCCGACCCATTCCCATCCTGGTTGTTGAGGCCGAGTGCTGAGGCGGTGGTACCTTTATTGACAGGCACTGTTAATGCCTCCGTTAGGGAGGGGAGGGTACTCGCTGCCCTTAAATGTGCAGAGGTCTGCCCCCTCCTCAAGAAACCATCTCTTGATGTTGGAATGCCAATTATCATCTTGTCTTCAATCTGCCTTTCTTAGAGAAGGTAATTGAGAAGGCTGTGACTGTACAGTATAGAGACACCTGAACTCCAACAATATTTTGGGAAAATTCTAGTCGGTTCAGACCTTCCCATGGTGTAGATACTGCGCTTGTCAGGGTGTTGTATGATCTGATGATCTTAGATCAGGGACAGCTGGTCGTTTTGGTCATGCTGAACCTTACAATTGACCATGTGTTGCTGTTGCGGCAACCGAGAGACGTAGCTGGTATGATTGGGGCTGCAGGTTGGTAGTTTCAGTCATACATGAAAAGGAGGAGCCAATCGGTGATGGATGGATATGTGTCATCCCAAAGGGGCCTGAATTGCAGTGTTCCTCAAGGTGTTGTTTCATCCATGCTGTTCAGCGTATATATGCAGCCCTTTAGGGATGTCATGATCAAGCACGGGGTTGAGTATCATAAGTACGCTCCGTGAGCCCTGCCAACTTGGCCTCTGTCTTGGAGGAATGCTTGAATGATATAACCACTTGGATGCATCACAGCTACCTCATGCTCAATCTGGAGAAGCCTGCGGTGGTGGTGATAGGAAGGGGCAGCCGATATGAGGATGCCCTGGCCTCCCTCAGGCTCCTGAATGTGGATGGGGTCCAGGTGGAGGTAGTGGGCCAGGTAAAAAACTTGAGCGTCATTTTCAACCATGCTCTGTCCATGAAAACCCAGGTGTTGGATGTGGCTTTGAAATTTTTTTTCAACTATGTAATTTGCATAAGTTATAACCCTTCTTTATCCCAAGCTGACCTTGCCACAGTCACCCATGTCCTGGTGACTGAGGCTTGGTTTTTGTAATTCCCTCTTCTACGGGCTACCAGCAGTGCTTATCTGTCACTTGCAGCTTGTTCAGAATGTGGCAACGTGGCTGTTTACTGGTTTGGGCAGCCATAATCATATTACACCTGCCCTGCGTTCACTGCATTGGCTGAATTTGGAGCGGTGGATTGAGTTTAAGATTGCACTGCTGCTGCTGGTCTTTAGGACCCTGACTATATTCGAGATCTACTTCTGGACTCTCACACCGATGGGTATTAGTGCTTGGTAGCAACCTGCTGTTTGGGGGTTCCGTCATCATGCCTTAAGTCGGTGGGTGATCAGGCTTTTGCTGTGGCGGGCCCCCTCAGTGTGGAACTCGCTTTCTCAGAAAGTCCATCTTAGTTCCTCCCTCCCTACCTTTTAAAAAGCACCTGAAAACATTTATATTCTAGGTACTTTTATGATCCACTGTTAGTTCCCTCAGTTCTGCTCTGTCCTCCCTATTTTAAAGTATTTTTATTGTTTTAAATTGGTTTGAATTGTTTTAAATTGTCTTATACTGTTTATATTGTCCATATTGTCCTATACTTTGTGAAGCTCTGAGTGCAGTGTAAGGCAGGGAGTGCTATATAAATAAAATTACTATACAACACACAACCAATATGGTGCTGAATTTGAGAAAATCCGTTCAAATGGTCTCTGCTAAAATGTTCATTATATCTTTTCCACTACTGGTTCTCAACTCAAAATAACTGAACCAGTCTATCTTCCCTTCCCTAAGTTCTACAAGCAGTTCGCATTGAATTGATAATAACCTTAAACTGTGTGTGTGTATATACACGCACATACATATATGTAGTACACATACATACACACATGTATATCTACATATATTTATTTTTATTTTATTTTCATATTTTTAACCTGCTCTCCTGCTTTCAGCAGATCGGTGTGGCTCACAGCAATTTAAACACATTAAAAATACATATACATATATGTAAATATAAATAGAAAAATAAAATCAACAATGTCATGATAAACCTAAAAGTGGAACTGAAAACCCCCTTCCCGACCGCCCACCTTCACCCGTCTGCCTCGGCAAAAGCCTGGCGGAACAGCCAGGTCTTACGCTGTCTTCAGAAAGAGGGAATGTCTGGGGCCAAGCGGACCTCCGCTGCAAGGGAGTTCCACAGCTGCGGAGCAGCGACCGAAAACCTCTATAGTCGCCACTCGGGACCTTGAGGAGGGCACTTCCAGGCAACCACAGGGGCCAATCCAGGGTCTGGGGAGTGAGGCGGTCCTGCAGATAGGCAGGGCCCATGCCGTGCAGGGCTTCATAAGTCAAAACCAACACCTTGAATTGGTCCTGGAAGACTGGGCAGCCAGTACAAAGAATGGAGCGCTGGTGTAATGTGCTCACAATGACCCGTCCCTGTAAGGAGACGGGCTGCCGCATTCTGCACCAGTCTGGACCGTCACTAAGGGTAGCCCCACGTAGAGCATGTTGCAGTAGTCCGGTGATGGAAGCATGGATGAGGATGGCCAGGTCGGAGTCTGAGACATACGGCAGAAGCTGTCGCACCAGATGCAATTGGCTGAATGCGCTCTTCGCCACTGCCGCCACCTGGACATTCAGGCAGAGCTGTGAGTCGAGGAGCACACCCAGACTACAGACCTGAGGGACCAATGGAGGGCGAACCCCATCAATGATAGGGGCCACCGCTCCCTCAGCCCCTCCATCTTGTTACGATTCAGCTTCAGACGACTAGCCCTCATCCATCTCCCACATAGTAAGCACCAAGACTTCAGCTGAAAATGAAAGATGAAGTTGGGTGTCCTCCGTATACTGATGAAACCAAACCCTCTAATCACCTCGCCCAGAGGCTGCATGTGCATGTTGAACAGGAGAGGGGACAGAATAGAACCTTGCGGGACTCCACATGTGAGGTCCCGGGGGGGGGGGGGATGATGAACAATCCCCCACCTCCACCTGCTGAGTTCTCGTGGCCAGGAAGGAGCAGAACCATTCAAGAACAGCTCTGCCCACCCCGGCTCGGTCCCGCAAGCAGGTCACTTTCATCTCATGGTCAATGGTATCAAATGCAGCCAAGAGATCTAATGGGATTGAAAGGGTCGACCGACCCTGATCCAGCTCACAGTGGAGGTCGTCGACCAAGGCCAAAAGCGTAGTCTCAGTGCCAAAACCTGGACGAAAGCCGGACTGTGAGGGATCCAGAAAACTGACGGTCCAGATGCCCCTGTAGCTACTGAGTCACCATTGACTCCTGGCCAGGGAGTCGATGTCAAGTGATAGTTTCTTGAGCAGAGGCCGCACCACCGCCTCCTTGAGGCAGCCTTCCCTAAGGGATGCATTGACCACCCCCACCAGCAACGGCTTCAGCATCTCCTGGCTGGCCTAAAGACTCCTGACTGGCCCTGTATCAGTGGGCGACACCTGCTGAAACTGATCCCATAAAACAGGACAAGGCGGGGCTTCTGTTTACCTCTGGTTCGACTGCATCAAGTGCGGTGTCGAAAGCATGGTGAACTCGAGCGATTTTTATCTATGAAAAAGTAAACAAACAAGTCGTAGCAAGCACTGGAAAACTCCAGGTCCAGGCAGAGGGAGGCCGGACTGACCAGCATCCCCACAATCCGGGAAAGCTCAGCTGGATGTGACTTCGCGGATGCTATATGAGCAGCAAAGAATCCCTTCTTTGCTGCCTGCACAGCCACAGCATAGGTTGTTAAACTCTATGCTGCTGTTGACCACCTCCAGCCCAAGTACAGCATCACTGCTGCTCTTCATGCTTCAGCTGTCACAGGTCCTCCATAAACCAGGGGAACTTGCATCGCTGGTGCTCAGGGAGCAGATGCATAGGAGCCGTTTGGCCGATGGCCTTGGTCAGCAGAGTATTCCAAAGAGCCACGAGGTCATCAAGTGGATGGTTGTCGAGATTGGAGGGAAATTCCCCAAGAGCATTCCAGAACCTCTCTGGTTCCATAAATCTTCAGGGACGAACCAACCGAACTGGTTCAGCACCCTTCCAAGGGCGGACGTGTGCCAAGTGACTGGCCTGAAGGAAGTAATGATTCGTTCATGACAAGGGCAGATCTAACATCTCCACCAACGGATCCCCCGCCTCAAGGCCAGTGCAAAATATCAGGTCTAGGGTATGTCCTCCATCATGCGTTGGGCCAACAACCACCTGAGACAGTCCCGTGGTTGTCATGGCGGCCATGAACTCATGCTCCGCTTCCCCAAGACTCGCGTTTGTGTGAACGTTGAAGTCCCCCAGGACTACCGCCCTTGGGAACCTCAAGACCACCTCCGACACCACTGCATCCACTAGAGCATGCAGAGTTGCTGCCGTACAGGTAGGTGCACGGTATACTAGCAGCAACCTCAATCTGTCTCTGGCCAAATCAGTCACAAGATGGAGACCCTTGATACCTGACACAGTTTTGCACTGGATGCCCCCTCACTTACCAAGTGTCCTAAAAACTAATGACTACATTATAAAATAAGAGAGAGACACAGGAGTTTAATATTATTTTAAGAATTTATCAATTAAATAATTTGAATATATGACCTGGAAAAAGTGATTCTGAGAGAGGGTATGGTGAAGATTCACCACTGGGCATGTGCAAAGCCTCCATAACTGTTGTCTGGATGATCCTTGGACTCTAATGTCAATGTGCATTCTCCCAAATGTGTGGATCTGCAGAGACAGGTCTCTTAGAGATTGCTAGTTATAGGTGGGTAACTTTCTTTTTTGAATATCTTAATGTATTGTGTGTGTGTGTATATAATATATAAAATCAAACAATTCAGCAGAGAAGGGAAGAATATATTTAATGGTGGAAATGCAGAGGAGGATTAGATGAGGTGACTAACAGTTCAAACTGGAATTTGGTCAGGATACTCAAATTACGGGTGCAGTCCTGTCTCTGTATAAATAGAGAGTTTAGCCATTGACTTCATTGGAGTCAGGATTGTGTCCTCTGTTTAAAAAGAAAAAAGTGCCATGTGAACTATAGGGACCAAAAATTGTCAGGACCTCTTGTCTAGAAGATGACAATGACTATTCTAGTTAGGTGGTGGTTCTCTTTTAAAAATAATTTTACATATAAGTTTCTTGCTAGTGCATCTTGCTCAAGTGATGTGAAAAATCTTAAATTGTACTTAAATTGTATTGTGGTAATACTTTAAAAGCAGATGTGTCCTGAAACATGCTGAAGTTGTTGTGGGAGGGTATGGTTACATGAATGAAGCTCTGTGACTGGTATTTACTATTGCTATATATACACTGAAGTAAATGAAGACTGCTATCTGTAGACAGCTTATGGAGATACTGAAATATTTCTCTTCTTTCATGAAAGTATGGAGGTTACAGTGGTCAGATGCCTGGGATGCAAATGACAATGGGCCAGCCAATACCAGGAGCAGTACCAAATATGCCTCATGGTGGATACGCTGGATATTCTGCATATTCTGGTACTTATTCTGCTGCTGCTGACCCCATGTGGACATACTTCAGTGCTATTGCTGGACAGGTAAGGCAATATAAACAATGTACTTTAAGCTTAATGGAAACCTTGGGGGTGGGGGGAAATATTATGAAGGTTCCTGTAATGAGATTTGTTTCTTACCATGTAAAAATAGGTTATGCTTATCAATAGTTGTAACTTTAAAATTCAGTCTGTGTTGAGTGTCAACTCTCCACAGTTAACTGAAGCAATTGCATCACTGGTGACTAGCTGCATGGAGCCGAATGCCCTTGGCACACTGTACATGAGTTTTCGTCCTCTACTAATGCTTAGTTAATTTGAACAACAAAATTTACAAATTAGAAGATAGAAAAAAATACATTTTAAAATAGAGGTAGTTCTTCAAATGGGTAAACAAATTGTTTTTTCTACCATACCCTCTTTCCATCCCCAAAAGGTGATTTGAGTAAACTTAGGACCACCTTTACAAGCTACGTTTACAGTAACATGTTTTCTCTACCACCTCTTTGAATCAGTGGTGTTGTCCTCACTTGATCTCTCTCCAGTCCTCTCTAATTGTATTATCGCTCTTTCTGTGCTGCTTTGTTCTGGCACCATTGCTCTACATGCTGATAACCAACAGAACCATTAAGTTGCGGTTCTTGGGTGGTACTGCAGAGATCAGGATTATCATTAATTTGGTGTCCTGGTGCAGAATACAGTAGAGAAGGAAAGACCTTGCCAGAATATGATGCTTTGTAAGCAGCATCTCAAGGTGCTTTTGTTTCTCACATGGCTTGATGCAATGTTAAGTCTAGCACTCATCTGTCACAAATTATCCAGTGTCTGTTATTGACAAGAGCGTGCAGCTTGTGGGGATGGTGAGAGTGAACAATTAAACCAAACATGATTGGATTTATAAATTGACTTCTAGGATATGTACATGCTATTGTCTAGGCTGAAAGGCTTATACAGAACAAGGATATTATCTGCTGTATGTGCATTTATTGTATGAGAGGAATGAAAACCGGTGCTGCAATCCAGTCTCATTCTGCTCGGGTTCTGTGTTGGGAGTGGTGGTGTCACCATGGCATACGCTCAGTTTTGGAGACATTAGCATGTCTTGTTCATGTGGTCTGGGAAAAGGGATTTTGAGAGGGGGTATGGTGAAGATTCACCAACGAGCACATGCAGAGCCTCCATAATTGCTGTTGTCTTGATGGTCCTGGAATCTAATGCCCATGTGCATTCTCCCATGTGTGTGGAACTGCTGAGACAGGTCCCTTAGAGATTGCCAGTTATAGGTGAGTAACTTTTCTTTTTGAATCTTTTTCTATTTGCATTTTAAACTGCACAGACATCATAAACTGAGGGTCTGGACCAAAACATTCATGTTCACTTATCTTTTTAAGATACACTTTACTGACTCTGCTTGCCTAACTGGTGAGGTTGTGGCCTTCCCTTCCAAATTCCACTCTTATTCTGGTGAATCGCATCCTGTCTTTGTCCCTTGCTGCTCTGTAGAAATGGGAGTAGGTGGAAATTGATTAATACCCAAAAAAGTGGATGCTCTGCATATTATCACAGATTTCTAATGCATATGCACATACACGGTCCTATCCATACTAAGACATCTGGACAGTTACAGATAGCCCCTGAGCCACATTTTCATTTCCTTGATTCTGTACCTTCTCAAAAGTGTTCAGGACACTTTTTGGGGGGATGAAATGTATCCCAAGGCATCTTAGTATAAAGTATAACACGGATTCATAGTTAAATGTTTTCAGCTGGCATGCCCATGACTTTCCTTGAAAGGGTAGTTTCATCAGGACTGTCTGACTGTTGGCCTGTAGTAAAGTTCCTTAAAATCTGATTTTAGTAAATATTAGTATTTTTTAATATAGATTTCTAAAATAACATAGTGAGCTAGGAGCTCTAAACTCTGCAAGTTCTACTTGCACAGGTTGTGTTGATAAGTCTAAACAGGGTTTGATTGCCCCTGCACTATAGAAATACTATAAACTGACTTTACAGTGAGAGAGATTTGTGCAGTCTGGCCTGTCAGGCATTGCTGTGAAGCCATACCGCCTGCAGTAGCCAAGAATTTGGACAGATTATTTGTCAGATGGAGCTACGACTGCCTTTGGTCAGCTTATATAGAAGGACACAGTTTAAGCTGCCAAGATTAGTAAACTATAACTGTTTTCATTCTGGTCACTGAGTCAGAATTCACATGGAGAGGTATTACCTAAGTTGGCTTGCTCCCAGCTGCTCTCCCGAACCTCTTGGATCCATTCACTCTGCTTCCCAAATGCAATAGGTCCCTGCGCTAAGGATCTTAGTGATCAATGTAACTGCTCGAGCGTAGCTGTGTTCTGCAGATCATTGGGACATTGATGATTTCATTTCAGGTTGAAGTAGTTCTGGGTCCTGATCACTTCTCATTTTGAGATACTTGGGTTTTCAACTTCTTCTGGAATTTCCAGGTTCAGAATTCTCCATGGGACTGCACTTTGAGAAACGGAGAATCTGATGTGGCTAGTAGAGCAGTAGTATTGTCTCTGCCTCCCCTCTCCACTTCTTTGCTATTCTTTCCCTTTAGGAACTGAAGCTTCTGGGGCTGTGGGTCCTAGTTTTTCTTGCCATTATAGCAACCCAAAAGTCCTCCTTATGAGCCACAGGAAGGGTTTCAATCCATGGACACTTACTCTGTTAGGGAGAAGTTTCCAGTGAGGATTGCTTGTTGACAAGTATTCTAGTTTAGAACAGAACTGTGCTTTGTATGTGAAAAAAGTAGACAATGCAGACTCAGTCTTTTGCTCTTGTTGAGAGGGTTTACTTCTGGAAGACAAGAAACAGCAGCTTTACACTGGCTCTCAATAAGGACGCAACCGTAGCAATTGCAGGAAGACCCTGTTCCTGCAATGAGATCCATGCAAGTGGACCTTCTTTGTGCTGAGCCCCACTGGAATTCTATGTTCATTCACATAGATCTAGTTGCATGGTGGAAATAAAAGTTCATATCTGTGGCTTATTAAAGTAGCCTTTGGGAGTGATGATGGTTCTGCCGCTGACTTCTGTGGCAGCAGAACTGAGCTTGTAGTGTGTCTTGACAAATGACAGCAGTGTCGTGCCAATTAAGGTGGTATCACTTCTCACACTGCTGTCAGAAGGATGATAAACAGCAAAATGTGGGTATTTCCCAGGGTACACAAAAATAAAAAATGGGCTAAGATGGACAGAAACAGTTTGAGATATACACTTCAAAAAGTTCTGGCCACTGAAAAGCCCACGATGTAATAGTTCTGAAGGCAACAGCATCTGATTTCCTTACTGGGTGGGTAGTGGTTGATGGATGGGTGAACACAGGGTGGCAGTGGGGGGTTACTCCTTAAAAATGGGTAAGTCAGCTGTGCAATCTTCTTGTCTCCAAAACAGAGATGTGGAGAAACAGAGGAACAGCCCTACCTCACAGGGTTGTTGTGAGGGTGAGCTCTGCCTAATTTGTGTGTAAAAAAATAAATAAAAATGAATTGGCGGGGTTGAAGCCTGTACTAGAAGCCCCTCCTCCCACCGAGCTTGTAAAAGCAGGGAACTGAACTATAGTCTGTGACTAGCAACACAGCCGCTGGACCACTCTTCCTCTCTACAACGGTCTATAAACCAGGAATTCTTATAATGACCAGTGCAGGGGGCAAGGCGGAAAGCCAAATAAACCATCTTGAGTTTCTAGCTTTCATTTGCAATCCTAAATGGCCAGTGGCCTTTTCCTGGCCTTTCACATTTTGGGGTGCATGCTCCTATTGGGAACACATCTTGGGGCACTGCCCCCACCTTGAATCTAATTGCTGGGGCTGAGCTCTGGTAAGCACCCCCACAAACTAAGCACTGGGTGAGCTTGATAAGGATTGTAAAACACATTGAGCACTGGAGTGCTATAGGAATTATTTACATTAAAAATAAACTTTTGTTCCTACATTTCATTATTGTAGTATCAGAGTAGATGGTAAAAACTGCAGAAAACCTACAAGGCGAGGCAGAAAAGCCAGTTGCTTAACTGTAGAATGGTGATTGTGTGCATCTCTTTTTGTCTTTGATGTAATTGATTATTGGCAGCTGAAAGCATCTTAAAAACAAAACAAGCCTTCTTTCTCTCCACTTACATATAAACGTAAAGCTCTGAGGCAAATGGAAGTCTTTGCCTAGAGTTTAGCTGTTTCAGGCTTATTACATGGAGATCCTCTATTTAACACCCGTGTGAATCCCATTTACTTCAGTGAAATTTGTGTTGGTGCTACGGGCTAGCATTGGAACTCCACAGCTGGAGGATCACATCCTTGGTCTAATAAAAGGCCTTTCTAGTTTCCAGGGGCTCCCTCCCATGATAAAACTTTCTTCAGAGGTCACTGCTTGTTTTGCCAGCCAGTTTATTAGTAGTAATGCCTAAAGGTATATATTCCTTCCTGCAGAAAGTTGATGGGTATAGCAGTCGTGCCTGCATTGTGCCTCAGAGAAATGGCTATCAAACATTTTCGACCATGTCCCCTTCTTCTTTGATACATAACCTTTCTTTTGCCATGCACATATATAGATGCACCTTGCTCCCTCCTCTCTTTACCACCCTACCCTTTCCCCTTGCCTCTTCTTCCCTGTACATGCGCTCTACCCCTTGAGACCCTGTCATCACTGAACCCTGGCTCAGCCAGAATAGAGGTATGTGTTTGGCAGCAGTTCTCCTTCCATGCTTCCATTTGGGAGTCACTGCCCAGAAGAGGTACTTAGAAGGGATGCAGAGCCTGATGCCCATGGGCCATATCCATCCCACAGCTGTTTTTTGTTTGTCCCCTTTCCAATTCCTGCATCTGGCCCATATCTCTCCCTCAAATGCTGATGAGCAAGCTGAGGGGAAGGGAGCAGGGATGATGGTGTGCCCAGACAGGGTTGGGATCCATGGCATCCTCAGTCAGTGATCTGGTCCTCCACCCACCTCCTTTCCCCACACTAAGCATTGCTGCCTCAAACTCTTATCTGGCCTAAGGAGTGTGTACTAATTTTCAAAGTAGTCTCCAGGAAAAAGAAGGTTCCCATTGCCTGGTGAAAGACGGTTTCATATACTACTTAAGCAGTACCTCAAAAATGAGAGTTTGGCTGAGTGTATTGACTACCTCGGTGCACCTGGAAATATATTGGACACCACAAAGCAATAAGGTGACTTTATGGTAGTTTAAAATGAGTGTACTTCACTATGGAGTCCCGAGAGCACTTAGTTAATTTTGTAGTTACTATTCCATCTTAACACCTTGCTTTCACTTTATAATCCTTTTGAGCAGAAGTTCCTCGTCTTTGGTTGTAAACCAGTGTTAACTTTATAAAAAGTTCCAGGACTGTTGGACAGGCTAGTTTTGAACTAAGAAACTCCAGGAAATATAGCCTATTTCTGTTTGCTGCCTCTCATAACTCGGAAATAGCTAGCTCTGTTTGCAGTTGCAATAGTGAGAAGCTTTGTAGTTTCTGTGTGCAAACTGGGATTGTGTATTTGCTATTAAATTTTGTTCCAAATCTGTCTACAGGCATTTTACATCTGCAAGGTAAATGTAGATTACAACTAATAAACCTTTCTGCATCCTGCACCTTATAGCCCAGCAGACCTGGACACACGTATTGGTCTTCTGTCTTTGCATGCACTAATATAACTTCTTTTTGAGTAACTGTGTAATGAAAGTTGCAAAATATTTTGGGAAAGGGGCAGAGGTATATAGATGCATGAGCCCCTATGGGAATCTTAACTGAGCACTTACTGATTTCTAGAGTTTTTTCCTTTTTCTTTTCTTTTTTGAATTCTCAAATATAATATTGTAGTAAATTTAGTTTTTTGTAGGGGGAGTACACATTCACTCCTGATGTACGAGGCACATAACCACAATCTGTCATCTACCATGTAGCAAGCAAGACCAGTGGGGTGATGGAAGCGCTGGCCTTGACTCTCAAAGAACTGATCAGGTAGAAATTCACAGAAACATGGGGATTGAATTGCTTTCTGTGGGGAGGGGAAAAGGGGGAAATTGTACTTCTGAGTTTCATTGTACTGTGATATGGCCAGTAAATGAGACTCAGAAAGCTAATATTCACCTCACTAAAATTTAAGCTGTTCAGTTCTCTTTCTCTTCACCCTCTTCTTTTTGTGTGAGCTTACCCAATGAAAAATATTTCTCTTCCTCTTTGAGGAGAAAGAGGCTCCACATCGTAGAGACTCTTCTGCTCAGGAGAAGTAGATACTTCCTTCATAGTGTCTGAGGAGTCAGTAGTGCTCCTTAGTCAGGCAGAGGGTGGTACTGGAAAGGATGGGAGTGCATGCGTGTGTACTGCCTGTTCAGTGTTACAGGCCCCTTGCTGGAACACAAAGCACTGAGGGAAATTCAGAACTGCAGCTAGAGCATTCTCTGTTCCAGTCTCTTCCCTCTATCCCTTCAAGTTGTTGATACTTCTACTTCTGCATGAAATCCACTGAGATGGTTAGGAGTAACCAGGAGGGGATAATGTTAATTAACATAACTTTGCTTTTGCCCCTGTAGTGAGTGAAACTGTGTGGTTTGGATGGGATAAAGGTCAAGAGAGCATGGGCCTTATATCCCAGGGGAAAAAAAGATTGTGATATCCATGTTTTCATGGGACAAGCTCACCAAAAATTGATTCCTCCTATTTTACAATTCAGTCTTCTTTTATATTACAAAACCAGAATTTAGTGCTTTAGTTTAAGATAGTACCCGTGAATTTGATTTGCATGCTGCCTTTCCTTGTTTATGTTTTTTTGGCCAATCATAATATCCTAGAAATGTAACACAGTTTTTCCAAAGCTGCTCAGGATGTATTTCAACGTTCAGTCTAAAAAGCTGCATATCTTGCCATGGAAAGTGAATTTTACCTCTTCTGACTTCTGCCCAAAATGTTTCATCTGCTTATACATTTGAATCGGCAAAAATGTAGCTAATTGCCATAAGAATCCAGTCCCAAGACACTTTGGAGGTCCAGCTGATAGGACCTTCTCCAAAGCTCTTGATGAACCCAAGAAGATCCTGTCGTCAGTTAAACAAGGAGGATAATGTCCCTGTAACGTTTGCTTGCTTCATGCGATCTTGGTTTTAGAGATTTGTTTGCAGAGGATCAAATGTGACTGTCTTCCAAGTTAAGTTACCTTTTGGTCCTGGATCTTCAAAGAACTGATTTGTTCATATCTATATTGAATGTTTATCTTTAAATTCATCTTGTGTTGCTATTATGTGCATCATTCTACTTGAGATCTAGTCTGTGTTTTGACAGTGAAGTGAAGCAACTTAATTTTTTTTCTGCTTCTTGAAGTGCTCTGTGGAGATACTTCAAAGAACAAGAGTCTAAGAACAGAGCAGCAGAACACAAGAGGGAACAAGCAAAGTAATTAGTGGGCTAACAGAGCCCTACTGTGTCTTAAGTGGGTCACGTGTGCTAAGAAACCGAACTAACACCTAGATGTCCTGAGAATCTTATTTGCTACGTTTCAGCCTGAATGTTTCCAAAGCACTTTGCAGCACAGTACAGGCTGTATTTTCTGTTACTGAGATCACTTAAAACCTACAACTGAAATGCAGTCACAATCCCTTCTAATATGGTGGCTCTTTTTTCTGTATAGTTTAGAAAAAAATTAATCTCCTAAAAAAAGAGAGATGGCAACCAGCTGCTTAAAAATGAATAGCACCAGTTCATTGTTTCATACAGGAAGTGAAGGCTGTGGAGCCTGCTGAACTACAGGGAAATTAGCTACTAGAATTCATTGCCGCAAACAAAATTTAGTGAAGGTGCCTGTCCTTAAAGGTCAGTGGGCTCTCTAATGATCACAGGTGTCATAATACCAGTTCTGCAGGTTTACCTGCGTGCACACTAATCTGAAGAATAGCTGGAAAAATACAGGAGGCTCCTGCCGTGTCATTAAGAGAAAGGGACCTTCTAGGGTTTTTTGTTAATTGTCTTTTTTTGGGGAGGGGGGGAGGCCTATAAATAATAATATAAACATGTTGAAAACCATTGAAATTGTCAGAAAACACTTTTAACTACCTTTCTGCAGCTCCATGTGAATATTCTTTGCTGACTGTCACAAGAGGTCACTGTAACTTCAGTAGTGCAGAAGGCTCCCTTTCAAGTATATTTAAATGCTTGAAATTGCTATATTTAAATTGCTCTAATAGACAGAAACATTGTGTTTATAAATGCAGTGCTGTAGATGAGCCTCTGCTCATGGTATTGATTGGGGGGGGGGGGGATATTTTAAACTTCTTTAAGTGGATGTAATGAGCTAATATGTGTTTGGAGAGTGTGTGTAATTCTCTGATCATCTATTGTTGTGTGACTACATTGCCAAGTGTCCATGACCAAAGATCTGTCTGTTCTCTTCTACAGGATGGTGAAGTGGATGCTGAAGAGCTGCAGAGATGTTTAACGCAGTCTGGAATCAGTGGCAACTATTCTCGTAAGACTTTTGAGTGTGGCTACTCGATTGTGCTACTTTTGTTTCTTATCCACAGATAGTTGTGGTTTTTTTTAAAAATAAAAATTCCAAAATACCGTCTTCCGATTTCACCTTAAGCTGTGCACACCCCAGGGTTTGTGCAAAAACTCTCAGAGCGTGAGATGTGAACTTGCCATGCTGCCTGCTACCTACCCTAGTGGAGAAAACGGACAGTGTAGCCTCTGGCAGCTTCCTCTGATTGGGGGGGGTGGAGGTGAGAAAAGGGTTTGTGTTCCAGATCATCCCTGTGCTATGGCTGCAAACTGTTTTCTTACAATCTCCCTCTTCGTCATGGAGGAAGCTGCTGGCACTGTGCTCTGTGTCCCCTACTCAGGAAATGATGTGTGAATGTACCCTTACTACTTCTGTGTTCTGTTACTCAACGCCAGGAGTTTGCATGCAACTGCTAAACTGACTTTAGCAAGTAGCAGTAGCATCCTGTGACTTGATTAACCTGGAGCAGGCTTCAGCTATTTCATTTCCCGTCTGTCATTTCCTATAATAGAGATATTACTAGAGTGTCCTGGAGCAAGGGACTTTTTCTTTCACTCCTTGCTACTTCCAAAATATTGCATGCAAGGATAGCAGAAGGGAATTCCTTTGTGCCTATTGCCTTGTGGGAGATACCACAACGAAGTGGAGGGAGGACGATGGCCAGAGAAATGCACCCTATTCAGAAGTTGTAGTAATGCATTCAGACAGGAATAGACAAACCCAGATTAAGGAACATGGAAAGTATGCAAGGGGGGGATGGAAGAATGTTGTATGAATGACCCCTAAAATTGTAGAAGCCAAGTTCTCCATGGCCTGTTTGCCATTCTTTCTATTTGATTTTTTTGTTGTGACAGTTTAAAAAAGTTGCTGTGCAAACCTGGTACAGTAACAACAAGAGAAACTGTGCTAATTGCTAAAACTAAGAGAAGTCATATTGAGCTAGCTTTAATCCAGCCTTTGATTTATATTTTTCAGCATTCAGTCTGGAAACCTGCAGAATTATGATCTCTATGCTGGATGTATCCTTGAGCACATTTGGATTACTGCATGCCATTTCAATGTCCTTTTTAAAGCCAGTTAGTGGCAATACATGGGAACTAAAGTGTTCGAAAGTATGCTTTAGGACCCGTTCTTTCTGCTCCATACGCTTTGTTCCTTAGCATTTCACCACCACCACCTGTAGCAAAGAGATGGAGAGTAACGTGTTTGAATTGCATAGCAGGAGTTTACACGTGTATCCACTGCTCTTTTGGCAAGAGCCCTGGATTGTTCCCCACCTGTGCTACTGATGGAGCGCTCCCAGTATCAGCCCTCTCCATGAAAAGCCCAGGATGCTGTCAGCAGCTCTGTCCCTTGCTTTAGTGCAGATAGGGCTTGTCTGCTGCCCACCAAACAGCAGATGGGTGAGGAGCCGGACAACCACTCCCTTCCAGACAGTTCCACATAGCAGACCTTGGACCAAGATTCACAAGTTACTGCCTACATGTGGGCTCAAACCTAGGATCAGTTTTTGTCTAGAGCAGCAGTCCCAGGTTTGGCACGTAGCCGTTCCTGTCTTTATGTAACTGCAGATGTTTAGGTGTACAAACATGCATACATTCACGGAAATAGCTACAAGTGGGAACGTTCATAGAAACAGGTAACATTAGTGTGAAGTCAGAAATCCTACTACCCTATGGGACTTGAAAGAGTAAATCTTGTAGTTGCCTATTTGGGTTACCCTGTTCTGTCAACTTAATTTCTGTGTATCAGGTTATTTTGTTAACTAAATAATGTCAGAGAGATTATACTGGAAAAATGGGATTTAATGAATTCAAAGAACTCTGGGCAGCTCTCAGTGCTTGGAAGCAAAACTTCATGATCATTGATCAAGATCGAAGTGGGACTGTGGAACTCCATGAATTGACTCAAGTCATTGCAGCCATGGTTAAGACTAAATTTGAAAGATCGTCTGAGTTTTTTTTTTTTTTACAATGGAATCGTGCATTGACTGCTAAAATGATGCGGCTACCACACTTAATGGGGGCAATCCAACGGCCTGCGTACGCCGCCTACAGGCACTGCGTTCAGGCCAGAACGCGCGCACTCATGCACGCAGCACAGCCCTAGGCAGCTGTGCTGTGTGTGCGGCATGTGTGCACGCATTCTGGCCCGAGTGTGGTGCTTGTGGGCGCGTACACAGGCCATTCGATTGTCCCTTCTCTGTATGGATGACTGCCCAGAGGAGCAAAGTCTGGCTCTTAGGGTGGCTGGGGAGGTGACCACTCAGCAGTCTTGACAAGGACTTGGTACAGGGATTCAGTGCAGTCTTTACAGGGAGCGACACGCTGCCCTCTTTGGGTGGAAATGGGGACACCATAACCTGATCTTTGAGGGGGACAGGAAACCCTTTTTAAAAGAGAGGTCCTACTCAGCACAGTGTAAATTTTCACATCTAAGAGGTAGGACTACTAGGTATTTGCATAGATGAACTTGCTTAGCCATTTGGGGGAAAGAGAGGTTTCTTCATTATATACGATGCCTGAATGGGTCATACTGCCGTTTGCTCACTAATGTAAGGACAGTGTTTTGGTGCAGCATAAGAAATCAACAGAACCAATAATGAAAGTAGACAACCTTCCAGATTAGGTACAGAAAGCCCTTGCCTTCTCATCTGAAGACAAGCTGGTCATTAAGTGATGCATATTGAATAAAAACTGATCTTTCTCTAGAGCATCTTTTTCTCTTAAAAATCCAAGTGATAGAGATTTGGCATAGCTGCTGCTAGCTCATCTCCAGCAATCAATGCTCGACATTGAATGTAGAATAGGGCTGAATGATAAATTTTTTTCTCTCGTATCTTTGAATATAAAGATCTTGGTTGAGAAAACAAAACTGACCACCAGACTGTTTTGTGCATGTGCAAAATGGCTGCCGTCCTTAACCAAAATGGTGACAATTCGTGTGCAATTACTTGTTTCTCACTCAGAACAAGTTCTCAGGCAAAAAAATAAATAATTGTGCATGGACAAATGGCCACAGGGCTGTTATTTATCAACTTGTTTACAGGCATGAAAAAAGTCATTGCACATGTGCAAAATGGCCGCTGGACTGTCTCGCATGTGCAAATGCATGCTGCCCTTGACCAGAATGGTGGCAACAGCATCATTGCCATTTTGGTTAAGGGTGGCAGCCAGTGTCTTTTTGTTTGAAAGTTTTCTTGTCAAGAACTTGACTGAAAAGGTCTGGTCCTTGACTTGTCTCCTCTTGGATAAGTTGAGAACTGGGTTTTTGACGAGATTCTCGCTTTTTACAAGATCTCGTTTCAGCCCTAATGTAGAGTGAAGAGGATACAGGCTTTAGTTGCTCAGGAGTGCCCAGCTGGAATGTATAGACAGTTTCAGCAGTTTGGTCTGGCAGCCAAGGGAAAAAGCTGCCAGTTATTCAAATGGATTTTGAGGACTTGGCTGTAGAGTTTAGTACATGCTCCTTTCCGAAGTATCTTGACCAATTCCTGGTAGTCTAGTCATTCTCATGGATCAATCTGTATGGAGGTGGGGTCTGAGCTGGAATGCCCTGGTCAGGAGGGTGTCAACTAGGGAAGAATACGTGATGTGCTCTAACCTTTCGGGGCTCATTTGCATAGGTGAAGTTCTGTGTGTGAGGGGGGTGCATCTGCTCTGCATGAAAGGGTTTTGTGAGATGCACAAGGTTGCTCAGCATGAATGCATGCCCCTCACACCCTATTCACACAGAACTCTTGCCACCTTCCAAAAGGGAAGCGGGCAGGCAGCCACACCTCTACCACTGAGAGAGAGATGAACCTTTAGTTTAGAGACTGGTGTGTCTCCCTGTAGGGTCAGATTTATTACCTCTGTGCTCTTCAGGTACAGACTTGCAATTTGAAATCTTTCTCAGGCTGAGATGAGTCCTGGGGGCAACTACCTCACTTTTGAGGTCTCAAGAAAGCAGAGTAACAAATGAGCAGGAGCTCTTGGCAACAGCAAAACTTTACTTTTAGAAACCACTTGAAAAAGAGCAGACTGCAGCAAAACAAAGAAACTAGAACCGTTTTTGTGTTCTAGTCTTGCTCCTCTGTTAGTTCCAAGGACCTTTCTGTGCCTTCACTCTTGGATGCATTGTCTTGCCCATCGATATGCTCTGTGTGTGGTGATGGGCCTGGTGGTACCTCTGCACTGGGCCAGAGACATCCCTGCTTCTAGTTCTTCTATGTATTTCTCCTTTGGTTCTCCAACTGCTGTGCAGCTTCTGGGCAAAACCCCCTTTCTCAGCCCATGCTACTCTTTGGGGGGAAGAAGTCCTTCCCCCCCCCCCCTCAGGGTATGGGAGATTTGGCCAGAGACCAGGGTGCTGCACAGTCTGCTTTTAATCCAAGTTGGATTCAGCATTCAACACTAACCCTCCTAGTCCTCCAGGCAGTTCTGCAGGAGTTCCATAATTGTGAGGCAGCTAGCAAGAACATTTCTCTGCACACAGCCTTTGGGCACAGGGACCTACCTTGCTTTTGAGGCAGCATATCCTACCTAAAACGTTTCTACCAGGCTAAGTGTTGTAATCCCTGCGTCTCTCATTTCCTTACTTGCCCTTAGCTGCCAGAGCAGGGCTTGAACAATGAGCAAGGTAGGGTCAATGAAATCATGCATACCCCCTCCCCCCACTCCATTAATGCTATGTCTGACTCTGCACAAGCCCCCCCCCCCCCCCCCCCCCCCCCCTCCCCCCCGTAGCTTTCTAAAGCTAAGTAGGGGGGCTGGGGGCCTCTGATTTCGGCAGTGTGCTAGATGCAGCATGCTGCTTGGGCATATTACACTTCCTCACTATTAGGAATATGAGTGCACTGATAAAGTTCCTCCTAAGTGACACTCAGAATGGGAACATAGAGGATCAGAACTGCTGTAGCCACCCTGCCAGGGAATGTGGGGTTCAGCCGAGCATGAACAACTGACTTCGGCATTGACTAAGGAAGGAGTGCAATCTGATATCCCTAGCCAATTCCAGTAATGGGCCAGAGCAGAAGCATGGCTGATTCTGAGCACTGCTCCCTGTACCACAACACCTGCTCCTGGAGGGTGTGTCCATCCACCCCAGGCCCAGTAGCACAGCCTTTCCAGGCCTTAAATAGAACCCCTAGTGCTCATCGCACTTTCTGAATTACTTTGAATGCATGCGCTGAACAGGAGGTATGAACCAGTGTCCCCCAGAGACACTTCTAATGTGCTCAACCAGCAGAAGCAGAATTACAGCATCTGCTGCTGGTCTATAAGTTTCCATTCTCTGACCACTTCATTTGGTCCATGATGTAATATTTGGACATCCCAAATGTTACCTCCGCAATAGTGAAACTGAGTTCTTTACATGCTCTAATCTTCTGTTCCTCTCTCATCTAGGCTACAGGCTAAGCCCCCAGACGTTAACGGCGATCGTAAAACGTTACAGCAAGAATGGCAGGATCTTTTTTGATGACTATGTGGCTTGTTGTGTGAAGCTACGGGCATTGACAGGTAGTGGGGTTTTAATAGTAATTCAGTACTTGCTAGGTCTGTGCTGAACCCTGACTTTTTCTCAAGTAAGAATTGCTAATGGAGGTTAAAGATCATGTCCCCAGTCTACAAACCATAATCTAAGATTGTGGAAGTTGATGCAAAACATTCCTTGTGCTGTTCTTAACCATTTAAAACTTGAGGTATTGTATTTATCCCATTGTCTCTGGTATTCAAAATATAGAACAGAAATATGGATTTTCTTTTACCACTTCTGAGTTTAAAATTGCAGTAGACATGTGAAAAGGCATTTTGAAATGGTTATGAGTGAGGTAAATTTTGTTCTGAAAAACCTAGAGAAATAGATTTGATAATTTAGCATTGCCAGCCAAAATTATGAGCGTAGCTCAACATAATACTTTGCCAACCTTTGCACAGCTCCCATTTACTTAAGTACTTTATTCTTTTCTAAGATTTCTTCAGAAGACGAGATAACATGCAGCAGGGGATTGTCAATCTTGTATATGATGATGTAAGTATCTTTAGATAAAACATTCATTGTATTTGCCAGGATCTAGAGAAGAAAAACATCTTTGTGCAGATGTCTCACTAGAGCCACAAGTTTAAATTTGACTTCCGAATTTTTGATCTTTCATTCCATTTTTGCAGTCCCGTCAGGGACGATTCTTTCTATAATAAATTCCGTAGGGCTGCATATAAAACTCTCTATATCCAAAGAGTTCTACAAAACCCCTCTTTTTGAAAGCCTGCAAGCAGTAAATAGCCATACCATGATCTATGGCTTGTAGCCTGCAAAAACTTAAGTTCGCCATGAAACAAAGTAGGATTGCATCAAGTCAAGCATGTGGATATGTTGCTATGAGCTTCATCGCTATTTAAAGCCAGATGGGTCCATTCTGATCATCTAGTCTGACTGCAGAACACAAGTCAAACCATAGATTCAAAAACCAAGGTCCTTATGCTGCCTCTTCACTTGTATTTGTAGGACCCAGGGACAGCAGTTACTGGGAGTAGTCAACTACCTAAAAGAGCAGAGGTGGGGAGACCTCAGTCCCTGAGGCCAAATGTGACTACAGTTAGTTTTTATTTGGCCCCTTCCCAGTTTCTGGATCTGGCTCCTGAATCCAGTTCTTACCCCCAAGCACTGAAAGACAGCTCAGGATGAGAACATGTGCACAAGGACAGGGGACAGATCCACAGTTTGCACCCTCCTCTTTGAGTGCACTCCTAAAACATCCTCTGCCCCCAACTTTTATGCAGCCCTCAGAGCTTGTACTAGTGTTCGAAGTGGAAGTGAAAAGGTTCCCCACCCCTGCCCTAGCAGGTATTTGCATGATCAGACCATTAGTTGCAAAGCCGTATATGACTACTACTGTACATGGATACTTGTAATGCTTCATACTTAGTAGTAGTAAAAATGTGGCTTGAAATGTGATTTGAATGTCTTTGCTGAAAGGTGAGACCAAGACAAGCCCTACACGTGGAACCCTTCTTGTATAACTGGATGCTTCAAAGGGAAGGGGGGTGTTGAGACACTGAACAAATCCTAAATTGTTTCCATGTTTTCCTCCAAGCTTCTGGGATTGCCTTTTAATTTATTCCTCACCAACCAAATTGGGGAGAGCCGATTTCTGAACTCTTTAGCTGAACTATTGAATTACTAGCGTTCCCATTTCCAATTGTTGTGCGGTTACCTTGGTTTTCCTTGCAGTTCTTGCAGTGCTCCATGGCTATCTGAGTGCTGGCTGCAGAAGGAGAAAAAGAACTCCAAACTCTGTGAACTGTGAATTCTTCTGCTCCAAGGAAAGTAACTGAACCTGCTGTGGACTGAAGCTGTTGTAGACTTTTCCATGCTTCTGCCTGTTAACACGTCCCCTTTGTATAAATGTTTTGATTTCTAGTGCACAGTTTAGAGCAATAAAGAATTCTTTGCATTTGAGTGTTTTTTAAGACACACACCTTTTTTTTTATACCCACATGCAGAATGTCAGACTTTACATTTGTTTAATGAAGAGTAAATGCAGACACTATGCTTGTAATCATCACATTAAGCATGAACCATTTCCAGATACGATGTAGTTTGCACACACAAGTGGAACATCGGGTGTCTTGGGCTCTGATCATCAAAGCACTCTTCCAGCGCAAACCTTTCATTCACCTCAATGGGGCTTGCACCAGTGGAATGATTTGAGGCTCAGGCTGCCAGGCTTTTTTTTTTTTTTTTTTTTTAATATAAATCTAACACACTTCTATCGTGGCCATCAACTGTTTCATGTGGCATGCCCTGTAAAATTCAAAATGCTTGGAGAACTTAGTTGAATGGAACTTAAAGCAGCTCTTCAGGAAATCTCTTCTGGACTTTCGTAGCTTACTAAAATGCCAACTAGGAAAGCTTGTTTTTGTCAAGTATTTGGTTAGGGATCCAACAACAGGAGTTGAGCTCAAGTTGACTTCTCTCTGCTAGTCCGGTCTTACCCTCTTCAAGATACTTTCTCTTGCTGGGGAATTTTGTAGGTCTTTGTGGAACGTTCATTTTACTTCTAGTTTGAAAGCTTTCAAAGTTTCCTCTACTGGATTTGAAAAACCTTCTGCTCCCAGTAGCGGATCCTTGCTTTCTGTCTTTTCTTGAGATCCCCCAAATTCCATGAAGATCAACCATTTGGTATCTGGTTTGAAGGATTACATGGCCGGGTCCTTTCTCGTTCTAATATTTCACCAGCACATTTAACAGACATTATGTGGAAAAGTGGACCTCAGTTATTGTTAACTCTAATCTCATCAGACTCCTGTTCATTTTGTTCACTCCCATGCTTTGCAAGCGCTATAATCCACAGACCACCTACGTCTGCCCTGTTAAGTTGGTGGTGATCACCTCCCACCATAGTTTCTGCAGCCCAAGTAACTTGCATTCTTTGAGATAGGGACTTCCTTTTGCCTCCCACTGTTGATGTAACATGCTTAGTGGTCTGTGAATCTGGAGTCCTGAGAGCAGTGACAACTGGGGTCTGCATGTGTGCAGTGGTGTGCCACATGCTGGAAAAAGATAGTATAACTAAAGCTATAGCCCCTGGTTGCCTCAGTTTTTCAGCTTTATCAGACCTTAAAGAGCCTTAAAAACAGGAAGAAGGTGGGCTGCAGGAACTATGACAATCCAAATTTCAAGTGCAAGTTAATGTAAGGTAGGTGACCTCTTTCTTCAAGTTGACTTTCTGATGGCTCCCATCATTAGAGACCCCTGTGCTCCTCGAGGATGAAAATTCTTGCTAAATAAAGAATGGATGGCTCTGCAAGGCCTACGGAGTGGAGTCTGGGGAAGATGTGACTGAATGAATCTGCCGTCTCATGTACGAGGAGGTTGACAATTCCCCCAAAAGCTAGCAAGTGTTCACGTGGCTCTAATCTGATTTGTGAAAAACCAACTTTGCCTGGACGTTGTACTTTCAGTGCTCAGTGCAATTTCCCTCAGGCTCTTGGACAGCAGCCGTTATAACGTGATCATGCAGCACAGCCAGTTGCCAACACCTTGAAAGTTGAATTAGAAATATTTAGGCATGCAAATAACATAGCCAGCACCTTGGGTGTTTTCAGACAAGATGCTACCCTGCATGACCACCCCGGAGCCTTGGATCTGGCCACTCTCTGAAGGTGGAGCAGCTGGAGGCGCACTCCAATGGGCCACAGATCACTGCCAGGAAATCCAGAGTGCTCTCTGTGCAGGACCCGTCAAATGTACAGTGGGGGCTCCCAGCATGGCTATCGTCCATTTGAATCACTACCTGTGTGGGTGTTCTGTGGCAGAGCCATGGGGGGGCTGCAGGCACCCCACCCCCAAATTGCACAGATCCGAGCAGTGCTTGGTGAAGATAAGGCTAGATGGCCACTTACCGCATTTAAAAACTCCAGTCAGTAGGATGTTTTGGAAGGCTTCTGTGGGCGTGGCTGTGAGCCTAATGGAGCGAGCCCCAATCTGAGAGGACAGTCCTGCTGGGTAGCTGCGCTTTCTGATACGTAGCTTAACCTGTTGAGAACAGCTGGGTGCTAACAGCTGAGCTACCTTTCCTGTAGGTGCAAAAAGGGTAGAGGGTTGCCTAAAAAATCTGGTTTTAAGGGCTCATTCTGATGAGCAAGGGTAGTTATTCTGGAAGAATGACGCTGGAGTAACTACCTCCCACCACATCTGTACCTGTGAACTGGGGTCCAGGAATTAAATAGCTCTTCCCTCCCCAGATCTTCCTGCTTGAGGAAGCTGTCTGCAGGGAGAGGTGGAATAAGCAGTTGCAGATTCCCTCCTCCCCCTAGTACATCAGATTGGGGGGGGTGTGTGTGTGTGTGTGTGTTAATAAGCAGTTACATGAGGTGCTGAGGGGGAAATAGTCAAGATTGCTGAGACTAAATTTGCGCAAACCAGGGAGTATCCTCCAATTCAAATGAGCAAGCCTCCCAACCCCCAGAGAAGGCGCCTCCCCCCTCCTCTTGTTTGGACACACAGATAACTACCTCTCTTTTTATTGACCTCTGCTTATAGGAACACAGGAGAGGTTAAAGTGTGTTAGGAGGTACTTGCCCCCCCCCCCCCAAAGTTTGAGAACAAGCCGTAAATATGTTAAGGACCTGTGAACATCTCACCCATGTAAATCTATCTTCCCTTTATGGAAGAAAACTGAAAGGGATCTGGGTTGGCTTAGGTGAAAGATTATTTTAGGGAGGAACTGGGGGAGTGAGTAAGTGCCACACTGTCCAAATGGAATGTCATGTAAGGGGGATCACATAGTAAAAATCGACTCTATTTATTTGGCCAACAAGTGTCAACCAGAAAGGCAGTTTTCTCTGACAAATGAGCAGAAAAGGGGCAAACGAGCTACAATGACTGGTCTATGGTATGAAAGGAAGTGAAGAGAAAAGAATTCTGATTTGCGTCTTTTTAATGGCAGGCAGGAATTGAAAATTGGTGGATGCTGCATCTCTACTGATTTTTCTGACCTATGCTGCCCTCTAGCCATCACTGCTAGCAAATCTCAAAACTCTCAGTACTAGTGCTGCACATCACTGTAGGCAGGAGCCATGAGGAAGCCAACTTAAAGAATTATTCCCATGTCATGCTTGAAGTGGAGAGTCAGTATGGTGTGTTGATGTTTGTGAGCTTAGGGATTTATGGCAAAGTTGTTCTTCTGCCAAGCAAAACATTGTTAGTCTTGTGTAGTTCTGTTGTGTAAGTACAGCATCTTAATATGTTTCATCATAGGCGAGTCTGTGCTTTTACACCTCCTCAGCTAGTGTCACAAGTGTACTAATCACAATAATTGAGGAATGATTTGGTGAATATTTTTGATATTGAAACCTTCTTGATCCCTGTTAACTGTATTTTTCCAGAAACTAATGGGAGTAAATTCTCAAATTAATCACAGATCAAGTATTTGTATGCATATCTTGCTGTGACTGGAATAGTAATAGCTTATTTGTAATAATAATAGTTCATTGGTGCAGATTAAATCTATTGCAAATGCTTTGTCATGTTGCTTTAAATTCCGGAGTAATGCACTGTCAGTATAAAAGTGCTTTTATTTATACACTAAATAATTTTCCAAGTTATCCTTGAAGTCTTTTTTAAAGAAACAAATATTCAAATAACTTGCTCTGTTCTACAAAATTCTGTTACCTAATCTGAGATGCTGCAATCTATTAACCAAAAAGTAATTCACTTAGCTCTAAAAAGTTTAACAGATCCTTCTCTTTTGAATAGCTTAACAATCCTATATTAAAACAGCAGCATCAAACATTATAAATAACATATATGGGAGGGGAATAAGTCCTGCCAGGAGTCTTAATTTGGACTGATTTGCATTCCACGCAAAGTAGCCGTGCTGTGCACCCGTTAATAATCTAACAACTTCCCATGGGGGTGCTAAAAAGCCAAGGAGCAAAAAGGAAGAAAAATGCTCCCTCATGAAAAATGCAGTTCCATTTACTATCAGCTCCGACATAGCTTTAGAATCAAGTTCTTGGTGATTCATTCATGTACTTACAAGGCCCAGAACATGCTTCATTTTTAACAGTAGTATTAAAATTCATTGTCATGATCATTCACTTACATAAATAAAGCATAATATAGAATTCTGTATGTTGCCTTTTCCTCTGTTCCACTATAAGAATAAAATGTTTGCAGACAACCTTTTTTTGGACACACTTTATTTCCCCCCCCACACCAATCTGAATTAAATGTCTCTGTGTGTAGTAGCTTAGTGAAGCCTAGATAGTTAAATGGAACAAAGGGTGAGGTGGGGCTTAAGAGGGATGAGGGAAAAGGTTGTTGGAGAGGCTGGGGGGGGTGGGGTTGCTTTGTTTGTAAGCCTCCTTCCTGAGCCATTTGGGAAGGGTGGGGTGGAAAAATAAATGAATATTTAAGTATCTGGGGAAACACAAAATCCAGGTGTATCTGCCCCTGGCACAGTCTAGTTTGGGGCTGCAAGACTTTACCCATTTGTGGTAACTTGCTCTACAGGAAAGTCTTTCATCATGGCATTGCTTGGTTCCTGGTTGATTTGACAGATTCCTCTCTGAACAGAAAAGAATTCAACCCCTATGGTCTTGTGTGTAACTATGATCTCTTGATAAATCACTAGCAATTTTTGGTTATCAAAATTGGAGCCTTTTTTACAACATGTTTATTAAGTGCTGGCAGCAGAGGGTTATTGCAAAAACGGTGTGAGCAGACTGCATCATCTGAAGCACACAATACAATCATTGAAAACTGTTTACTGAAAATATTTGTATATGAAGAAAATTACTTTGAATAAAGACAGGGAGTTAACAACCTTTGTTTTGGTCGGGTGTGTTATTACCTTTGAAGGCATCCCTCCAACTCTCAAACAGTTGATTTCAGTGGTACTATGTGAATGTATTTACACAACTGGGGGTTTGATTACAAATACCCCGGGGGCAGGGGTGGGGAGGGAGGAATTCTAAGAGCTGTAGTCTTTATGCAATGTTTCGGTATCTAAGGTACACTGTCAGTATAAAATGAACTCTGTTTAAAAAATTAGTTTAAAGTTGCAGGTATTGTCAATCAATTTTTCTATTGGACTTGATTTCCAGAAATGCTGAACATACATTACCTCACCTGGAGTCTTACGTGCTCAGCTGTTTTCTGCCCTGTTACTATAGTTCTATTATGCACTATTTGCATTATTTAGAGGCTCCAGAGAAGAATTGGTGCCCAGCCATATGCGGTGCTCTGCAGACAATAAACATAACTTTCTCTACCAGAAGTGTGAAGAACATCTGCACCAAATGGAACCAGAGCCTAGCAAAGTCGGTAAAAAGACTCCAATGGGCTTCACTGGGCTTCGAAATCCGGCAACGTTCAGGATAGGCACACAGTAGAAATGGGTTAACAAAATCTTCATTTAAAATAATTTTAACTGTTACTTTTAAAAATTCATTTAGACAGAAGCGTATGCTGCCAATAGTGTCCCTTTCAATTATGACTTGCTGCATAAAATGTGAAGCCAAACTAGTATTCCCCAGATTGGAGTGGCTTTGAATTTATTTTGATATCCAGTGCATTGGAGGAAGGCATATATATGCCTGTTTCGAGGGAGGGTGAGGTGAAGGTAGTACAAAGTATTTGGCATTTCATGATAAAAGAATTAAAACCTGTCATAAGAATATTGAAATTCATAAGAGAAATTAAGTCAAAGTACTTATGACATCAAAAAGTACATTAACAGACAAGCTAAATAAAAAATGATATTCCTAATGTGTCATATACATTTGAAGATAAGAATGAATAAACATTGTATAGGAATAAACTCTGTGCATGAGTATATGCTATGGACCAGATTCCTTTCTCACATTGGCTCCACTAGAATTGCCAACGTTTGATTTATACTAGTTGGTGAGGACAACCACAATTGAACTCATGGCATTTAATTATGCTCAATATTCAACATAACTCAGAATATTGCAGTTAATTGAGCTGATAATCTGTACATAGTGTTTTATGTCCAACATTCAGCACAGAAGCATAGAATTCTCTCTATTCCCTCTCATGTTCTGCAGTTGCTTGGTACTCCCAAACGCTTCACCGGTGACCCTACTTTGAGACTTTAAACATAATCCTGTCATCTCAAACAGCTAAAAGTATAGCAAAATATCTGGTGCATGGTCACAGCTGCAGATGGCATGATCCCTACAAATCACAACAAGCACTGGAAGATTCCAGATCCAGGCAGAGAGAGCTCAGACTGGCCCGTCCCCTCACCATCCAGAAAAGAACTGGACGAGAATTTGCAGACACTAAGAGCAGCAAAGAAACCCTCCTTGCTGTTCGTACAGCCACGGTGTAGGTCTCCAGGGATGAACCAACCTAATAAATTCAACACCTCCCCGGGGGTAGACGTGCCAGGAGACAGGCCCATAGGAGGTAATGATCCATTAATGACAAGGGCACTAAGGAAGCATTACCCACCAACAGATCTCCCGCCGCAAGGGCCTTTCAAAATACCAGGTCCAGGGTGTGCCCTCCATTGTGCATCGGGCCAGTAACCACCCGAGACAGTCCCATGGTGACTATGAACTCACACTCTGCCCCCAATGTGCATCGGGGGGCACATCAGCATGAATGTTGAAGTCCCCCAGGACTACCACCTTCAGGGACCACAAGACCACCTCTGACACCAGCTCTGTGCAGAGACAGTTGTTGACTTATTTACAACTGACCTTGCATTCAACAGCATCCGATCCAGGTCAGGGACCTTCTGATCCTCAACCACCTCCCCACCCACCAGGGGGGCAGGACAGGCACCAAGCACCTGTCCCATTTCACAGATCGAACAACCCCCCTCCCCCAAGAGACCATGTCCCGACCCATCACAACCCCAATGACTGCGAATCTCCTCTCCTCCTCTCCTGCGCCCCCCCCCCATGGCTGTCCCACCAAGCAGGTGAGGGAGGTTCCCCACACCCCTCCCACAGAGGAGAATGTAACATCCCCCCCAGGGAACATAACCCCATCTCACTGGAGGGAAAGACCCCTGCCACCCTAACCCAGTCCCCCTGCCCCCCACTCTCACTAGGGGAACAGGTTGTCTACCTTATGACCTCCCCAAACACTTAAACACGCTACCCCCCCTAAATCAAAACCATCCCTCCCCAACCAGCCACCACTTTCACAATTCAGCAGCTCAAATACCCATCTACCTACCTCCAAGCCCACCGGCTCTAAACTGCTGCCAAAACCCCTACTTGCCCCCCTGGCCACTTGGGGCCCACCGAAGGGCCACACCAAAGGCCCCTTTAGTGTGGCCCTTTGGAACATGGCCTGCGGCACTGCCAGAAGGCACACCACTTATCAAGCTTCCCCATCCAGCTGGAAACTCGGGGAGGAATCCTTGGCCCCGCCCCCCTCCCTCTGCTACAAGGGAGGGATGGAGATGGACAATCCAGGGCCCAGGGAATCCCCCTACCCTGGCTCCTACCAGAGGTCTAAGTCCCCTGTTGGGGGGGGTCAATGGGGCGAGCCCACCTGGCTCCCAGCCCCCTGCTTGCTGCTGCCGCTAGTATTACTGGAGCGGTGGCCAGAAAGCTTTGAACTTTGTTGCTCAACTTCATCTCGGTTAAGTTTAAGTATTTTAAAAAGATATCAAGTACAACATCTTTTTTTTTTTTTTTTCTTGTCTGAACAAAGAGGAGGGGCAAGTAAAGATGGAGTGAAAGGAGATGAAAGTCTCACGCTAAGAGAAAAGAAGGGAATAAAGTGGCACATCCAAGCTATTAGTATTTTATGGGAATGTTCATACTGCAAAATTAAAGTGGAACAAAACAAAAATATGGTTTAAGTTTTGGGGCTAGTGATATGTGCTAGTCCTCACTCCAATTATAACAAAAGTTTTAATGTAGTAATTCACAAACAGGGTTTTCATACTTGGATTTGGATCATATTTTTAGATTAGGTGTTTAAAAGCCTGCATTAAGTGTTAACAGAATATTTAATGAGTAGTAAATTAACAGGTCGATGTTTAAGTGGATTTCACTGTGCCACATTCCTTTTATACTATTTATTTAAATTTATATGCTGCCCTTACCTGAGGCTGAGGGTGGATTACATTAAAACTAATACAAAAGCCCTTAAAAACCCCACAAGACCCCCCAACCCCCTCTCATATCCCTACCCAAAACCCACCTACCAAGCCCTACCCCTGCCTGCCAAATGCCTTTTCAAATAAAAAAGTCTTGCATTACCTCCAGAAGAGGCTCTGGCTCAAACAAACCTCCAGGGAATGGGAGTTCCAAAACATTAGGGCAGCAACTGAGAATGCCCCCTGCAAGCCCTTGTTATATGTTTTTGAGCTATAAAGTCTTACACAGTCTGGGCTCTGCCTATTTGCGAGATCGCTTTACTCCCCGGGTTCTGGACCAGCCCCTGCAGTCATCTGGGGGCACCCTGGTGGAGGTCCCCTGGGTTTCCCAGGGGGCCACGCAGGACAGGGAGTTTTCGGTGGCCGCGCTGCGCCTTTGGAACTCCCTTTCGGTGGGGACCCATCTGGCCTCAGACCTCCTGGGTTTCCACAGGAACCTGGCTGTTCCGTCAGGCGTTTGGCAAGGGAGAAGGGTGGGGAGGGGGATGTTGTGGGTTTTATTCTCCCCCTTTTATTGTTATGCTACTTAATGCTTTTATATATTTTATTGTATTTTTATTGATTGATTTTTGTTAGCCGCCCCAGGCTGCCTAGCAGGAGGGGCGGGGGTATAAATAAATAAATATAAAGGAGGCTAACAGATCCCAGCCGACTGCAGGGACATGATGGCACCAACTGCAGCTTCAAGTCATCAAGGGCAGCCTCACATAGAGCACATTGTAGAAATCTAGCTTCGAGGTAATGAAAGCATGGATGATGGTGACTAGATCCGAATCGGAAAGAAAAAGCCATAACCTCCTCGTCAGATGGAGTTGGTGAAAAACACTTCTGCCCATCACTGCAACCTGGGAATCCAGGCGTAGTAAGGGGTCCAGAAGCACTCCAAGGCTGCAAACCTGGTTAACCAGAGGAGGCCGGACTTCTGTCAATAACAGGAATCCCAATCCCCTCCAGGTCATGAGGCTGGCCAACCATCATCACCTCCTGACAGCAGCCAGGCATCAGGTAAGCACACAGACTGCAGGACCTGAATCAGGTGAAAAGGAGAGGTAGAGCCAAGTGTCATCAGCATACTAATGGTACTTCACCCCAAACCTCTGAATTACCTCGCCCAGCAGTCTCGTGTACATGTTGAACAAGAGGGGAGACGGAACCCTGGAGGACTCCACAGGGGAGGTTCCAAGAGGATGAGGAGCAATCGCCCATCACCACTCTCTGGCATCTCCCTGACAAGAAGGAGCAGAACCATTCAAGGACAGTCCCATGCACCCACTCCAGGTCCTGCAGTCATATCAACACCTCATGATCAACTGTGTCAAAGGCCACTGAAAGATCTAACCGGATCAACAAGGTAGAATTTCCCTTGTCAACCTCCAGGCACAGGTCATCAACCAATGCCACAAGCGCAGTCTGTGCCATACCCAGGATGAAAGCTTGACTGAAATGGTCCAGGAATCTGATAGCATCAAGATGAGCCTGGAGCTGTCGGGCAGCCACCCATTCAATAACCTTCCCTAAAAAGGCTGATAGCTGGCCGGGGAGTCAGCATTCAAAGATGACTTCTTCAGCAGGAGCCAGACAACCACAATTTTAAGAGTATCTGACACCCTACTCTCCCAAAGGGAGGCATTAATAACCCCAACCAGCAATGGTCCCAGCGTCTCCTGGCTGGCTTTCACCAGCCAGGATGAACAAGGATCCAATTCATAACTGGTTGGCCTTATCGCCCCAGCATTTGCAGGAGAAACATTGAAACTGATCCAAATAAACAGGACAAGACTGAGCTTCCATAACCCCAAATTCTGATTCTGCAGAAAGATAATTACGAGGAATTTTGTCTGCAAAGTAGCTAATAAAAATGTTGTAGCAGGCATTTGAGGACTCCATTAAGCAGGCCCCTCACCACCCAGAATAGCTCCACTGGATGAGACTTTGCAGATGCTATGCTCATGGAGAAGAACTGCGCTCTAACCGCCTACCCTCCTGCTTCAGCCGCCTCAGGTCCTCCGTATAGGGGGACCTGTGCTACCGTAGCAGTGGGAGCAGACACCTGGGTGCAACAGTGTCAATGGCCATGGTCAAGATGTCATTCCATAAAGTGACCAGGTCACAGAATAGCTGTCAAGGTTAGGAAATATAAGCTGTTTGGAAAAATTGTAATTTTGGCTTGTGTAATGTAAGCTTTCACCTCTGTGTGGCATCCCTCCTCTGAATCACAGCTTTATGGGCCAGGCTCTCGGATGGTGTAAATCAGTATAGCTTCATTAAGAGCTATGCTGATGTGTATTGGCAGAAAATAGGTCCATCCTGTTTAAAAAAAAAAAACAAAAACAATGTTAACACTTCTTGTATAAGCGGTTTGTGAGTCTAAAGTACTCCCCTTTGGCAGGTATCTAGCTAGCTAAAAGGCTAACTGAGCTTTTTTCGCACATACCCCAAACTGATTGTGGCCACAGGAAGTGCCACTGAAGTTGGCCAATGAAAAGGCTTATTCGAATAAAACAAGTAGCAGAGTGTCATCCTCCAGTTCCAGTTGCCTAGCAAGCAGTTTTATTTGCAGTTGGCCATAATTTTTTTAAGTTTCATTTCACAGAAGTACTTTTGGGGCTTAGCCCAGATCACATTGAAAACAGGAACATTTTTTTGTGTGTGTGCTAATTTTCTAATTTGGGTGCTATCCAATTTGAAAATAGTGTGTGGCAAAAATTGCAACAGATGCTGTGATCTAATGTCTGCAAGCCTCATTTTGCCATGGGCTGTATGGTTAAGTCACCTTCAGTGGTTTATCTTGCAAGTTCTAACGATTAAAGCAGATCTAAACAGGAGTGTTTCTCCAAATCTGAGATTGTGTGGTGATGGGACTCGGTAAGGGGAATGAGAGCTGGAGGGGGCTCTAAACGCAGTGAACGTCCTCAAACAGGCCAAGAGCAGTGCTACAAACGCATGTCTGTGTATCATGGAGCTGGGTCAATGCCCAACATTGCTGCTTTCTCCCATTTTTTTGAATGTCACTTTAGATTCACCGAAGATAGTTTCTACTGATGAGAAAGCAAAGATGGAGGCAAATGGTGGCTTTTCCCTGACATTTTAAAAATGCATTTTTGGCAGATCAAGACATTTGCAAACAGGATTTTATATGGAATTGTTGTTTTAGGGCCAGTTCACAAGTTCCCTTAGCCCACTTTACCTGGCAAAGTTCTTGGGAAACTCGTAGCATTACCACAAGTTTACAGTTTTTGGGATAGCCCTGCAGATGTCCCAGGACAAGTGGTTCTTAGGAAAGTACTTAGCAGAGAAACTGCTGATCAGAGTAGGCAGAACTTGAAATAGGGGCAAGGGGAATTCCCATGTGTCTTGATTATGAGGTTATTCTAGGATAACCACTTCTGATTCCTCTGTCTGGGGAGTCTATAACTCAGTAGCTTAAAAGGTGGGAAAGCAAGGTTTTCCCAAGCTAGGGTGAGAGCTAAAAGAAAGAGCTCACCTGTCATTAGCAGCAGAGAGTCCCTGCACCTTTTACTCACTGCTCTACTGTTTGTTATATTAGACTGCACTACATGCTTTCGGGAAGGACAGGATGCATATACTTCCAATTTTTATGTACTTTAGGTTAAAGTTGGAGCATTTTAAGCTATTGAAGTATTTGTGTTTGCTAGGAATTGTGCTAGCTTGGTCTTTGTAAAGGATGTTAACATGTAGTAGATGCTTACCAGAGTCAGGATGAAGCAGAAATTGTTAATCTGTACATTATTATTTTATTTTTTTAAAAGGAAGGTTAGAGGATATATATTCAGCACACTGTTCAGATCAATGAATGAGCAAAAAGAATTTTGGTAAAAAGGGAGGACTTGAAACAGTCTGTTTCTAGCATCAGGCTTTCCCTGTCACTTCATCTTCACAGACTGCTCACTGATACTCCTTCTATTGTCTTATCCTAGACTCTAGGGCACTCCTTCCACATCCTTTCCCTTCTATTGTTAACCTGTGATTTCTCAACTTCTTCAATGTATCTCTGTACATCCCCCTCCCCGTTCCTGGTCCATCCCTAGATTGTAAGCCCCTTCGGGCAAAGACCTGTCCGTATGGAATGGACGTGTGCTGGAGTCGGCCGGCTGGTGAGCACTCCCCCCATCCCTGGTACACCAGGGAAGCTGAACAAATGGGTGGCCCTGCCATGACAGGCAGCCATGGTGGCCAATCACGGGCAGCCATAGTGATCCCCAATCTCTGGTGGGGATGGGGTACAAACAGCTGTACTGGCCCACTATGCCCTGTGTCGGCACTTGGTCTGGACTGTGAATCATCTGAGGGACCAGTTCCAGGCCCACTGCCTACCTAGGTCAGGGCAACAGCAGGCCCACATCTGGTGGCTCAGAAACAGACATAATGGTGAGTCTCTAGCCCAGGTGGGCCACAGCAGGCCCTCATCACATTTGTCACCTCAAATGTCTAAAGTTCCTGATTTTCTCCCAATGATGCAAAATTAGTTATTTTTAGTTTTAATTAATACATTTTTATTTAGAGGCACACGAATAAATTTCTGACTAATAGAAGTGATGGCAGAGTAAGCTGGGAATGAGAGAGAGATGACTCGTGGCCTTTGTGTTTCTCTATCTGCCTTTGACCAAAGCTGTTATCGTTTAAGCTATTGAATCTCTGCTCATTCTAATGTCCTGAATCGCCAGACCCAGCGTTTGTACATTGGAGCAGCAATTGGCAGGGAGGATGGAGTAAAAACAGGGTGGGCAGAAGGGACATTTATTTGTTTGCTTATTTTGTTTATTTTGGGTTTCTTCTATCCTGCTCCCTCCTGCTCACAGTTTATTTAAACTTACATCCCACCCTTCCCTTAAGGCTTGAAACACGTTACATTAAAACTACATAAAAATCTCCTAACTTTCCGTACCCCCAAACACCTATTCCCCACCTGCCAAGCTCTTGGCCAAGAATAAGTCTTGCATTGCCTCCAGAATATGCTCCGGCTTTGACAAACCTCCAGGAGAAGGGAATTCCACAATATGGGGGCAGAAACCAAGAACATCCGCGTGCCCTTGCCAGATGCAGGGCCCCATGATCACTGCATTTTCCCCATGGTGGCAATAGGGAAAACGCAGTGAACACACATGCCTGGTCCTATGGATCTGCCAGACATATGGTACCTGCAGGAGGCTGCTCCTGGCTGACCTGAGGGAGCATGATGGAACATATGAAAAGAGACAGTCTTTCAGATGTGTGCACCCCAGGCTGTTTAGCACTTTAAAGGTCAAAACCAACACCTGTATTGTGCCAGGAAAGCAATCAGAAGCCAGTGCAGACTCTGGTTGTTTTCAGACAGAATGCTCCCAGTGGGTCCGGGCACACACTGACCACACACCCATCTCCCACAGTCTGGAGACACACACACAACCCCAATCACCGGCCGTGTGCGGCGGCGCACAGAAAAATGGTCTCTGAAGCACAGATGTTTAACGTGCTCACGGAGACCCATTCTCCCCTAGTACAGAATTCAGAGAGCATTACTTCTGGCCTTCTTTGACTGTGTGGGTCTTGGGGAGGGGATGTCCTGTCTTCCAAACTTGGGACAAAATGTGCCCCACCTACCATCCCTGCTGTGTTTCTGATGGGTCAGCGCTGTGCACTTTCGACTGCTGTCACTTAACAGTGATTGCCAAGGAAGTGAGTCACTTCATTGGCAATCACTGTTGCTTAACTCTTTCTTGAGCATAAGTGCTTAAATTAGCTTCAGTTTAAATGATGTCCATAAACTGCCCATTGCTCACGTGTCTGAATCTGCTCTTTCAGAAGTCAGAGCACATCCTTCCTAGGGGATTTCCACGGTAAAGCTTTGTTTAAGTTTAGAAAATCGTGTGGCCGCTTTTAGATATGCAAAGACTGTGATAAAAAGGTCAGATCTTCCTAAAACAAACACAACATTTGAAGCAGTATAATATTTTAATAAAATTAAATCTAAGTATTCACAAAGCATTATGCATATACAGTACAGACTGCATTTAAAGCCTATGGACCTTAAATCAATTTATTCTAGTGTAGTCAAGCTTTGGAGACAAGTTAAGCTTACCTGTTTTGTAATAAGAAAGTTTATAATTATTTGGAAGTGATTTTACATATGTACATATACATATATATGCACACACACACCTGTAGATATATACATACCTATAGACACAATTTGTATGTATATATACATATATATTACATATACAACCCTATATGCACATACATGCATATCAGCATGTGTGTATATATATTTATATAAACATATATATACATCCATATTATAGATAGATAGATATAGTTCTCTGTAGAGGGGCCAGTACATAAAAAGAGATATTGCAAACAATTGTGATAATTATAAAAAGAAAACTTGTAAAATATTTTAACTATACAACTTACGTAGTTTGCATTGAACAAAAGGAACACAGTCTTCTGTATTACATAGAAATTATATTTATTGCATTTGATTATGTTTGGGTGACAGATGAGAACTACCTGCCTTTTTGTAATGGCTAGTTTTTTGCTGTGATAAGGATACTTTTTTTTTTTTTTTTTAAAAGGCCAGAGCAAATTTTGGAAATGTAAAGTATTTTGTTAATGTGAATGCAATCAGTGACAATGCTCCCACTGTGGAGCACAGTTATTAAAATAATCAGCTCCTTCAAATTGCGTTGAAGAGGCTGTACTCTGTACTATATTCTTAGTGATTTAGAAACCCAGAAGACTGTGTTACCCTTATTCTTGTCCTGAGCAGTGGAATGACTCCACTGACTGTGTAAAAAAAACCAACCAAAAAACACACCCCTCAATACAGGAAGGAAAGAGGTTTTCAATGGAACTGCAGAATAGCTCAGTAAAGTATGAGACATGTCCGTTTGGATTATCATTATTCTTTTCACCTGTTCTCTTATTTGCTTTGAAGGCATATCCACAATAAAATACCATTTCAGTGAAAGCAGTAAATGGTCATTTCCATGCAAAATCAATTGCAATAATTTCAGAACATGCATGTGTTTAAAAAAAAATAAAAAATATAAGGTGCCTTGAGAATGCTGGCAGTTTTACATTTGGAACATAGTTTGTATATATATTTACATCATAACTGCTCAACTGTACCTTACAAGCTTCAAATTTAGGAAAATATACAGTACTTTTGCATATAATGGTATATCCTTGTAGCCCCTGAGTCAAGTATAGAGGAGGTTTTAAATACAAAAAAGGAAAAAAACAGCCATTAAAAGCACTTACATTTTATGTGATGTAAGAGTATAAACGGATTATTTCCCAGGAAGACCCGGATCAGAAACATGCCTATGAAGACCCAAGATTCCTAAAGTGCTAAGGGAGGATTCGGGCAAGGAAGGATGCCTAATTGGATGCAGGTAAGTTTTACAATGTCGTGGGTGAAACTCTAAAGACGGGTCATGTTCTTGTTCTAAAAAAGAAGCCAAGTTGTCTTCGGAGGCTGTGTTAAGATGCACCCCACTTGAGAGGGACTATTTGGATTTAAGTTTTGATTTTTCAAGGTCTAGAAATTCAGGACACTGAGGGGAAGGAAAAAAAATGAGATGAAAATATTCCTGTTGCTGCTGAAAATAATTAAAAAACCAACAAAAAACAAAAGCAAAATTTAAACTTTTCTGCAAGACCTCATGTGAACAGTGAAATCAAGCATATCTTCAAAGACTAGAATTTTGGTGTTTTAACAAAGAAGAATATGCTTCTGTCCATGATTTATTTGCAGAAAAAGCCACTTTTCTTCCTTAACACCCGTGCTCTTGGACCTGCATGTTCAGTCAGGAAACCCACCCTGAAGTTGGGGGAAATTTTGAACCAGACTTTATGCCTTGTAATTGCTACATATGAATTTTCAAAACTTGGGAGCAGTTTTTACCTCAGTCCAGATGCTGGGCTTGTATTGTGACTTTAGCTTGGCCTGTATGCAGCACAGCTCTGTATCCTAGGGTGTTTTCAGACGTGACGAGATCACGTTGAACCACGGTGAACCCCGCGGCGGGGCCAAGGCGGCGTGAACGTCTGTTCAACGGCCGCCAGATGTTCACCACGCTGAACACCCGCGCGGGGCCAATTCCAACCACGCTTCCCGGGCTACCCGAACCAACTCCCATGGACGCGTGGTGAACGATATCCCCACCCGTGACCAACAAAAAGTCACGTCTGGACGCCAGCCGCCGCCCAGGATCAAAGGAAATCACCCCCAGGCGTGGGCAATGAGCGCAACGTCGCTGCCAGGCAACCGGCATCAACACACTTAGTGGAGGGAGATTTAAAGGGAGAAAAGCAGCTGGTTAACGTGGTGGGATGGAGCGAGGAGGGAGGAGGAGGAAGAGAGCGGTGGTGGAGGAGAGAGCGAGGGGCGAGGAGGAGGGGGAGGCAGGGGCACAGGCGGTGGCGGTGGTGGAGGGGGTGACAGCACAGGAGGGGATGGGGGAGCCGGGGGTCATGCTCAACATGGAGGTGGTGGGAGGGAGACAGCACCAGCAGCAGCCGCCAGCACAGGACACCCCGGGGACAGCCTCTGCGCTGGCGGAGGAGGAGGCACCCCGCAAACGGGTAAGGGGGAGCAAGGGCAAGGGGAACAGGGGGCAAAGGGGCGGCAAAGGGGGGCCAGGGCCACGGGCATACACCCCCGGGGGGGGCACTTGAGGCTGCTCCGAACGCTAATGAACCGCGACCCCTCCCCCACCCCCTGTCTCCCCCAGACACGGAAAATGGCCCGGGCGGGTGACCCTCCGGAGCACACCGGGCCAGGCTGGGCGGAGGTGCACCAGGAAGGGCTGCAGGAGGAGGAGGAGGAGGGAGAGGACCCAGCGC
>QEPC01005340.1:6615868-6694072 GCA_003113815.1 Sphenodon punctatus
CCCCCCTCCCCCCCCCCCCTGCGGAGCCCGGCCTGCCTTCCCTGGTGTCCAGTCCCCCTTGTCCCCCCCCTTCCCTGTCTTTGCTATCCTCCGTGCCTGCGTGTGTTTGTGTGCGCTTGCTGTGTGTGGAACCTGTGCGCCTGTTCCCCGTCTCCCTCTCCCCCCTCCCTTTCCGTTTCACTGGTGTGGGCGTTCCCTTTCGGTGCCTTTTGGTTTCGTATGCCCTCGGGCGGCCATGTATGTGTCCTGCCCCTGTCCGGGGGATTCTGGGTGTGCTTGCCACGGCAAGGGATCGCTGTCACGTCTGTTGCGCTGCCCCGGTCTGTGATCTGCCAGCTTCCTTCCCCTCCGTGGTCCAGGCCCCGTCACGTCTGTTCGGGGCTTTTTTTGGCCCCAGGGGGTGGTTGCTGTCTTCACCCCCCCTCGGGGTCCACTGTGGTGAACCGCCAGCCCGTCACGTCTGAAATCACCCCTAGTAGCTCTGAGGGAGTATACAGTCATGCCTGGACTTTTCTGCCCCTCTCTCTCTCACATGTACTCAGTAACAAACAGACACATTCTTGTGCATTAGGTGAGCTCCTTTCGCCTCCACAGAAGGTGAAAACAAGCCCTGTCCCTCCATCCTTCTGCCTCGACCCACCTTTTTAATTTTCCTCTTTATAATTTCCTTTCATATTTTTTGAGAGAGGCATAACCCAAGAATCATAAGCAGCTTTCTGACGAGACGGATTGCGCAGCCTGTAGTGCTGCAGGATTCTACGAGAGTCAAATGACCCACAACTCCTGTCTTGTCAGAAAGGCAGAAGTGCGGGTCTTTGCCGGCAAACTTCCGCGAACATGCAAGTTTGCCGGCAAAGACTCGCACTTCCGCCTTTCTGACAAGATGGGAGTTGCGGGTCATTTGACTCATAGAATCCCGCGGCGCCACAGGCTGTGCAACTGCCTCATCGGAAAGCAGCCTTAGCCGTAGCTAATGACTAGTGTTTGGCTTTCCTCATGTGGGGAGTTTGGTCTCTGGAGATTATGCTCCATAATAAGAGATGAACACCTCTGGAGATGTTTGGCAACAAATGGTCACAAACATCCAGGCCATGAGTGTTCCTCCCAGTCTGCAGGCAACAGTGTCCATGTCACTCTAGTTCATCACGTGCACTTACCTGTGATGAAGGACTGAAGCTTCTGTCTGTTTTAATCGATGCTACAGGGTGAAGACTTTGCATCACCCTGATAGCTGGTCTCTGATATTCTGCACTTGCCGTCACCAAGCTGTAGGCAGGTGGGATGAGTGTTGATTGCCTCTGCAGCAGCTGCAGGATACTTTGAATGTCAGCAGTCATTTGGGACTCAAGCCTGGAGAGGTAATGGGAAATTGATTAGCGTGTGGTCACACAGGAGTATGTTTTAATACCGTGCTTACAGATGCATTCAAGAGGGATGTGCAGCATATTAACAAAGCAAGTCATTACTGGAAAGAACAGAAGAGGGAGCACTCAGCCGTTCTATGACTAGGAATAGCTCTCCCTTGCTCCCACAGAGTGCTTGAATGACTGCCTGATACTGGAGCTTTATACTTAACAAAAACCAGTATTATTCTTTTTGCAGTAGATATGAATCTTGGCAGCCTGACCCTCTGTTAACATAAATTAGGTTACCTAACTCCGATGTGAGTTACCATGGGCGCATTACACCTGAATTCCTATAGCTTTCTGGGCACAATTCAAGGCACTGGTTTTGCCTTTTAAAGCCCTAAAGGGCTTGGGCCCCATATATCTGAAAGATCACCTTTCCTACCATGCTCCAGTGCGACCCCTGAGGTCGGCTGGGAGTGCTTTCTTGTGGGTTCAATATGAGAAGGGCCTGCGGAGAGGCCTTCTCAGTTGCTGCCCAGTATTGTGGAACTCCCTTCCCCCGGGGGTCCTTCAGAAACCGAGCCTGAGCATATTCTGGAGGCAGCATAAAACATTTATTTTTGGCAAAGCATTTGGCAGGTGAGGGTGGATAGGCTTTAGGCGTGAGAGCTGGTATTTAAGGGATTTTGATTGTATCTTTTGTTTTAGTTGTAAGCTGCCCTGAGCCTTCGAGGAAGGATAGGGTAGAAATTTACATAAATCAATCAATCTTACAGAAAGTAGTCTTGCTGGTCCTGAAGGATCTGCACACTCTGCTGCATCCCCAGCTATTTACAAAATGACACACTAACACCACAAGGCAACACATTTGTGTTTTCTCACAGCGGTAAAACTGGGAGACTAAGGGTACTTTCAGACATGACGCTAACCACCCTTTAACTACCCTTGGTGGTTATTTATGCATGTTGCAGGGCTGTATTGGTGCCCTATGCAGCCCTGCAACATGCATAAATAGCCACTAAGGGTGGTTAAAGGGTGGTTAGCGTAATGTCTGAAAGTAACCTAAGTAAAAGGCCTTGCAATTCATGATCTTTAGAAGGTGCGTGGTGTTAGTGGTTGCTTAGAAGGAGAGTTCTGTACACAGGTCTGGAAACTAAAAAGGCTTTACTGACTTCCAGTCCTGGAATACTCACTTCTGGCATCGTGGGGTTTTGTTTTGTTTCTCTCCTGATTTTTGGAGTTTCTGTCCCAATCTTTTTGAGTTGCTAAGCCACCTTTTGCTATTTTCATGTACTGATCTACCAGTTGGTAGCAATAAGTCCCAGTTTTGGAGGTAACGTGGGGCATCTGGGCAGCTCTAACGTGACCTGTGGGGCACTTGTCCTAAGCGACCGAGAGTGGCGACTGTTAAGAGACAGGACACTGGGCTTGACGGACCATTGGTCTGACCCAGTAAATGGGGGGGGGGCACCTTTTCTTTCCCGAGGGCCACATAGAAGTTGGGGGTGAGGGTGCTTAACGGATATATTAACGAAAAGGAGGGTCCAGATCATGGATCTGTGCTGTGGATCTGTCCCCTGCACGTGTGTTCATGCCATCTCAGTTTTTCAGTGATTGGGGGTAGAGATTGGATCCAGGGGCTAGATCCAGGCACTGGAAAAGGGCTGCATAAAAACTTGCCGAGGGCTGCATTTGGCCCCCGGGCCTGAGGTTTCCCACCCCTGCAGTAAAAGGGTACTGCTGATGAAGCCTGGTAGAGTAGTTTGTGGACTGCAGTCTTAAACTAAAGTTTTAAACAAAAGTCAAACTAAATTCCCTCCTTTTGAGATTCAAAAGAATGGTTTTGTTTATTGTTGATTTTGTGTAAGAATCTTGGCTCTCTCTAAGTAAACTTAGTGTAAATCCCAGTCTCTGGGGCTGCTTATCTTCTCTACACTCGCACTGCCTCAGCACTGAAACAATTTTAAAATTCTCTTGCCAAGACAATTCTCAAACTCAGCAAGGGGTAATGACCATTGTGCCTCCCCCACTGCGGAGAACCTGGGTTGAGGCACAGCTCTTTATACTTGTGCTTGGCCCATAAAACACAGCCTAACAGATTGCACTCTAGGTATAAATGCTCCTGAATCTGAACTAACCCTCTCACTGAAACGGCTTATGCGGACAGACCTCAATGCTATCAAAGCCAATCGCTCAACTTTCTCCTGCAGCAGACCCAGTTCTGCTTTGGTTGGTTTTGCTTCCACCATTCGACACAGCAGGTGTGAGACACAACCCTGTTGCTAGAGATGCTTGCAGCCTATGCTCTAATCTTGCACTGTGCTTCAACCCCTGATGATCCCTGCAAAGAACTGAACTGGAGGGAATTATTCCCTCACTCCGGCTGACCACTAACACGGCCTAAAAAGTCACAAAGCAAAAGGGTAGCTTAAAGCTACCTGCAGCCGCACCCCTATGGGGACCCCTTAGAACCCTGCCTAATGAGTTTAAAAGGATGGCAATCCAAGCCTGGTCACCACCGAGTCTCGTATTCCCAGAGGAATCCCACCCACCTCAGGGAGATTTTGGAAAGGCTAGGTTATCAGTGTAGAGGCTCAGACCTGCCACAGTTCTTCCTAAACCCTCTGCCAGCCACAACAGCATGGTGCCTTTAGAAGCTGCTCTGCCTCTGCCAGTCAAATGGGGGTGAATACACCAAATAGGACTCCACTTTATCTAGTACTTGGGTTAGTTGCTTGAAACTGGGAAGACCAGGACTGGCTTTAAGGGAGATAGCTGACTGCTCAGCTTGCTGCAGCTTTGGAGCTGTCGTGATGGAAGAATGCTTTTTAGTCTTGGCAATGATGATGACTTCAATATGCAACAGGGTGAAGGGCCTGGCTCATGGGCTCTTCCTAGTTGGCACAATGGAAGGGCAGATAGCACCTTGGCTGCTCCTTCTTCCCTGAATGGTGTGAAGTTTCAAGCCAGCCTTTTCTGGGTTCGTTTCCTTCTGAGAAGAGAGAGGCCAGTGTCTCATAGAAATCTATTTATTTTCATATTTGTGGGTTGAGGAGTGGATGGGAAAAAGCCAACAACACCTTCAGTGGCAGTGCTGTTGCTACCTCCAAAATTCAGGAGTACAGAGTGCCCCCCCCCACAAAAAAAAAAACCTGCTTGAAGCTCTCTCTGCCAAGCTCCAAACTGCCTCCCCTATTGCCTTTGTACTCCTTACCAAAATGTTAAATGGCCCTAGAGCTATCTATAGCCACCCAGTATTGCTTCTAGAGAGTTAGATTTCAAGAGGGGGGAAGTACCGAAGCTCACCATTCCAAGACGAACAGAGAAAATAAAACTCAGAAATATAAATAAAATAAAAAATCCACCATATATGAAGGAGCAAACCCCCTCCTTCCCTGCCTCCACCCTTTCCCCCCTCAAAAAATCTGTGCCATGGGCATCAATAACCCAGAGTCTGCTCTGAGCAGTAGCTATTGAAACATTTAAGAATCCAGCAATGAATCTTCAGCAAAGGCACATCTGCCTGCAAGTGCTCACATGCTTTGGGGGTGTCATGCAAGACAGGTAGGCAGAAAAGTATCTTCAAGGCTGTAGCATGGTTTCATTGTGAGCATGGTACATTTAAAAAATGTATATCTGGTAACATCTATTCTCTGGCACTCTGTTTGTTCACTGAAAATCAGAGCACTGAGTTTTGGGTTTGATTGGTTCACGAATGCAAAGGAAAAGACGTCATTTTGCTGGCTTTGAACTGCTTGTTAAAATGTACAAAGCAGTGTGCCAATCAACATGCACCAATGTGCAATGAGGGATGAACTTTGGCCATGGTAAATTTGGGGTTAAAATGCACATCACTTATGGTTAAAAAATTGAAAGTAATGGAATTTGGGAGAAAGTAAGTCACAGACCTGAGCTCAGGCTAATTTCAAAGCAAGTGAAATTTCATGGTAAATTACCCTGACTGATCAGGATCCCTTAAATATATTTCTCAGACACCACTAGCTATATTGCTTAACTACTGGCCACAGCAGAATGTTAAAACCTGGCAGAAAAGGAAGAGAAGAAAGGTGAATTGCGCTAGCAAAGTAACTTACATATTCAGTATTTTGACAAAGCAAATAACTTTCCTACTGCAGTAGGTGTGTTTGTGCACTTGTGTTTATAAAAGAGACAGCTGTAAAGGAGGTTTACACATCAAAAACTGAATTTTCCTACAAACAGTATGTCTGCTGGCTTGCTGTGTTCATCCCCTGGAAACTGTTCTGCTTCAAAAGGCATTGCAACCTTTCATCTCCTTGGAAAAGGAGGTGGTGGTGGTTAGGGAGATACTCTGGGGAGGAGAGAGACTATGGAGAGAGTAGGGGGGAAAATCCTGTAGACAGTCGACTCAGTTCTCCCTGTTGTAGCTGTGGATATTAATAGTGTTATAATTTCAATCTTAACCTTTCTGAACTCTGCTTCTACCTGTTAAGTTGTTCTTGAAGTAAATCCAGTCGGTGCTCTACTTCTCCATAGGTGAGCTCACTTTCAGTGTCACAGATACCCCAGGGAACCTGAGGTAATGCTGACTGGCTGGAGGATTCCTGATGGTTCTTGGTATTTTCCTGCTCCCAGGTTCTTTTGTCAATGATGTCTGTCAGAAACAAACAGCATAAAGTATGAATTCACAGGTCCACAAATTGTAAGAATGCTGTTTGAACATGCTGAGTCAAGAGCATGACTGACAGCGCAATCCTCTGCCATTAAAGTCAATGGCAAAACTCCCTTTGACTTCAGTGGCAGAGGATTGTCATGCCTGGAAGAGATGCAGCTTTTACATTTGTTCCATCATGATTTATTTACAACCCATAACGCATGGTATGTTGCTAAAGACCTACACATCTTCATTTTTATATATAGCATGTTCTGTACCAGGGATGGGAAACTTCAGGCCGCTTGGGGGACAAATGTGTCCTGGAGCTAGTTTTTATTTGGCCATTTTTCATTTCTACCTCAGCCCCTGGTTCCAGTTCCTACCTCTAATCACTGACCGGCTAGGCTCAGGGGGAGGGTGTAGAGATGAGGGCATGCATACAAGGATGGGGAACAGATCCATAGCACGACCCTCCTTTCCTGAGCACAGTCCTTGAGAACTCCCACCCTTGCTTCAATGTAGTCCTCAGAGCTTGTACAAGGTTTCAAAGAGGCCCCAGCAGGGAAAAGGTTCCTAGCCCTGGTTCTATATCTAATTAACAGGACGTAAGTGCCATACTGGGTTAGACCAATGGTCCATCGAGCCCAGAACCTGTCTCTGACAGTGGCCAATCTTGAATGCTTGAAGTACCCAACAGGTCACAATGGGGTGATCCATGCCCTGTTGTTCACTCCCAGCTCCCAACACTAAGAGGTTACATTCCCCAGACCTACCTGGCTAATAGCTGCTAATAGACCTATCCGGAAACTTGTCCAATCTTTTCTTAAACCCAGTTAAGCTACTGTCCTTGACCATGTCTTCTGGCAACAAATTCCACAACTTAATTGTGTGTTGAGTGAACAAATACTTTTTTATTTGTTTTAAATCTGCTACCTGTTAGTTTCATGGAGTGTCCCCTAATCCTAGTACTATTTGAAAGGGTAAATAACTGTTCCCTAATAACATGTTCCACACTACTCATGATTTTATAAACTTCTATTTTATCCCCTCTGTCATCTCTTCTCCAAGCTGAAGAGCCCCAACCTATCCAGGCATTCTTCATAGGGGAGCCGGTCCATACCCCGTATCATTTTTGTTGCCCTTCTCTGTACCTTTTCTATTTCAACAATATATTTTTTTGAGATGGGGCGACCAAAACTGCACACAATACTCAGGGTGTGGTCGTACCATAGGTGGCATTATTTGATTTTTAATTTTATTCTCTATCCCTTTATGAACAATTCCTAATGTTCTGTTTGCTTTTTTGACAGCCACTGCACACTGAGCTGAGGATTTCAATGTATTGTCCACAATGACTTGAAGGTCCTTTTCCTGAGTGGTAACTCCTAATTTAGAGCCAAGTATTGTGTACATAAAGTATGGATTGTTTTTTCCTGTATGCATCACTTTGCATTTGTCCACACAGGAGACTTGAGAGAGCCAAAAATTGGAGACTAAACATAAGAGTCTGTATTGTTTGGGGCATCTTCTCAATTTCTTCTGCATGTGTGAACAGGCACTGATTCTGTAAAGTGGTTGGGAAACAGACAATACGTTACTATTGAGGATGAACCTGGAGGAATCTTCTCAAATTGTGTGGTAAATAAATAATTATCCTGGTCCATCTAATCTGCACAATGGCCAATATTTTGACATGACCAAGGGCCACCAGTAGTCCCAAAGTCAGTGGAAACTGTATGGCTCTGCTGCTTATAGTGTACCAGCTACAGCATACCTTCCAACAATCTCTTTTTGAGTGCTGAATCCCACTGTCCCTTTTTCAAGGGGGTCAAAGTCCCTCTTTCAGAAGAGAGAGAGAGAGTGGGTGCTTTCAGAAATTATGGCACCCACTGCCACCATGGACTTATCACGGGCGGCAGTGAGCACCATCAGTCTGGAGTCTAGGCCAGCTGCTGAACTAGCATGATGAGGGCCAGGGAGGGGACAAGGAGACCCATAAAAGTGTGTCCACCTGGCCTGATCCCCATGGTGTGTGCGGAGGCCTGCCCCCCGCCTGACAGGTAGCCAATGATGGCTGCCAGGGAGCCTTCCCCCACCCCCCGCCACTCTGGACCAAGTTCAAGTAAAGCAGGCTTTCAGACGTGGAAGCCTGCTTTATTGCAGGTTCGGCAGCCGCATCCCAACCGAGATGGTGGCCATCCTGGGCTGTGACTCAGGGATCTCCCCCACCACAGCTGAGATCCAGTCCAAGGAAGCATTTGTTATTGTGATAGTGGCAACCGGTTTAAACCACGCTAAAGCAGGTTAAACCGTGCCACTATCATGTCTGAAAACACCGGAAAAGCTGGTATTCAGGCCTCGGGGTATATCTTTCCTGGTGGCTTAACTTGCTTCCCAGGAAAAGCCCTTGAGAGGACAGTGGGGAGATGACAGAATGACAAAAAAACGAAGTGTAATGAGAAGCAGGAGAGCTATGGTCCCTCTTTATGCACTAGGAAGAATTTTGGGGGAGTGTGTGTGTGTGTGTGTGAGGCAGAGAGGTGGGGTGGGTGTGGCAGGGATGGAGCTTACTCACAGAAGGGTAGAACTTATTGGCTGAGTGGGTGGAATTCGGCCACTAAAAATGTTAGGGGGTATATGCTAGAGAGAGGTTACACGCTGTTCTAAATGCTGGAGGTTTAATATATGTCAGCCAGTATTATCCAATGAGGTGGTAATAGACCCTCACAAAAGGTTGTATTCACCTGTTTGTGCCTATTTCTATAGCACTGTGCTCCTCCGATACACAAGGAATCCAGTGCCTCCTAGTGTCACAGAAGCAGCATGTCCACAAGATATATGGCAGCTGCACTACCTACTTCCTAGTCAAGATATTTCCAGCACTACACAGCCGCAAAACAACAACTGAAGAATTAACCTTTCTAATAATAACTATACATATGAGTATGGGGTGGGTTTCCATATCATGAGAATGTGCACTAACAAATGGGAGATTTGCTGTTCTAAAGGACAGGGGGCTCTGATGGTGCAGCAAGCACTCACCCAAAGAAAGAGAGAGAGAGAGCATGGATGGGTAATGGTCTGTAATGTTCTTCTCCCAAATGCAACAGCTACTGAAGAAGCGAATATGCCTTTGGTGGAAAAAAGACTATCACGGAGCCACTTAACAGATGGCCACTTAATAGGGTCTGCCGAGCTCAGCTTAGAATGAGGAAAAGGATCTGGTAGAGAGCTGGAAGGTGGAGATGTGCCAGCCCTTAGCAGTCTTCAGAATAGCCTTGAGCCATACTGGGATCTGTGGACAAAACAAAGTGAACACAGGTCGCTGGCCCTATAGAAACGGTAAAGATTTGAGGTTTTCAGTCTTAGGGGGAGCCAGCACAGCAGATAAACTGGATAGCTGCTGAGTCAGACAGAACTTGGGAGCTTTGCAGAGATCTAGCTGGTGGCAATGCACCAGGGCAAGTTTGAACTAGGACAGATTATGAGGCTATTCCTGATAAAGGTTAAAGGGAGACATGACCGTCAGGAGGAATTCTGCAGAAGTCCCACGGGCTACCTTTTGTGGAAAGAAATGAACAAAATGAGATTTGCACTACAGAAGCCAAGGAGATCACACGGTCCAAAAGATGCAAGGCCTGCAAACTTGTAGTCAAGAAGGAAAGTACTGTTACTTGAGGGCCAGAGCTTTCTTTATGGGTAAGGGGAGGTAAGTGCAAAACATGACCTTCCAGGTAGAGAAGGTCCAACTGATTATAAAGCTATGGGCTTGCAGAGATGTCCATGTATCTGAGCACTCCCACTCAGGAGGGAGAAGAGAATGATTGAAAGTCCAGGTCCAGGTGATTGAAAAAAGTGTAATGAACAAGTGATTGAGAGGAGAGAGGTCCAGTATGTGGTGAAAGCCTTCCGTTCTCTTGGGAACCTGGAATAAGTTGAAATCAGATCCGTGTTCTTCATGCTGGGGGTGGTCTGGTAAGGGACCGCAAATGTAGGAGTGTCTGGATGGACTCCTACATAATAGGCCTCTTGGCAGGCTCTGAAGAGAGCAAGGATTTGACAAAAGAGTTTGGTAGTTGGAAGAATATGGACCAGTGCACTTTCATAGCCTTCCTGAGAAGATACTCAAGCAGCAGCAAAGGGGTGGATCTTTCTTTTGTGGGAAAGCAAGGCACAAAAGGAACTGATTTTAGTGGCAGGTTGAGTTCATCTGAAACCAGAAGCAGCTCTCCTAACCTTCTTGTCAGACACACTGGAAGCCTGCACATGTCAGCAGTCTCTAGATAGCAATGTCCTGGCCCATTCTAAATAGCTCCTTACCATACCCCTGATGTACTAACATACCTCTGAACAATCCCTGTTCAGTCCAGACAGTCCCAGTGCTGCTGCTGCTATTCCTGTAAGGATCAACGCCCCACTTAGGAAGAGAGAGACAGTGGCTGAAAACAGACATGCATGTAATGCCAATTTAACATTTCTTATGCATGTTGCAGGGCTGTATTGGTGCCCTATGAAGCCCTGCACCATGTGTAAGAAATGTTAAAGCGGTGCTAAAGTGAAGGTGTAGGTCTGTTTTCAGCCAAGGAGAAAGGTATTCAAGCCAGGGCCAGCATGAGGATATTATTGGCAGCCTCAGGCTGCCCCTGCCCCCACTGTGAAGCTTGCCGATGACTGGAGGGGGCAGGAGAAACAGTGTCAACAGCTGGAGGGGGAAGCAGAGGCAGCCTCTTCACCTTGCCACCCTAAGTGGCTCTTCCCCTGATGCAGCGCGGAGTTTACTGGTGTTGGCAGCAGGATTGAGGGTAGGTAAGGCGACGGCAACAGCAGAAGCTGGATGGGGTGGAAGAGGTGCTGCTAGGTGGCCCTTCTCCCCCCTCCCCATCCAGCGTGGAGTTTAGTGGTGTTGGCAGGAGTCAAGCCCCAGGCACTTTTTTCCTGTTCACCTCCCAGGAAAAGCACTTGATAAGGGACATACTCAATGGAATGACATGGAATGCCAACTAAAAATAATTGGAATGTGTGAATGGCAATAGGTTTTAATGACCTGTAAAAAAATCAAAGGAACTGCATCTCAGACAAAGTCAAATAGTTATCAAGTGCAATGGGGCTACAGAGAGTGACAGAAAAGTTGAAGAGGATATAAAGGAGAATAGCAACGATGACAGAGTCTCAATCGCAACTCGTACAAAGAGAGTCTGAAGTGAAGGAGACTAATTGGGAGATATGATCATAGTTTAAAAATATCTGAAAGGCTTTTCCCTTTAGAGGGCAGAACACAAGGCAATGGGTACAAGCGGAAAGAAGGCAGACTTAAAGCGCTGGGAAAGTTTCCTGTCAGCAAGGCCAGTCAGGCAATGAAACAGACTAAAGAAGTTGTGGATTCTCCATCATTTAAGGTTTTGAAGAAGAGGGTGGGTGAGCATATGCCTTGGGGCTGATTTAGGTATGGCAAGTCCTGCACCAGGCAGGAAGCAGGATATTATGACCGGCAGGGCCCTGACTAGTTCTATGATGATAGTATTCTAATTGGGAAAGGGGGGAATACAGGGAAGGATGAACCAATATAAACTGCAATGACTAAGCTTCTGGGTTTAGTGGGCATAGCCCTCTGAATGTTGAGAGGTATGCAGTGAGTTACCTCCAGCCAATACATCAGCCATGCAGCCCTAGTCGGGAAATGTGACTGAGATCAGCAGGTTCCCAAGGTGGGAGAGAGGGGAGTCGTCCCACTACAACAGGGAATCCCAACTTTTTTGTGGTCCTGAGACTCTTTCAAAGTTACAGATGTATGGAGAGACACTATTTTATTTACCTAACTGTGACTTAAAGAATTGCACATGGGGAAAGACACACACACGCGTGAGTGGGGTGAATGGTTATACCTATGCATTTTTGTATACATTCATGGCAGCTCCACAGAGGACAGTTCTGGCAGCTATAAGGGAAGCTGGTCTGGCAGTTGGGGGAGGGCTGGCACTCTGGCAGCCTCTCTGCTTCCCCATGCCTCAGGGAAGGGTCTGTGGTGGCTTGAGTGGGGAAGTCGAAGCCCTGCCCTTTCTCATTCCTCAAGGCTTGATGAGCAAGATGGAATTGCCTTGCAGACAACACATTGCCCACAAGCTAAAGGTTGGGGACAGGGGGCCTGCAAGATGCTGTTCCCTGAAGGAAATGTAGTTGGTTGGGCTGCATCTGAGACTGCACCTCCAGCAACGATACATTTAGGGAAAGAGAGAAGAGAACAGAGACAGAAGCAGAGGAGGGAGACAGCAAGCCAGTGCCACGCTAGCCCTGGGTCTGGATTGTCAGAGCTTTACGGAGTGCAGAAGCAACTAACTGGAGAGCAGCGAGTAGTAGAGTACCATCTGCCTGGAGAGACCGTGGGCATGGTTGGCACCAAACCTTTATGGAGTGCTGCTGTTTTTACAGTACAAGAGGGTGCTGAGTGAATATACCCACCATCAAGCTGGATCAGAGGAACTCCTTGTGCCCAAGAAAAAAACATTTAAAACAACAAAAACTAGACTATAATATACCAATCATAATGATAATAAGTGTGGAAACTTTTCATGTTTAAAGGCACATTCCTATTTACTTTTATAAGCTTTATAATTATAAAAGCACATTTATTTAAAAAAATAAATAAATTCTTACTTGCTTCATTCCTTATACCAGAAATGAGAATTCAGTTAAAACAGCCTGCCCTGGTTGGATCTGACATTCTATAAGATCCACATGAAAGGTGGCCAGCTTTCTAATACCGGGTTGGCTCTTTTGTGGTCTTCATCAGAACATACACCTTTTAGATGTGCTAAATTTAGCTCAGAGTACCATCTGCACTGAGGTTGCCTTGGAAAATGTTGCTATAGCTGCCAGGACGCATTTCTAACTACAAGCAAGGGAAAAGTAAGTTCTCAAACTGCAGCAAGTACACAACCAGTTTATATAGCTTAGCATTTGAACTTCATCTGAGAAGGTTTGCTGGATCTCTGGAATATCAAAACAATGTTCTTTTTGTAGGTTCAGTTTTGGGGATCACTTTAAGTATCATCATTAAAAACCCTAAAGTTGACCTAATGTGATCTATCTTACTGCACAAAATTGTTGAGAAAAAAAGGAAAAACAATTAAACACAAAGACTTCATTTTGGAATGTAGAAATCCTTCAGCAGGAAAATCTTTTAATGGCCCATAAATCCTGAGGTGTTTCAACAGTTTATCCGAACATCACTAGTAAAGATTAAAGCTTTAATAAATCAAAGAAAAAGTCTGAGATTGCTTAATCATTGCAACCCTAACCTGTACATTAGCAACCAAATCATGCACTCCTCCTCTGACGCATCTCCCAATGAAATTAAAATCTGTTCCTGTATGATGCTATGACGTATTACTTTAAACCAAATATAGCGATGTCATTGGATAGCTCTTCTTTTAATGTAAGTAAACAGTAGTTTAGTTGTGCAATAATGTACAAACATGTAACAAAAACCCTAATAATCAATTCTACTCTCTTTTGCCCAACTGTTGATATTTCTAGTGATTTTTCTGATGAAATCTTGGTTTGCCACACACACATATTTAACACACCATATATCTACTTATCTGTCTTAGGGTTTTGTGCTGTTGCTTGTCTTGTAGTGTTATGGGCTGGCCACCATTTATCATGAACTAAAGATGAATCTAACCCAGAAAAATCAAGGACAAATTTTCAAAAGTGTCCACTAATTTTAGACACCCCAAAATGGAAGGACTCAAAATTAGAGATCACATTTGAAAATTCTGGCTGAAATGACTCAGCCACGATAATTCAGTGAGCTGTTGGTAAAGACTAACCTACATCTCAAGACCACTTGGATTCTTCTTATCCTTATTCCTATCAGCCATGTTGCATCTCAGGAGATTATAGTTATTTAACTATTTCTTATCTGGCCCAAAATTTTGTGAATGTTTCATGTAGTATTTTTCAATGGAAGCTTAATTTTGAATACACTTTACAAAATACCTGCACAGATTACCTTTGTAAGAGTGACTTCTTTTGTCAGTGTGGATCCTTTCTGTTGCATGCACCACTTCTTCAAAGTCCAGCATTGCAGTCTTCCTTACTGCTGATGGGTAATCGATTATTGCAGAGAACAGGGGTTTCTGCTCATCATCAATGGATGACACAAAAGATGATGAGTCACTTCTCTTCTCTTCAAAATGTTTCTTGGTGCATTGATAATGTCCGGTATTATCCACTGAGCCTTCAGGATCATTCTGACTGTCCTCTTTATCATAGTCTGCCAAACAGAAATAATTGTACACAATAATATGCAATCCCTGAGATCTTGTTCCTAATTATTCTAGGAATGGGACCCAAGGGCAGAGCAGAAGTCATTATATAATTTAGTAAGTTCATTCTCTGCTTGGGATGTTACTTTTTTGCTTTTTCTGCAGAGAGGCTGAAGATGCTGTTACTGCTTCCTGAGCGTAAGATATGAGAGACACGTTTTCCCATTTATTTTTATGGATGACTCAAGTGGCATTCCTATGTTCTCAGCCATATTAGCAAGTCCCTAAATAATACCTCATTATATAAAAGTAACATATAAAATGGTGACAAGAAGCAACTGTGTTTGTATACATGACTCTAGATCTGCATTTAGCACAATGCTTAGAGTAAGCTTTACTGTACAATTTCAATTTAATATTGTCTTTCCTATTTTGAACCAAAATGTCAAGATAATTCCAGTCCTATAGATTTTTTTAGAACGTATTTTAGTGAGGAGTCTCAATAAGATATAAAACCAGTAACTAATATATATTTACATCCTGGGCAGAGAGTCTGATTTCCCGCCCCCCTCCCACTCCCCATATGCTTTGTATGAACTTAATCTTGGAATGTATGTAATCTTTACAACAATGGTGTAAAGGATGTAAAACTGACCTGGGCTTTCTTCTCTAATGCTGATACCAGGTCTTTATTTTTAAGGAAATATAACTGGACTTGATCATGTCCCTAGGATCTGGGTGCACACATTCAATTCCTATTGTTTCTGAAGTAGCTTCCTCCCTTTTCTCACTGACAGTGAGATTTTCAAGTTGGGAGAATCAGACAGCAACAATGGTGGGAGCACAACCAGAGAGGAAGCAGAATTGCCAACCCCAAGTGTTCAAAAACCCTGAGTCATGCTACAAAAATCACATAAAATGGGATTTATTATTATTTTATTTTATTATTTAAAATGGGGTTCTTTTTCTTTGTCCTTTGGTTTATGAGCCTTTACAGTACCCTGCAGTCATGGTTTCACACTTTTCTCCATGTCTACAGCTAAAAATTAACTTTTTAAAAAGTGAAACTTGGGTGTTTTACCATTTTATTGTAGGTCTCACAATTTTAGGCTTTAAGAAACTGCTGAACTATTAGTTTCATGATGAACGTTGGCAACTTTGTGTATTCCTCACTGTTCCCACAGCAAATTAACACAGCCCCCCGATGAATTAACTCTGGCAGCACTTTCTGTGATAGTCTTACTCTTTAATGGGGATTCCTGTCCCACCTGGGTACACTGAGTAGCAGCTGGTGCAGGACTTAGGGTGTCAACAACTGAGACCATAGCCCCTGGAGTCCAGGTCCTGTTCATGTGTAAAGCCTAATAAATGAGCAGTCTCCTGCATGTGCAACCCCCACTCTGGCCCCACCCATAGGTTTATATTAGACAAGCCTGCTACATGAGTAGGTGTTCTTCCTAACCCCCACCACCAGCCCCCCCCCCCTCCTCATTATTCCACCTCCCTGTCATGATGCGCAGTTGCGATGAACCAGGAGAACAAAAAGCCACCTCAGCTGTTTCTTTCTTCCAGGCTATTATCACTCTGAGAGGTGGACCAGCACCTACTATTCCCACCCAACCCCAGAAATCCGGTGTTGAAACCTCCATGGTGGACACCATACTAGAGGAGGTTTGCACAGTGATCGTGGAACGGCTGCTGGAGCAGGTGCTGCAGTTGGCTGACCCCGGGAAGGTAATGGAGGGGTTTTGGTGGCAGGGGTTCCCAAACTGTATAAGGGCGATCAATGGGAGCCATATCACCATCATCTGCCCACCCCATAGCAAGAATAACTACCTGAACCAGAAGGAGTTTTTCTCCATGCTTCTCCAGACCACTGTGCCCGGTTCGTGGATGTGCTGGCTGGGTGGTCAGGGAAGAACTATGACACCTGCATCCTCCATCAGTCCCCCTTCTTTGGCTGCATGTAAACCAGAGACTTTGAAACCGCCACTAAAACATGCATGGGGTGGGGGGGCTAATGAGGCCTGTTGTTCTCTGGGACCATGCCTAGTGCCTACCCACTGAAGCCCTGGCCCATGAAGGCATCCAGCATCCAGGGGTGGATCCACCAGTGATGTAGATGGAAGGGCTGAATTACAAAGTTAATATAGTCCCACCTATGTGAGCAGGCTCCATCCCATGCCCAACTCCCTGTGAAACATATGAAGTAATAAAAAACATGTCTTTTCTTTTTGGAGTATCACAAAAGGTCATTTATTTGCAAGACAGAATGCTCCAATAGTTTCAAAATCTCCCTCAGTGAAATTGCTAACATAACCAATACAGCGTATTTACAACTTTTCCTACTTGCTTTGGAAGTAAGTAACCTATAAAGCCTCCATGTATGGTATCCTATAGGGGCCAATCCTGCAAATCCTTTTGAACTTTACTCCCACTGCTTGAAGTCGTGCAAGTAGGGGCATTCATGGACTGATCAAGCCCTAAAAGAGATATGCTAAAATGACCCTGTGAAGTGTCTTACCTGCTATAAGATTGGGAGGTAGGTTAAGCCAATGGGATTGTCTGCATGAATAAAAGTTGGTTGCATGGGATTTTTAGAATGTAAACCATGGTCAAGGAACTTGCTTGCTCTCCTATGTCTATAAACTGTGATGCACTCTTATGGTGCTACAGAAATAATATTCATCTCCTCAGTGAAACAAATCAGATGGTTTTGAAAACATAAAGTTGAAAATAAATTAAACCCTAGAGTGCTTCTTTAAACAAGAAAATACTAATGCATCTCAAGTAACCTGCCCAGCCAGTGCTGCACGCAGGGTTTACACGAGGTGTGCATGCTACTGCTGCCCCGGATACTGAAAATGCCGATCTCCAAAGTCTGCCCCACAAAGAGGGTGGAAGATGCAGACTCGGGGTATATATTTTTTATCTGTATTCTATGAGATTTTTTTTATCACACAGCAATGCAAGGCAAGGTCATACTAAACGGGAGAAATATCCCCCAGAGAAACTCACAAGGGATAGAATCATCCCTTGCTCACAGCTTACAGATGCTTGCTACGCCCCCCTCCCATCCCCCACTCACGTCTTTCTCCAGATTCCTTGCAAAATCTAGCTGACACCTCCAACTTTCTGAAACTTATTTATTTTTACAATTTATATGCTGCCCCTCCTGCCTCAGGCATCTCGAGGTGGCTCACAATAGATTAAAACGTTTCAAAACATTAAAACAAACCATAATAATTTCAATTAAAACAATGTAAAACCCCTAAAGCTAGCATTGCTCACGCTGTATGGGGCATGAAACCTCTGGAGAAGCTGCAACGGATAGGCTGATGATACATTGCAAGAACGGGGAGAAGGTAGATCGCTGACTTGAAAGTTTTCAAAAAAGACACGTGCATCTTGCTGATGCTAACAGAGTCAGCATTGTTGTCCCTCCAGGCAAACAGCAATAGAGCATCCTGTCTCTCTCTCACATCGTAACCTTCTCACTCTGGTGGAATCGAGCACAGTTTTACCTTGATCTCTTCCAAACCAGGACTAATGTGGGGTGACATGAGAGAGAAAGTAGCCAAGTGCAAGCGGATGGCCCCAATGATCCTAGTGCACTTCCCCATCCCCAACACCATGCAGCTTTCAGCAAAATGGAAACGTTTGCAGGGCACAAGGTCCCAAACTGGCTGCCCTAAAGGGAGGGAATGGAAGAGGTGCAGTTGCTTTCCAATGAGATGTTTTGCCGCGGCAGCAGCTTGCGCTAGACAAATTTAGTGCAGCTTCCAGCTCACAGGAAATGAGGAAGTGTGGTGCTATGGTGGCTCTCACGCCGGCAGGCTCGCTCAAGGGACAGGATAGAAAATTCTACCCTGTCCCTTGCGTAAGACTCCTGGCACAAGAGCCGCCACAGTGCCTGTTCCTCATTTCCCACAAGTTGGAAGCTGCTGCACTAGATTTGACTAGCACAAGCTGCCACAGTGGCGAAACAGCTCATGGAAAAGCAGCTTTCTCCAGTCCCAGGCGCCGGCAGCGGCGCCAATCACTGGCCAGCCTCCATCACGTTCCATCCCACTGCCGGCAGCAGTGGCAGGAGCAGCCACTTGCTCTGCTGGGCAGGCAGCATATCGCCCCACTGGCCGCAAGGTGCTCTTGCACATTGCACTGTGTGTAGGGCCGGACACAGGAATTTTGCGCCCCATGGCCCTTCTCAGGCTGCTGCCCCCAAGCCAAGCCCTGCCCCCATGCTGCATGTTCATGTGTGAATGATGAGGCACATGCTCCCACAGTGAGTGGAGGTGCATGCACGCCTGCCTGCCTAACACGCATCCCCAGTCGTCCCCACGCATGGAGCAACCAGGGAAAATGGCGGTTGCTTCATGGGTGCCGATGAGTGGGGGTGAATGGGGATGTGTGTGCAGCCATGTGCACGCATTGCTCTCACACCGGCGCGGCCACGGATTCCCCACCTGGCGGAGCCGTGTAAAATGTCCTGTGAGGAGCCACTCAAAGAAGAACAGAAGATTACTGCCTTGTAAGCAAAGTTCCTCGAGATGGTATCGAACATTCTCACAATACCCACTCTTCCAGCCCTGCATGGAATTTTTTTCTTATATTGCTAGAAAGGGTTGGAAGGAAGTGTCATTCTGAGGGGGAGAGTACTTTTTATACTAGAGGACCTTGAGACCATCATGTGATCTATTATTTGAATATGGTGAGCATGCACAACCCAGTTGTGAGAATGTTGAGAGTCATCTACCTTCTTTACAGGGCAACAACCTTCTGATCACTCACATGGGGAGTTCTTTGTAAACAAACAGCTTTATCTCCCAGTCCCATTGGCTGCTGCTGTAGCTACTAGCAGGCAGACAGCAGAGGCAGGTGAGGGATGGGGACCTCCCATGATGTAGGGGTGCCTGCACCCAGGCCAGGGTTTCCCCCGCAGGGCCAGGCAGCAGGCTTCTGTTGTGGGTGGCATGCAAGAGGGGGAAAAAATGTACGGGGTGGTGCCGGTGCCAGGATTGCCACCCCACATAAAATGTCACCCAAGGCCCAGCCCCGCCCCCCAGCCATGACATGTTGGGTGGGTCCAGCATGATATCAGTCATGGCTGACCAATGGGCTAACACTCCCTTAGCCCCTCCCCAGTGAATCCACCCCTGGCATTGCCCACACCTTGGAGCAAAGGTACTTTAACTGGTAGCTTTAGCACTATCCCCTCTGTTGTGAAGAGAGCTTTGGGACTTTTAAAGTAGCGCTGGAGTTCAGTTAGAGCCAGAATTGATTTCCAGCTCACAACTGCTCCATTTCCAACTGTGTTCTCCATAACATACCCCCACCCCCCGCCAGTTAGCTCCAGTGAACCTGAGACTAGCTGTCTCGGAACCATCTGAATCATGCGGAGCAGTGCATAGCTGCAGAGATCCAGGCAAGCCTTGTGCCAGCCCATCCAGCTTCCTCCCCCCTGCTCTCCCGGCACTGGAACAGCATACTTCCCCTCCTTGCCCAACCCCTCCCTGTACTATTTCCTGCCTGACAGCCTTTCCTTGTCAGTGTTCCCTGTTTCCTTGCTCCATTACTATCCCCCTCCCCCACCCTCAAGCGCAAGTGCATGGCCAGCAGCCTCTGCATCTGAGCTTTTGGTGCACCCACCACCTTCCCACCCCACCTCAGCCCCCAAAGCGGCTTATCGCCATGGCCCCAATTCTCCTGTGGAAAGTTTTTCAAAATTCCATGGGAATCAGTGGGTCTTTTTGGTGAATTCTGAGGGCCCAATTCTGTGGGCCCCAGCAAACCCTCCCCAGCTCGACCTGTTCAGGAACTCCGAGCAGGATGGGCTGGGGAGGGTGATGAGGGTAGTAGCAGTACTTGAGGTTCCTGCCGAGTGGGCCAGGCTGGGGAGCGAGTGCCAGGGGTGCCCCCCCCCGCCTACTGGATCCCACAATTAACTTACCCCGGCACACGGCAGTGGGGGAAGCATTGCAGGCAATGGCAGCAGTAATATCACAGCATGTGGTGTGATGCTGGCTGACATCACAGCAGGCAATCCTCTGATTGACTCACACATGGTGATGTCACCCATCAATCACCATGTACAAGGCACGCAGAGGCTTGCATGCAGTGAATGAGGAGTCACTTCAGCATACACAAGCCAGTCAAAGATCTGTGTGGTGTGATGCCACCCAGCAAGGGAAATTCTGTGGGGAATTTCCTTGTGGATCGGATTCTGCACAGAATCCGAGTTTTGCAGTAGCATGTTCTCTCAGGGCCCTACTTATCACTGTGCCACACTGCCATTCTCCACAGGCTCCCCCACCCCCAAACTTTGCTCCTTTCCCAAAAGAAACATGGATTATGAAAAATTTAAGAACTTTATTAAAAAAAATAATTAAAACAATTTCTTCTTGTGCCTGATACTTTTGGAGGCAGATTGGCACACTTGCTTGGGTGGTGGGATTGGTGTGGGGAAATTTTCCCGATACTCCTCCCGTGGATCTGGCTGTGGAGAAGGGCTTGTGGGAGGCCTGTGGGAATGATTGGCAGGGAGGGAAGCGTGCCTGTCCCCAGGAACTATTCCCTGGTGTAGGTGCAGTGCGTGGAGGGCTCAGGTGCTTTCCCTGGCAGGTGGAATATGAGGGGGAAGCAGGACAGGCAGTTGGGTTTTTCATAGGAGTGTGTGAATGGCTGATTGGAGTTATAAAATGGCACCTGCCCTGAGCAACAATGCTCGTGGTCATGGCAGCAACCTGCAGTGCTTCAGCAGGGAATTCTTGAGCTGAATAGAACGAGACAGGATGCTTTGTGTCTACGTCCACATCTACTCATTTCCTTGCTCTCCCACTTGGATCATGCTGTCCGACCACTCAAACTGCCACCAGAGGCGGGCCCAGTGCCTGTCCTCCTGCCAGTGGTCCAGGTGAGCATTGAAAGCAAAGGCCTTGTGTTCTGTGGTGTTTTGTTGCACCAGCTGCCTGTGCTCCTTGGCCATGCCATTAATGGCATTGTAGATCTCATCTGCCCACTGTGTGATCGTCCCAAGCAGCTCGTTTACCAAATCTTCCCTGCGCTGCTGGTTGTGGACCTGCAGGTCCTGGTTCTACTGGGTGCTTGTGGACGGAGATTCTGGGTGATTTCAGACGTTACGTTTGTGGCATTCACCACAGTCAACCTCAGTCAAACGCGGGTGGTGGTGAAAGAGCCGTGCATGTCTGTTGGCCCGCATCCAGATGTTCACCACAGTCAAACAAGGGCCGGGGTGAACCTAGCCACGCTTCGTGAGGTCAGGACGGGAGGAGGTCCAGAAGTGTGGTGAATGTTCACCACGGCAGGGGTGAAGTAAACGTAACGTCTGAAGGGAAAACCCCGACCGTGGTGGAAGGACAGGACCACGGGCAGTGGTGATGGCATGCAGTGCCTGCCAGGCAACCAACAAGTGGCACACGAAGGGAGGTTTAAAGGGCCGGCAGCAGTAGGGGAACATGGTCACATGACTAATAGCCACATGATGGTCTTGAGCTCCTCTAGTATAAAAGGTGCGCTCCCCCTCAGAATGACAGTTCCTTCCCACCCTTTCTAGAAACAGAAGGAAAAAATTCTATGCGAGGCTGGAAGGGTGGGTATATGTGAGACTATTTGGAGCCATCTCAAAGAACCTTACTTACAAGGTAGCAACCTTCTGTTCTTCTTCGAGTGGCTCCTCACATGCCATTTTTACTAAATACGAATGTGCTTGTGTGATCAGGTACTCTTAATAGCATGTAGCTATTTTGATGTGACCCAGAGGTTTTGTATGTTTGAAATATGTGAACGGGAACATAGCCGGGCGCGGCTTCTGCTGGGGGCTGTGGCAATGGCCCCGCTACGTGCACCTGCTGTCATTGCCGCCCCCTCCCCCAATAGGCGCCCCTGCAGCCGGGTGTCGGGCGCTCCAGGCCCATCTGACAGCCGGCTGCCTCCTCAGCACCTTCCTTCCACCTGTGGCCTGGGCTCCTGCCCCTCCCCCTCCTGGTCAGCTGGCCATACCGGCCCCTCGCCACCCCCCTCCTCCCATGCGCCTGACCGGCCGAGGGGTTCCTTGTCTCCCCCTGTTGTGTGTCTTCCTCTGCCCCCCTGCGCGGCTCTCCTTTGTTGTGTGGGTGTGCTGCTTCGTTTGTGTGTGTGCACTTCTCGTTTTGAAGTGTGCGTGCCTTCTGTGCTGCTGCTGCTGTTTGCGAGCACTGCTGGCGCTGCTGCTCCCTCCACCCCCTCCCTTCATGTTTCCCTTCCCTGGATGGGGCCCTCCACCGTCTTTGGCTTCGTTTGCCCTCCGGTGCCCATGTTTGCATCCGCGTAACCCTGGTGCCTTGTGGGGCTCCCACTGCGGTTTTCGCCACCATGTCACATCTGTTGGGTTCCCCCGACCCGTGTTCTCTCTGGTTGGCCCCGGGCAGTGGTGCCACCCCTGTCACGTCTGTTGGGGCCACGTATCTCACCCCGGCCCGCGGTGAAACCATTCACACTGGGGTGGGAGTCACTGTGGTGGATTTCACCGCGTCACGTCTGAAATCACCCTCTGTCTGCAACTGTTGAAGTGGCAGATTTGTAGGCAGGCAACATTCTGTGGAGCCATTTCCTGGTGATTTTTCTGCTCCTCCTCCAAGTTCTCCTGACTCCCTGGCAGCATAGTAAACAATAAAAGCATAGTTAGATAACAATAAACAGAAGCCTTTATCATGCAGCTTTGTAAACGCAACCCCCCCCCCAAAGTGCATTCACTTACCGTTCTCCTCTTCCACTGCCTCCTCTACAAAGGTGGCATGCGGGTACTTGATGCCATCGACCACCTTGGGTGGCTACTCAAACAAGGTCTGGCTCTTGTGCTGGAGGGAATACACTGTGAGAGTCACGGTGTCTATGTCCACAACAATCTGTGCTAGCTCTGGGGCAGGGATGGGCATGGAGGGATGTCCGCTGGCAGTTAAGACTTCTATAGGGGGTGTAGGAGCAGTTGCAGTGAGAACAGACAGTGGGAGAGCCATATCCATCCATTTCCGGTCTCTTGCAAAGACACAGACATACAGGCGGGATGCAACAATGGCTCCATTCACGCAGAGTACTGGTCAAGGAGCTTGTGACATGGTGATGTTTGCCTCCCATGGCCAGAAACAAAGTTGTCATTTAGGAAAGCTTTGTATTTGTGCCTCAAGTCCTTGGTCCACTGCAGGCACTGGGTCATGTCCCAGGTGTAGCCCTGCTGTACCATTTGGGCCGAGATCTCTTGGAACACCGCTTCATTCCTGTAGCATTTCACTAGACCTCTTCCTCGTTCCAGGGAATGCAGCATTGGCAGGCAGATTGGTAGGCAGGGAACAACTGAAATTGGGCAATGGTAGTAGTGGTGCTGGATGGTACCTAGATGTCCATTTGAGCTATGGCCCTGGCCATGGTAATCCTCCACAAATTGTTGCAGAGAATGCAATGGCTGGGAAAGACATGGGCTGGACATGTACTGCCAACCAGGAAGAGCTTGGAGAATGCATGTTTAAAAATGGCATGATGGGCTTTTAAGACAGACATTATGTGCGTGCTAGTGAGAGCAAAATTAGGGAGAGGGGCTGGATGTGGTTACTTCTCAGAACATTCTAGGCTTTTCACCTGAAATTCTATGTGTGGATGTTGCATGCAACCCTATTGACAGGATGTGGACATATGGGCATGCATTTGCCCGCATGGTGGGCTACACATGCTCCGGAACCCCATTGTGAGTGGGGCTGCGTGTCCGGTGGGTGGTGGCCACATAACCGGTGGGGGCGAACACCTAATAAATGGGTAGGTGGACAGTACACCCACCTGGTGTGGACTACTGTCTCATTTCTTAACAACCTTATGCCAACGCAAAGTATAGAAGCCTTGCTTGAATTTCAGGGGATTTAAAGAGCTTGTGAACTGGTCTTGTGGTGGCCTGTTCTGAAAACGATCAGTCACAATCCATAAAGGAACAATCGATGAAAACAAATGCACAGCTGGTGCGCTGGATAAACAGCTCAGGGAGGGGTCAGATTGGGGCACTGAATGGACATGCACCCAACCGGGCTGGCTGGCAACCCCTCCCTGCTCAACCCCTGGCAAGGGAAGAAAACAAACGTATGGGCGGGTGGCCCCGTTCTCCGTCTTACTCCAGCCCTCCACCCCCTGCCATGATGGGCAGTCATGGTGACCAATCATGCGCAGCCATTGCTGTTGTTCATGGAGGCCCCCAATCCCCGGTGGGGGATGGCAGTGGGAACAGAGAGCCCCCTGTGGCCCGTGTTTTCACACCTGACTGGTCCTTGGCTGGGACTGTGGGCCTGGGATTGTCTGGGGGACCACATCCAGGCCAGCTGCCTACCCAGGCTAGGGCAGCAGTGGGCTCACATCTGGTGGCCCGGAAACTCATGTGAAGGTGCATTCCTTGCCATTGTGGGCCATAGTGGATCGCGTTGCATCTGTTTTCACCCATTGAGAGGTAAAGATCCATATGGTTTGTGTGTTGGTTTCCTTCCCCTGTACTCCTTGTTGGTCATCCAACTGTTTCCTCTGTGGACATAGGTTATAAAATACTGTTGGAGCAGTCACACCACTGAGCCAAGGAGCTTAATTACTCACTATTGCATTGGTTTGGAATTGGGAAGGCCCTAGCTAAACTGATCAATGGTCTAAGTTGGCTAGGGAAATCAAATGATGGCTGAGATGCAGCTATTCAATCATATTTTTAGAACACCTATCACCACTGTCTCTAGAGACAGAGTGCTAAATTCTGGTTACATTTTGTACCCTAAGCATTGTCAACATTTTGTACCCTAAGCAATGACCTAAGGTCATGGTGTTAATAAATTTATGGTATGGTATGGTAAATTCTGGTTCCTTTTACCTTTTTATTAAAATCACATTCAACTCACTTCTTTGGAGATGGTTCATAAATATGCCTATGTGAGCATATTCTAGTCCAAGTATCTATACTGCAGGTGTACAGGATACTCCTTTATTAGTGCAAGGAAACTCAATGAAATGAAAGAAAAAGAAGTACCATCCAACTATCTCATCTAGGAGTCCAGTTCCAAGGAAGATCATTTTTGTCACTTAGTTGGCAGCTTTTGTAACACACCTTCCCAGAGTTATTGCTATCTCTGCTAGGCATTTGGAAACTCTAAGACTGGTTTTTATTGAAATGTTTTAGTTTTTTTCTTTAAAAAACCAAATGCACTTAATGCAATCTAAATTACATATTTAAAATGGAAATTATAGTTTTTGTTTGGTCCTCAACAGTATGAGATAATGGGCAGTTCATCTTCAATACATCACATATAGTTTCTTAGTAATAATTTATTAAACGGGGCAGTATTATTTACTTATTTAGGGGTGTGCAATTAGTTTTCATTATTATGATAACAGGAAAAAAAATTTGTTTTCTTTTTTGTTGTAATAACAAAAACAAATGATAATAATAATAATAATAATAATAATGAAAACAAAAATGAATTTTAGTTTTTGAAATAATAGGAAAACACTGAAAACCGTATTTCTGGCTATAGCTTTTTTATTTCCTATTCAATTCTGATAAAACTTGGGGAGATTGTACCCCCAACAGAGGACACTATAACTACCAAGTTTCAAAAATATTGGATGAGGGAAACCGAACTTAGAAGCAATTGAATATTGTGATTTTAAGAAAAACTGCATACACATTTCTGGTTCCAACTTCTTTATTGTCCTTTCAATTTGCATAAAACCTGGGAATGTTATGTCCCTTCCCAAGACTACCAATCCTGCCAAAGTTCAGAAATATTGGATAAAGGGTGCTGATGTTATAAGACATTAACTTGAAAATGCATTTCTGGCAGTAACATTTTTATATTCCATCCTGTTTACAAGACATTTGGCAAGAATGTATTTCATACCTTCCCTGTCACCTCTAAGAAACAACAGGACAATTTGATGAAGGGACCCAATTTTATAAGCAATTTAAGTTATCCCTTTGAAGACCATTATTCAGATAAATTGCAGCATATGCAGTGCCCATCAGAGGCAGGCATGGCAGGGGGAGTGAGGCTGTAGGAGGGAGGATGGGGAGTGACAGACACATTCACTAGCCAATTGCTGCATGCTTCCAGCTTTATAGGACCAATCGGTGGTGGCTTTGAGGCAGGCATAGGGGCAGCCCTGAGGCGGGCATAGAAGGGACATAACTGGGAGTTTGGGGATAGGATCCCAGCAATCAGAAGACATGGTTTACACAGCCAAACTGGCCAATTATTATCACAATCACATCCTGCGGCAATGTTACAGAGGACATAAGAGAATCTCTATTAGCTCTTTCCTAAATAGATGCTTCCAACTTCCCAGTAACAAGTGAGGCAGAGATGTTGGGGTGGTCACAGCACAGAATGAGGATATTTGGTTGACATTTCCGCTGGTCAATAGGCATCACAAACCGATCTTATACCACAATGCCACGTAAGAGAATCCTCGGCATAGGCTCATTCTCTGCATATGCTGTGCAGGTTTATAAAATTAGGACCCTTTATCGCATCTTTCCAAAATTTGGCAGAGATGATTCTGAAGGTATGTGATACAGCCCTGTCAAATTTCATATACATTGGTTGGACTACAAGGATGTTACAGTCAGACATACATTTATAAGTTAATTGCTTATACCACCAAGACCCTTCTGTCTGGGATCCAATCCTTCTGTAAGTTGGCATAGATAGTATTCTTGGGTAGGGGTGTAAACCTGACAAGTTACATTCACATTAGATGGGAGACAAAGAGGTTACAGCCAGGAATGTATATGCAGATTTTTGCAAAATAACATAATTCAACTGCTTATAAAAACAGATTCCTTTATCCACTCTTTCTGAAATTTGGCACACATAATGCCTTCTTTTGGAGGTACAATCCCTCCATGTTTCATCCACATATAATGGAAAATAAATAAGGTACAATCAAAAATGTGTTTTCCATTGAAATGAAAGCAAAATTTAAAATGAAATTTTGATATTTATGAAAATGAAAATGAAAGATTTAAATTTAAAAAAATGAAAACAAATAATGACATGGGTCCCTAGTGTACATCTCTAGTACTATTTCTTCCCTTTTCTAAATAAAGTATTGCACTGAGTTGGATCCCAGTTTCAAAAGAGAGAAATGCTTTTTGCTTTGGCTTGGCTTTTTCTCTTTGGGAAGTTCAGACTCTTGGTAGTGGACATGTAGTTCCAAGGGGGTTCCTCTCACTCTCATTTTGTCCTTTGGTCTGCAAGGTAAGCTCAGTAATTACTTTCAGAAATTGTCATCCCTACAGTGTCACCTTTCCTCCCATCTTTCTAACGAGACAGGTTTCACATTCTGATTCAGCTTCCAAACACCTCTTTCAAAGGCTGATTATTCTTGTAACCTCCTGCTTTGCCAAGCACTTATGCGAACATGACTTGCGCTGTTTGTAAGATTCATTTTTATTTATGAAGAGTTTTTGGTGTGTCTGTCAAAAAGCACAGATGAAAAGAATGATGCTGAAAATGGCCTGATTTAATGAGCAACAGTGTCTGACTTCCCATCCATAACAATAATAAAAACCTTCACTTCAGACTAGATGGGAGGTGGGTGGAGGTGATCTGGCCAAGGGCCTTTGGAATGGATTCTTATGCCAGTGTTTCTGCAAGTCTTCCAAGTGTGAAGAACAAACACAATTCCTTTTGATTTGTACTGCTCAGACAACAGTGATAGCATTTGGAAAAGTTCAGTAAGTGGCAGCTTATGTGAAATGGAATTTGTCTTTATATTCAGTGCCGCTGCAGATCTTGACATGAAGATAAGTGGCATAGTATTACTGTTGCTATTGAAGAGCAACACTTTAATGTTACTGGAATTTGGGGGCGATATAATTCCCTATATTGAATGAGACTAGCCATGTAGTTGGGCACTTCAAAAGGCTGTTAGTCCACCCAGAAAATTATCTCTCCACTCAGTAAAAACCTATCGCGAGTCTAACCATGTTCAGTGGGGAATGACACAGGAAGGGACATATTGCATTACACTCCAAACAAGAGACAGATCATTATCATTAACATCTAAGCATAGCTACAAATCTTGCCAATGGAAATTACACCAACCACCTCCTTTCACCATTCTGACAGTTATTGCATTGCATTCTGGTACCTTTATGGACAAAAAGCTGAGTAATGGTCAAACTGATTGAATGCTACAAATAGAGTTTGTAAACTTTAATTCAAATTTCCAAGACGTATTTGGTTCAACCATATTGTGAACCTTTTATTTGTTGTTTACCATAGGAGTTCTGGCATTACTGTGCAAGATTTTGTTCATATTCAGAACTTCATTTAATTTCGTTCTCCTGGAAATGAAATGCATACCCACTGACTTTCTTAACACAAAGTAAGGACTAGATTTTAAAATGCTGGCCTACATTTTTGTACCCAAACGGAAATTTTGTTAGGTCTGATCTGAATATTTGGACTCAAAGTTCTAAAATAAAGTAGCAAGAGAGGTGAATTTGAGAATTAGGCTTGAAATCGATTCCTTAACAAAGCTCAGAATGCCTGGAATGTGCAAAGTTCTCTGAAGAATGGATAATTTGCTATGCCATATGTGCAGCACTATCTGTGTTCAGTAGAGTGGAGAATTAAGAACAGGCAGGCAGCCTTCCCCTATTTTCTTTGCTTTTATTGTCAAACGATGTTATGGTGTTGTTTTTTTAAAAATGAGGTTTTGTTGTATTGAAATTCCTTTGTTGTTCAATGGTAGAAAGTTACTGTGACAGTTCATTTAGCAGTGCTAAAGGACACATTATCTATTGCATGCAGCTGAATTGACTCCAGAGACCAGGAACCTTTTGCTTCCCAGTTCCCCAGCCCTACTTGCAAAGAGCATGCTCCTTCTGTTATAGTCAATGGCTCAGCTGCTGTTGACTTTAATGGATGAGGACTACACCAAAAGCTTTTAATTTTATGGACTAACTATAATTCCAGACCCTATTTTTTGGAAGTAAATGTGACAGAAATGAAAAATCATGAAATCATAATAGACTCATTCATATATTTAATTGATTATTGAACAGTGATGCCAGATTTGTTTCTTCTTTTTTTAAAGATCCCTATAACTCAAGCCCTCTGGAGGCTACACCAACTACCACTTCTCCATTTATGACCACCAGTCTTCTGGGCCATTTCCTATAACAAGACATAGGACAAAATTAATGAGAAGTGAAGCTAAAGCGTTCCTGGTCTACATTGTTCAGCTCTGTGACATTATACCAGAGGACATAAAGCAGTTATTTTCAGAATACATTACAAGATCAGCCTGTGTTTCCAAATGCCTGACCGCCTGCTATAGCAGAATACAGGAAGACGCTAAGAATGTAATCTTTCACCATTAAGTCAATGGGAGCTGAGCTTCAATAATGGAGGATTCTGCCCGAATGAGGGCTTGTGAGCATGCACTTTTTCTCTCCCTTCCTCCTGCCTCTCTATGTCATTCTGGCCCTCTCACATTCAGACTCTCCCAATCTCCCAGTAACATTTCTTATAACGGGAGAGAGGAGCCCACTCCAAGTCCATTGAGGATGGTGCTTTATTTTTATTTTTTTCTCCTCCTCTGCCAGGTACTTACTTATCATGGGGCAGCGGCCCTCTGGGGTGGAGTCTTTGCACGTGGGCGGAGCTGGGGGATGGGAGAGATGCACTAGGAGCGGCCGGCACTGATAGGCTGTTTTTCCTCCTCCTCCACTAGGTACTTACTTATCCAGGGGCAGGGGGCCTCTGGGCATCAACCCTTGGGCGACATCCAAAGGGTGTCGCCCATTGGCTGGGCCCATTTGCAGGGCCCGCAGTGACAGTGCCCCATCCCCTATCCATGTCAAGATACTGATGCCAGTGGAGAGAGCACACCACCACCAAGCTGTGGTGCCTTGGCCAGAGGACATGCAGGGAGCAAGCGTCGCTGTTAGCAACTCTGAAAGACAGGCATCCTCCAGGGACGTTCCTTCGTGCCTGGTACCATCTTGTATCTGTGGACCCAGCAAGATGGCTGTCATTCTCTCTCACCTCCTCCCTCCTCTCTTCCCCTCCCTCCCCATACCCTCTCTCCTGCTTCTCTCCCTAATTTTTCCCCCTCTCCTCCTGCCTCCCGCTATGCCTATCATCTCACTTCACCATCTCCACACCTCCTCCTTCTCCACCCCCACCACCTCCTGCCCCCTCCCCATCTGCCCCAGTGCCCATCTCCCGCCAATCCCATTGCCCCCCTTCACCATATCTTATCCCCATTCCCTGTCTCCCCCCGATCAACTCCCATTCTCCTGTTCCTTCTGGAACTGTCGCTCCTCTGCTAATAAAGCCCCCTATATTCATGATCTTTTCTTCTCTCGCTAGTTGCTCCCTTCACCTTCTTGCCCTCACTGAAACCTGGATCTCCCACACTGACTCTGTCACCCCGGCCACCCTCTCCTATGGAGGCCTCTCCTTCTCCCACCAACCCCGCTCCGAAGGCTGGGGTGGTGGCATGGGCCTCCTCCTCGCCTCTTCCTGCCACTTTCAACCCCCTCCCCCCCTCTCTCCTTCCCCTCCTTTCAGGCTCACTCCATACGCCTCGTCTCCCCTCTCCACCTCCGTGTTGCTGTCATCTACCATCCCTCTCCCCCCCCACCCCCCGGTCTCCCTCTTACCCTTTCTCTCCGAGTTCGAGTCCTGGCTCACCTTATTCCTCTCTGACAGCATCCCCACATTCATCCTTGGTGACTTCAATATTAATGTTGATGCACCCTCTCAGCCTTGCATCGCTCGCTTCCTCGCCTTAGCCTCCTCCTTTAATCTCCACATTTGGACTAGCTCCCCCACCCACACTGATGGTCACTCTCTTGATCTCGTGTTCTCTAGGAACTGCTCTGTCTCCGAACTCTCCTTTGAACACCATCCCATCTCTGACCATTTCCTTGCTTCCTTCAACCTCTCCCACTGCTCCCCCTCCTCTCCCCCATCTCCACGTCCCTTCCACAATCTGCAGGCCATTGTGCCCCAGGACTTTGCCTCCTCCCTCTCCCCTCTTCTCCCCTCGGTCCTCTCCTCCTCCTCCCCCGATTCTGCTATCTCCACCTTCAACTCCTCTCTTGCCTCCACCCTCGACTCCCTTGCCCCCCCTCTCCTCCCGCCCTGCTCACTCCCACAACTCTTGCCCTTGGCTTACCCCCATCATTCGCCATCTCTGCTCCTGCACCCGGGCTGCAGAATGCCTTTGGCACAAATCCCACTACCACGCTGACTTCCTCCACTTCAAATTCTGCCTCTCATCGCTCAAATCTGCTATCTCCCTCGCTAGACAGCAGTATTATGCTCTCTTTTTCACCACTAAGATTGACAAGATCTGCCTGGATATTGCTTCCAAGTCCTCTTCCCCCTGCTACTCCCCCCCCTCTATCCTCCCCCCTTCTCCTGTCCTCCTTCCCTCCCACCTCTCTTGAGGAAATCTCCTCCCTGCTCTCCTCCACCAACCCCTCCACTTGCCCCCTGTACCCCATTCCTTCCCACCTCCTGACCTCCATTGCCCCCACTGTTGCCCCTCCCCTCCTGCATATCATCAACCTTTCCCTCTCTACCAGCTCTGTCCCCTCTGTCTTTAAACACCCCACTGTCTCCCCCATCCTCAAAAACTCCACTCTGGATCCCTCTGAACCCTCTAATTACCATCCTGTCTTGCTCCTCCCTTTTGCTTCCAAGCTCCTTGAATGGGTTGTCTACTCCCATTGCCTTGACCTCCTCTCTGCCAACGCCCCTCTTGACCGCCTCCAATCTGGTTTCTGCCCCCTTCATTCCACTGAAACCGCTCTGGCTAAGATCACCAACGATCTTGTCGCTAAATCCAACTGCCTTTACTCTATTCTTGTCCTCCTTGATCTCTCTGCTGCCTTTGACACTGTTGACCACTCGCTCCTGCTTGATTTGCTCCACTCCTTTGGATTCCGGGACTCTGTCCTTGACTGGTTCTCCTCCTACCTTTCTAACCGCTCCTTCAATGTATCTCTTCCTAACTCCTCCCCCTCCTCCTCCATACCCCTCTCAGTCGGGGTTCCCCAAGGCTCCGTCCTTGGCCCGCTCCTCTTCTCTATCTACACCCAATCCCTAGGCAAACTCATTGCCTCCCATGGCTTCCAATACCACCTATATGCTGACGACACTCAACTCTGTCTCTCCGCTCCTTCCCTCTCCCCCTCTGTTCAAGCTCGTCTCACCAACTATCTCTCCGATATCTCCGCCTGGATATCTCAATGCCAACTCAAACTGAACATCACGAAAACTGAACTCCTTATCATCCCTCCCAGTCCTTCCTCTCCTTCTTCCCTGTCAATTGTCATAGATGGGGTCTCCATCTTCCTTGTCCCCCAAGCTCACAGCTTAGGCTTAATCTTCGACTCGCACCTCACCTTCACACCCTACATTGACTCCATTGCCAAATCCTGCCGCTTCTCCCTCCACAACATTGCCAAGATCTTCCCTTTTCTGTCTGTCTCCTCTGCCCAAACTCTCATCCACACCCTAGTCATCTTACGCCTTGACTATTGTAACTGCCTCCTCACTGGCCTTCCCTGCTCCCACCTTTCTTCCCTTATCTCTGTTCAAAACTCTGCTGCCAGGATCATCCACCTAGCCCGTCGCTCCGACCATGTGAAACCTTTCCTCTCCTCTCTACACTGGCTCCCCCTTCCTGAGCGTATTCTGCACAAGCTCCTTGTTTTCACCTACAAAGCCCTTCACAACCTTACTCCCCCCTACCTCTCTTCCCTGATCTCCCTCTGAACTCCTACTCGAGCATTCCGCTCCTCTTCCATCCCCACCCTCACCCTCCCATGCCTCTCCTGCTCCGCCAACCACCTTCGTCCCTTCTCCCTCGCTGCCCTGCATGCCTGGAACTCCCTCCCTGCCCTCGTCCACCTTGCCCCCACCCTCCACGCCTTCAAGTCCCTCCTCAAAACCCACCTCTTCTGCTCTGCACTTCCTAACTCTTGCTAAGCATCCCCACCCAGGATTATCCCCCACCTGTTATCTGCAAACTCCCAATTTACTGTAACCAAGCCAAGAAAGTGTACCTGAGCTCTCGCATCCTCATGAATGTCGCATCCCTTGTCTCTCCCTCTGTTTACCCCTTCCCTGTCTCCCCTCCCCTGTGTTTAGATTGTATGCTCTCGAGCAGGGACCATGTCTATCTTGTTCTTTGTAAGCACCAGGTAGGTACATCGCTGGTGCTATATAAATGCTTATAATAATAATAATAATTAATAATTTATAAAAGCATTATAAAGGCAGCTCAGGGCAGCTCACAACAATATAAATTCACAATTAAAATCATAAAACTATAAAATATATTATTACACCCCCATCCCTCTCTTCCCCCCCTCCCCACATCTCCCCCCACCAAACGCCTGGTGGAACAGCCAGGTTTTACAACTTTTATGAAATGAGATGCACCCCCACCAAAAGGGAGTTCCACAGCCTCAGCGTGGCCACCAAGAATGCCCTCCCCTGTGTGGCTCCCTGGAAAACTCGGGGTACCACAAGGAGGGCATCCTCTGATGACCGCAGGGGCCAGTCCAGTACCCGGGGGGTTAGGTGGCCTCACAAATAGGCAGGACCCAGACTGTTGAGGGCTTTAAAGGTTAAATACAACACCTTGAATTGGGCTCAGAAGACTATCGGCAGCCAGTGCAAAGAAATGAGTACTGGTGTGATGTGCTCCTGGTGGCCCAATCCCACCAAGAGATGGGCCGCCGCATTCTGCACTAGCTGTAGCTTCCAGGCCGTCACCATGGGTAGCCCCACATAGAGTGCATTACCATAGTCTAGTCTAGAGGTGATGAAAGCATGGATGATGGTGGCCAGGTCGGAGTTTGACACGTACAGTCTAAGCCGATGTACCAGATGTAATTGGCGAAAGGCACCGCTCGCCACAGCCTCCTCCTGGGCATCCAGGCAGAGCTGCACATCGAGGAGTATCCCCAGACTCCGTACCTGCGGAACCAATGGAGGAGAGACCCCACCAATGATGGGGGCCATTAACTACATCACCTTGCCCACCAGCATCACCTCCATCTTGTCGGGATTCAGCTTCAGTCGATTAGCCCTCATCCATTCCCCCACAGCTGTCAGACATCGAGTAAGCACGGAGACTGCGGGGTCTGGGTCGGTTGAAAAGGAGAGGTATAGCTGAGTGTTATCAACATATTGGTGACACCGCACGCCAAATCTCCTGATCACCTTTGGGGTTCTAGCTTATCTTGTTAGATTACAACAATAGCTAATATCTTGCTACGCACTGAAATGACAGGTAGGAGTTTATCTTTGAGTGGTATATTTTGTAATATCTCTTGTAGTTTATTACTGTTCTAAGCTGATTTATCTTTACCAGCTAAGTTGCTTACTTTTTCTGTTTTGGCCAAAGCTGTAAACAAATCTGATTAAGTACAATCAGGGGTCAAGCTCTGCCAAAGTAATCCCCGAAAAGAGCAAAGCAATATTTTAATAAAAGGAGGCTAAGGTTTAAATTCTGTTAAAGCTAGCCCTCTGCAAAAGAAATGATAAGATATTTGCTGATTATATGGAACATAGCTATAATGGATTTTTGTATTAATGAATTATAGAACTATTTTGTATGCAGTGTTGACATGGTCATATGTAGAGATATGTTTTCTCTACTGCTTTTTGGCCTATGGCCATAAATAAATAAATAAATAAAATAAAAATCTGCCCCTCTTTATCATCAGTTTAAAATAGTCCCCGGGATCGAACCTTATTTGTCTGTTTTAGACAGTGCCTCCTTAAGAAGAGCTCTAACCTTCCTTAGGTTTGACCTCATTCCCTCTAAGGTTTTGTCTGGGAGACGGAAAGTGACTCCGTATGACCTTAGATTATGTAGTTGCAATCTTGTTCAAGTTGAAGATCTGGTTAATTTATTATTTCATTGTTCTTATACTGAAGACTATCATCAGAAATATTTGGTTCCATTGATATTGAATAAGAATCATTGGTCATCACACCAATTACTAATTTATTTGGCTGCGACCAAAGATGATAATTCTATCAGAAGCCTTGCTAAAATGGATCTTACCTTAATTAAAAGGAGACAAGATGATTTGGAATCGTAGAAACTAACTGTCGATGGAGACTCCCCACTGTCTCATTTTAGCTTTCAGATTTATTTTTACTTTTTTTTTTATTTGATAAAATTTGATTCAATATATTCATAATGGATTGATATTATTTATATATTAGTTAATGTGGTCCTTTTTGTAATTTTTATAATTTCTTTTATTTGTGATTTTATTTTTTGAATTATACTAAAGTTTTGAACTTTGGTTACGACTTTAGTAAACTATTATTATTATTAACTGGAGTTTATAAAACCCCCCAAAAGAGGTTTAGTAATCCCAGAGTTTTTCAGTGATCCAAGGATTATAATCACTGAATGCTGTGTTTAGACAGACCTGTTATCCCAGGACTAATGATCTAGTCCTGGGATAACTATCCATGTAAAAATGCCCCCTGTGAGATGGATTGTAGAAGTCTGAAGCAAAGCAAGCAATGCACTGAGACGAAAGACAAGATGTGAGGTGGTGGTGGATATATTAACAGCCATCTGCAGAATATGAGTTCACATATGTGGTGACTCAGCTGTCAAATGTTGGAAATAGGTCTTAGACTTAAGTTAGAGTCTTACTCACAACACTGCCTAATATTCCTCGAACATGAGGGAACAGTCCGAGTGCGAGCCAAATGGTCCAAAGAGATTGAGGACTCCTTTCATTCATTTATTAAACAAGTTGAAGTAGTTGAATTGTATTCTAAAATCTCTGCCCAAGGGACTGAGAAACTAATCTTGTTTGACAAATTGCTGTCACTTTTGCTCCCGTTGATATCGTCCATAAGGCCTATATCCACTGAGCCTAATCGGCAGGGGAGTCGCCCCTCGTGGTTTGACAATGATTGTCGGACTTCTAAGACCACCCTCTGCCGTATAGCCAAAGAACTGAGAAGGTCTCCTCTTCAATCAACCAGAAGAAAACTTCAGTCCTATAGGAAAAATTATCAAAATCTTCTCATGTCAAAGAAACTGGATTTAAAAACAACAACAGTGGGCTAGGTTGTTAAGGGTAGCCAACTCTCGGAATTCTCAGGAATTCTGGGACCTCATTCGGGTATCAAATCTGAATCACAGAGATTTGCATAAGCCTTCTATTTCCTTGGAGGCATGGGAATCCTTTTATGAGGCTTTATTCTCAAGTTCTTCTCCTATGGATTACAATATTAATATAATGCAGGCCACCATCTCCATCTTTTTTCACCCATTGTCTAAGTCACCAATGAAGCTATTTCCAAAAGAGTTACCATAGCAACAAGAACCAACTCAGACTAGCATGAACTGAAGGATGAGACAAACACACACAGCCTTATTCTTAGCACACAAAAAAGCAGAAAAACGAAAGTACTAAAACCTCACACTAATGAGGGGAAAGCAAGATTTCAGGCCGTCTAATGCACTAGTAAATAGCTGAATGAGACACACTAGTCAGAGACTCACATTCTCCTCAAAGATCATGGCTATAGTGATCAAGACAGTTAAGTTCACTACTGCACTAAAAAGGTGACATGGACATCAATGGCTGCATGTGTCATTAAGATTTTAGGGAGATTTAAAAATCAAATGTTGAAGTCTTGCAACATCAGGTCTAGTTTGCTAGCTTTTGGAAACTGTATATACAGAAGCACAATAATTATTGTTGAAATTTATAATTCGACCAAATGTTTCCTAAATAGTAACAATTTTATGACTGGAAATGTTCTTAGTGGTTCAATTGCTGAGACTATGCCTTTTGTGCTAGGCCTGAGGCACAGCACAGAATGTGCCCCCAAAATATTTATCAGTTATGGTTTGTGGTATTCCAGACCAAATTGCTCCTTGACTGGTATGATAAATCCTTAGTGTAGTTGACCTGTTACAGTACTTCACAGAACAACAGTGAATATAGAAGCCACAGAAGGACTGTGTTGGGGAACTCCAAACCTATCGGCATTCCGCTGCAGCTACAGCATTGAGAATAGTATGGCTGTGAACCAGGAAAAGAAAGAGGGGTGGCAAGTGGGTCAAAAACTACTCATCCCCAATGTTCCACATCCCACCCGCCTTATCTTCTCTGAAGGGGTGTTTTTAAACAAGATGCTCCCATGCATAGCCACCCAGGAGCCATTCATCCGAACACCCATCTGAAGATGATCCGGGGAAATGTGTACTCCCTGGAACCACGCAGCACCCACTCATGGCCACTCACAGCGCACTGCCAAGACATTTGGCGTGCACCGTGAGGGGTAAGCCAAAAAAGTACATGGCAATGGGTGCCCATGCATTCCTTGTCTGTATGAAATGGGGTGGCCACCCACATCAGTAGACAGGTTCGCCGCTCACAGGCACTGTGGGCGGGGGACATGGCCTTTGCAAGGCACAGGAACTGGCCTCAAGTGCTGGGGAGCCCAGGTTTCCCACTGCTCACACCAGGACATGTCAATCTGCCCAGTGCACTTCCCCTTCACCCATGATCTATGGTAACGGGAGTGTGAGGTGTCTGCAACAGTAGTCATATTGGGAGCCGCCCATTAGAATCCTTCCCCACTCACTCGACCTGAGCGAGTGCCCTGCAACTGTTCCACTCAGCACACACACACACACCCCAAGCCTTGCTCATTTAAAAACACCCAAGGTGGCACGCATTTCTCTGGAATTTGGCTCGGATGGCCTCATTTGATTCTAACAGGATTATCAACATTGAATTGATGGGCAGGTTGCCATTAATTTTTGTCTTTCCCCCCAAATAATACCCTTACATTCAATAACTAAATTGTGGGAAAGTATGACCAGTTAAAAACAATTTGTTAGTGATCAGAAGGTGGTTCAGAGCAAATTAATCCACAATACAGTGGGTAAAAGTCAACAATAAGAGCTGCTAAACTGAATTTTAGTGACAACCCTGACACTTGAAATGGCTGCTTATAATTCTACAACAGACCCGGGCTGGGCGATCTCATCCAGGTAGCAGGCTATGTTTCCTCAGAAGAAATGTGAAGGTTATCTGGGCAAGCCACCTCTGTCAACAGATTCCTTGTGAAGAGTGGATTGAATGTTTAATGGGGGCATTTTCTTGACAGGTTTGTTGTCACTCTTGGCTTCATGCCTTAAAGATGCTCCTTTGATAGAATGGTAATGTCATTCTGCTAATCACTCAGCAATACACTTTGGCTAAGGACTTCTTTGTTCCAGGACTTTACCTGTTCTATACCTTTAAAAATGTCCTTCATTCATCACAAGGAATTCTGTATCCCTCATGCTAGTGCTGTCCTGCATTTAGGATAGGAGTTTAATAGTGGAATATGAAAGGCAGAGCTTGGAAATACAGGAAAAACTCATGTACAACAAAGAACTGGCCGGAAAAAGGTCAAAACTATTGGATCAACTATATTCAGTCAGCTTTAATGAAAGACATACAAGTCTTAATCAGATGAATGGTTACATTTCCCCTTACGATGGTCACGATGGGTGAAAACAGACATAATGCTAACTTCACTTTAACACTGCTTTAAGACTTCTTATGCATGTTTCAGGGATGTATTGGTGCCCTATGCAGCCCTGCAACGTGTGTAAGAAATCTTAAAGTTGTGTTAAAGTGGAATTTTCACCCTATATTTGCTTTTGCTGTTATGGTGTGAGCTCTGAGCACGGGTGAAATGAGTTAATAACTTCTGTCCAAATGCTCCATTTTATTCTGTAGTCCAGAGGGGACAGATACTAATTCCATAAAGCTGGGGCAGGAAATATTTTCATAGGAAATGAAGGGCTCACAATATATTTCTACTCCTCTGATGTAAGAGTGCTCCTTCCAAGACCACATTCTAGGTACTGAAATATGCAGAGTTAAAAGGAAACTGCATAAACTGATCAAAGGGTTGAAGACCTCACAAGCAGTTCTTCTATGTAATATGTTTACCTAGCAATCACTTGGAAATTGTGGGGTAAATAATATCCATGTTACTTATTGCCATCCCTCTCATCATTAGTACTGCTCTGTAGTTCTTACTACCCCAGGGTGAGTTGGTAAATTAAATACACAGTCATGGTCAGGGAACCAGTGGCAGCATGTGGTTATGCTAGCCAAGCTGGTGTCTGAAACAAAACATCAGGGAGCTGGATCTTTGCAAAAACTCCATGAGTTCAGGGATTAAGAATCTTTAATTAACTCCTCATCTTTCCCCCAAAACGTTCCCCTCCTACTTCCTCTCAGTCTCCATTGAGGGTGTCACCATCCAGACTGTCTCAGGCATGTAGCCTGAGATTCATTTTTGGCTTCTCCCTCTTCTTTACACCTCAGATCCAGGCTGTTGCCAAATCCATCTGGTTTGCCCTGTATAATATTGCTAAATTCCAGCCCTGCCTTACTGTTGCCACCACAAAACCCTAGTCCACTCTCTAGTCATCCTCTTGTCTTGACTACTGTAAATTCCTCTTTACTGGTCTCCCCTGCTCTGATCTCGCCCCCTTCATCTCCGTTCAATGAGCATTCATCTCCGTTCAATGCTCTGCTGCCAAAGTCATCCACCTTGTCCATCACATTTACCACATTCAGCCCCTCCTCTCTGTCCTACACTGGCTCCCTCTACAAGAATGCATTTGGCACAAGCTCTTGGTCTTCAACTTCATGGCCTTGCTCCCCCATATCTCTCCGCTCTTGTACCCTACCACATTTCTGCCCGGGAGCTTTGCTTCAGTCCTCCTCTGCCCCCACCCTCACCTGCTTGCAACTCCCCGTCTCCTCTAAACATCTTCACCTCTTCTCTCTTGCTGCCCCCCATGCCTGGAACTCCCTCCCTGGATACATTTGTTCTGCTCCCTCCCTCCCAACTTTCAAATCCCTCCTGAAAACCTACCTCTTTCGTCAGGTCTTTCCTGGCCCATCATGAGCAATATTGCATCCTCATCCCTCCCTCCCTCAGAATCTCTGCCCTGTAACTAACTAAATCACGTGCATTTGCATTTTCTCAAGCTCATGAATGTATCCTTGTCTCTCCTGATGCTCATCCCTTCCTTGTCTCCCCCTCTTTTAGATTGTAAGCCCTCCTGATTGTACAGTGCCAGGTACACCACCGGTGCTATATAAATAATAATGGATCCATTATATTTGCCTTATCAACTTGGTGCATTTTTGAGCTGAGCTTACTTTCTTCGACAGCTCCTCCCATTTCAGATGATCTGCTCTGCTGGTATCAGGAGATAATATATTAATTATTAATTATTATTATTATTATTATTATGCTATGAAATCAACCTTTGTAATTCTTTACGCCCCTTGTTCTTTTACTTCACCAACAATGCTGCCATTTTACATACTGTGTCCATCTCCTCTTTCCCTTTTCTTGGTGGAGACAGATTTCTTGTTTGGAAATACTAGAGCCCTTAGCCTTGCCTCTGGTTACTCCCAATGAACTTTGACATTGGATTGAGGCACAGAAAACGATACCAGAATTGCTGAAAAAAGACCCATTTGCAAACTGGCACTCAAGATAAATCCATTCACAACGAGTATATTCCCCATACATTCTAAGCAAAATGCTCTAATTCCAGGGATTTCATAGAAATAAGGAATGCCTAACCTGCATAAAGCACCACAATCAATATTCATTGTGAGAACAGTGGCAATACATTTTTTCCCCCCAAAATGTCGGCAGAATAGCTACCCAAACTTTAAAAAAAAAGTAATGCCACAGGAGATGGTATTGACTTGCGAATGATAAAGATATATGTTACATGGCAACACAACTGATGAACAAATCAACAAGACCTGTAATGTCTTGTTAAGGTGACAGAATCCTGTTAAAGTGAAGCTTATGTCTTATGGCTATGCAGAATACTTTTGAGAGCCACTGCGTGAAAGTTGCTGGCTGATGTTCAATAGAACCTAGGAAGCTTCCAAGCCATGGCTGTCACAAAGTGTTAATATAGCCATCTTGCCAAGTGAAAAGAATATTCTTTTCTCTATGAATGAATAATGTTCCAGTGGTGTCTATTCAATGTCGGAAATGAAATTAATTACCTTTCTCTACTTCACTTTCAAAGGACAATTTCCTTCTCCGAGGTTTGCAGTTATCTCCGTCCGAATCATTAGTGGTTTGTGATCTTATTATGAGATCAGCCTTGATTAATGAAATATGTAAATGCAATGACAGATTAGTCCCGTTTGAAAAACAATACATTATCAATAGCCTATTGATTGTTAATCATGTTTCAACTGTTAGGACAAATCAGTCTGGATCAAATGGGAAACACCACCAAATGGATCACACATGGAGTGATTAAAGAATTCTAGCAGATTTATCACCATCTGATAGTGAGATAATGCCCAAGCAAATAATTTTGTTATAGTGCATGATTATGATATTATCATCTTTCTGTGCAAAGCATTAGCTTGCTTGGAATGTGTTACTTTCTAAGTAACGAAACATGGTGAGGCTAAATCAGATTATTTTTTAAAATAACCTATTCCAGGATCTGCATTGTTGTAGGCAGTAATGTAGTAGCTGAATATAATTAGCTATGGTGTTTAATTATATGATAATAATTACAAAGGTTAAACTCTACAACAATAAGTATAAGGTTGATAAACATCATGCCTTTATTATTGTTATCCTTCCAGTCTCTTCTATCCTCCCTCTCTTACTGAACTATTATTTCTTTAGCTGAAGCTGTGGTTCCTCTTTTTACCAGTCCTGTATTCTACTGAAAGCTTAACTCAAGCTTTTTGTTCTGGGAAACTTCTTTTTATTTTTGGTGCTGGCAAGAAAGTAGGTAGCAATTGTGTTGAAAATTTATTCAAAGTAAAATGAAATAGCAGCCCCATGCAGCTCTCTGCAAAATTTAAAGTTTGGATCCATCTATTTTGTGCAGGTGAGATTAGACATATCAACTGGGCAAGTGGCTTGGTCTAGTGACTAGGATAAAGAGAAGGAAAATAGGAACATTTTACTCTCAGAATAACGGTTACTATTTGGATGTGGACTTTATGGAACATGCTTTTATAATGCTGGTGCATTTGAGGAAAAACTTGAGGGATGAAAAGGAACCCTAGAATATCAGCGTTGGGAATGGTCTAGAGACAGGCATTCAGCATAGCAATCTGTCAGGAAATTAAAAAATGTGGCTGCATAGGTTTGCAAGAGCATTTTAGTCACAAATGAAATGATGCTGGTAGCCCTATTTTGTTCTCTTTTGAGAATTCTGACTGAGTGAAAGTAAAATGTGGGTTATTATATAAGCACAGCTCAGATCTTTTAAATTGGAAACTAGATTTAAAATGGCTTGGCATTGAAAGTGAAAAATGTAGTGGAAAAACAATTTTTGATTAAATTGATTTTTCTTCTATAAAAAGTGAACTCTAAAATCTGAAAACATTTCAGTAAAATTGTTTGTTTTCCATAAAGACATAGTTTTTGGTGCTTTTTGTGGTGCTGTGGTTCAGGAAGAGACAAATGTTAGTTCCTCCCTTGCTTCCCTACTCCTCCTCTCATTCTCTTTCAGTTTCCAGAATCTTGCTTTTCTGCTGCTAGAAACAACAGTCTGCTGTTAGTCTCCTGCTAACCTTAACCCTAGCCCTAACCCTTCCCCCATTCTTTCAAATTCAGACTGACTCAGTCCTGGTTATTGTTGCTGGAGTACCTGTCTTCCGCCCCTTGGCCTTCCTCATCTTTTCTTTCACGAGGCACTGTGGGCAGGGGAGACAGCACAGGAAATCTAGGTCTGTATGCACTGGGTAGAGCACTAGTGCACTTCCCGTGGTGGTGGTGGTGGGGCATTCACACAGCAGGGGGTGGGAGTGCGCCCGTACTAATGCACTGTCTGCCCATGCACCTGCACGGAACAACTTGGAAAAAACTGGGTTGCTCCATGGGTGGGCATGGGTGGGCAGTGCGTGGGTTGCGGGAATGCGCCTCCACCCATGCCGCCTTCAGAAGGGTGCCTCGGTCTGTACGGGATGGGTGGACTCACGTGGGCACATCCCATCTAAAAACGGCCAAAGAGAGTCTCAGAAGACTGGAAGCAAAATGGGAATGGACTGACTGATAAAAGAGTGGGCCCATTCTATCTTTTATTCATTTTTTTTTTTTGGGGGGGGAGAGGATTTGAAGGGAGAAATGCTATCCAAGGTAACAGCAAGGTTAGTAAAACAATTAAACATGAGGTAGTATTAGTATAGGCTGAACAGGATGATGTTTTGCAATACTTTAAATCTCTTCATATAGTTGTGTTCTAGTTCCCCTTGCTGCGATCCAATCCTACTGTTAAAGCTTTCCTCAAACATACCACAAAAAACATACACTCATGGCTCCAGCAACCCTTTGAAAATGCCTCCCTAACCACTCATTTATTATGTAAGTGAATACACTGGGAAAGAATTTGTTCTTAAATCTTTTGGCTTTTAATCCCGTTAACCTTTGTTTTGCATTAGTCACTGGGTGAAAACAGACATGACGCTAACCACCCTTGGTGGTTATTTATGCATGTTGCAGGGCTGCATAGGGCACCAATACAACCCTGCAACATGCATAAATAACCACCAACGGTGGTTAAAGGGTGGTTAGCGTCATGTCTGTTTTCACCCATTGTTCAGTTTTGCTTCTATGGTCTCTCAATTATACTCTGACACCATTTTAATTCCATTAATTTCAATGGAGTTACTCCTGAATTGTATGTCAGTGGAAGGAGAGTTGGGCATTATCTTTCAAGGATGAATCATATTTCTTTGACTTCAGTATATAGAAAAAGAAGGAACTCAACGAAGTAAAAATAGTTAAATACCTTTGAGCTTTCATGTCTCAGATTAAAAGTCAGTTCTAGATTGGTGAGAAAGAGATCAGAAAATTCAGGATACATATCCAAAACTTCTAATAGATCTTCTCTCTGGATCTTATGCAAGTCACAGTAAGTTAAAGCTCTCACATCTGCATTTGACTTCCCCGGTTTTGCATAAAGATGCACCATCTCGCCAAAAATATCATTTTTGCCTGCAGACACAAAGGAATTACAATAAGGCCACTGAATAAATTGGGAAGCACAACGTTTCTTCAAGAATATGTCTTAAACTGATGAGATTATTTATGAAGTGATAATTCCTTGATTATTCTTTTATTTACACCAGTGTATGTAAATTGGAAGTAATTCTGAAGTCAGTGGAGCTGCACTGGTGTAAAACTGGAGTGAGAGGATGAGTCAGGCTTTTAGAATCTGGAAATTCTTAAAAACACATTCTACATTATTCTTGGCATAAGGCAATATATTGGGTACCGTTACTATCTTCTTATAAAGGTAGAGTACTCAGAGTAGCACATGAAAAAGATAATGATGATGGTTTCCTCTTAATATTTTTTCCCTCCCTCTTTTACCATCCTCTTTTAAACTGATTTTAAGTGAACTTTAGGTTATTTTCTTATATTTTATTGTATTGATTTTCTGAAGGGCCCTGAGCGCCATTTGGTGAGGGGTTGCTATATAAATATAATTTTCATACTACAACTGTGGGTGCAGCCACATGATACATTATCCCACTTTGGGCAATGTTAACACGCGGTTCAGTGGTTTGTATGACTGGTGGCTGCCAAATGTTCACCCCACATCAGGGAGGGGCGGGCAGCCAGCTAACATGCATTGCATCCTTCGAAAAAGGCCGAGACACATTGCGTGTTAACTTTGTCCAAAGTGGGATAACACTGCCCAAAGCGGGTTAACAGGCTAGGATCATACAGTCATGCCGTGAGGAGCACACACACTCTTCCCATGACCCCTCTCCTGTGATCCACTGTTAGGCAGGTGGAAGCATTGTGAGTGCTTCTCTGCCTCCCCAACAACCGCCTAATTAGCAGTGGGCCCAATCTTGTAGGGCAGCAGGAGTCTGTACATCAAGCTTTGCATGGCTAGCTCCTTGGCCCACCCCAGGGTGATGGCCACTGCGGGGCAGATTGTGTGGCCTGACCAGCTCTCCCCACCAGCCCAAAATGTGATGGCTGCAATTGCCTGCCCCAGTTTGTGTGGCTTTACCCTGTGTCAACACCGGAGCTCCACTCTACAGGATGCTGGACAAACGTATATGAAGACAAGGCCCTTTCTTGCAAAGACCTTACAATTTAAGAAGTTTACTTTGAATATAGTCAGAATTCAAAATTACACACATCTGTTTTCATGCTGATCCTTTTACAGCTCTTCCTTCCTTTAACTTTAATGTATTTTCAGAATTTCCCTCCTGGCTAAAACTGTCATTGTTATTGTGCTTGGTTTTCCAAATTTCTGAAATGCTTACCCAGAATGGCTACAACCATGTCATCCTTGAGGATTTCAATGGAGCCTCGTGACAGAAAGTAAAGCGCAGTGAGAATATCCCCACAGTGAACCAGGGTGTCCCCAGGAGGCGCATGCGTTGTCTTAAACTTCATAGCCAAAGCTCGCAGACAACCTTTACTGGCCCCCTGGAAAGCTTTGCAGTTTTGAAGCAAAGTTTGGTTGAGGTGTAAACAAATGTCAGCTTGTAAACATTCTGGAAACCCCTTTAGGACCTGGTGAGAAAAATATAAGAGTTTAGTATTAGCTTGTGCACATTGCTTTACATAATTTGAATGTTTTCTTCTTGCCCAGTAGGGGTGCAGAAATAGAACAAAAGTTGGTGTAAGGTATGTTGGATTAAATTAATTTGCTAAGAATCTAGTCTGAAAAATTTGTAATCAGACTGCTGCTCTCTAAACTGATATGAGATCACTCAATCTGAGCGGCAGAGGAATCCACTTTTCAGTGAACACGTGTGTTAATATTCTTGCATCGTAGGGGATGGAATTATACTGTTATAGGCTACTGATTATTATGCTTCTATAACTAATGAATGGGAGAACAACTAGAAATAGAACTGGACTTGAAAATTAAACAATCATAAACGGTATTGCACTTGTATAATAGGCGTGGCTACTGAAGTATACGTAATTGGATTCATTGTTTTGAGAAATTGGAGTTACTTACACACAAATTACTATGGCTGCGTTCACACAATACTCTTTCCCACCTGTACTCTGTTGTAGGAGTTTGCATTCTGCATTTTGATTATTCTCATGTTTCCTCCACTTCAAAAGTTACCTCACATACTGCCATGGTCTCTGATAGGTATCCCATTATGCTGAGGTTTCCACCCACGTCTACACCACATTGCCTGACCCAGGCAGGCAGTGGTGGATTCGTCTCCTGAGGGGAAAATCCCCTCTTACAGCAATTAAGGCTGACTGATATGGAAATTAATCCCATCACACATTACGAGAAATGCAGGTGATGGATTTAGACCCATTGTTAAACCTTAATTTTTGGCTTAGCTTTTGGGAGTTAATACACATTACACATCACAGCATATCATGTGATGTAACCCTTTCATACATTCAACAATAAAGCAAGGGGAAGGGTTTTTCTTGTACTAAGCATTTGTATGAATGCATCCTAAGTGTGTTGGTCCAAATCCTGCATTTTGATTTTACTCATGTAAGTAGTGCCACTAAAATGAATAGGCTAGACTGTGCCTATAATGTACAGTTCCTTTGATTTTAGCATATTCATATCTAAACACAGATTTGGGCCAGATGGAACTAATCATATTAATAAAATAAACAGGATTTTTTCTCAAATAGTTCAGTCTATTGATCCAGTACATACAATTTATTAAATAGACATATCAATGAGCACTTGTGTAAAGAATGCAATTTTAAAATAATGCAACGTTTTAAAATAGTGATCAGTCATCGAAGTATACTTTCTTACTTCAGCACAATAAAGGTCTGTGCAATCATTCTAATTTCATAAAGGTATCTTTAACTTTTTTCCTTGTTAACAAAGAAATGAATGGATACATTTCTGGCATGAGGCTATTATTGCTCCATCAAAGCCAAGCTATGATTTACAAATGAAACATCATAAACTTCAGTTGTTTCAATGGGTGAAAACAGACATGATGCGAACCACCCTTTAACCACCCTTGGTGGTTATTTATGCATGTTGCAGGGCTGCATAAGGCACCAATACAGCCCTGCAACATGCATAAATAACCACCAAGGGTGGTTCTTAGCGTCATGTTTGTTTTCACCCTATGATTGCCAACAGAAATCAATATGGCTTATACTGTGAAATAACAGAGAACAGTGTTGAAACAGACAATTATACAAAAATGTAATAGTTTGAGGGCTTTCGGACATTATCACACCAGTCCTATACATCTTGGAAACAGCCAGCATTCAACAACAAAAAGCAAAGGAAAACATGAAAAATGAATACCTCCTAATTTATCACCAATTTTCACCTACATATAATGATGATGATTAATGTACAGTTCTATTTATTTAATGATTAGCTTTATAACTAATAAGTCACTTTCATACAGCTAGATTATTATGTCTGGAATGATACATCAAAAATGGTATTTCAACGTATTAAATCATGCTTTAGCCTGGTGAATCGGAAGTTGTAAATATTTGCCTTGAAATGATTTTACTGCTTGACTATCCATTCCATTGGCAAAGGTCCCATTGAAGTGTACGTGAAGTCACTGAAGTGAATTAATGAATTAAATCTTGTGCTAGTGGAGCACGTTGCAAATTAAGCTGCGTATGTGAAATCCAGGCTCTGTTGAAGTCAACTGAAGATCTGCTATTGACTCCGTGGGGAAAGTATTTCCACCATGGCTTTTGGCCAATGTCACAAAAGAGTTATTTAAAATGTTTAATAATTAATCTCTTATTTCCATTATAATGTACTCTCATTTTAATGCAATGTGGAAAAGCCCAGATTTTTATGTGACACGATATATAGATGGTAGAATGACTCCTATTAATCAGCCCAGCAGTAACAATGAGGCTGAATGAAGACATTAATCTAATTTCGGTGCTCTAAAGTTGGCACGTGTTTGGCCACAACTCCTTGGCAGGCTAGCAGAATATGATTTGCCCAAGGCCACATAGGGAGGCCAGGATTTGATCAGTTCATGTTTGTTCATTGAACAGGTCATGCTCACAGAAGATGTGTTTAAGGCCAGTAGTATAGCTGGGTTTAAAAAAGGATGGACATGTTTCTGGAGGGTAGCAGCTCCAGAAGCAGCTATTAGCTGGGTAGGTTTTGGGGAACGTAACCTCTAACTCTTGGGATCTGGGAGTGAACAACAGGGAACTGATTGCCCATTGTGACCTGTTCGCAGTGTTCGGTACTTCTTCCAAGCGACCTAGGGTAGCCAGTAGCCACTGTCGGAGACAGGTACTGAACTTGATAGACCAGTGGTCTAACCCAGTATGGCACTGCTTATGTTCTTAAACAGATGGATGCAAAGCCTGCTCACCTAGGGGCACCCCCCCCCCGTGTGCACCTGCTTTCAGCTCTGTCAGAACAGCGGGTGTCCCTGGGCCACAATCAATCCCCACAGGCCCCCACCCCCACTATAGAGTTTCAGCAACATACCCAACTCTCTAGGCTGGAGGCCACAACTCAATATGTGCTTTTAGACGGACAGCACTCATGGCTGTGCTCAGTCTGCCTCACACCCAGATGGCCCCTCCATCTGAAGGTGGGCCGCCAGTTGTGCAAGTGAGGCAGAGCAGGCACTGCTTGCTCTCCTCCAGCTCTGCTGGAGGTGCTCTGGAACATTCCAGAAACAGTTACACTCTCAGCCAGGGGTTGCCACAGGCAACATCATAGAGCTACGGGCAGTAGCCTGGAGCATCAGGCGATCTGCCTGAAGTTCTATGGTGTTGGGGAGGAAGGCACTGTCTAGGTAGACCGTGGCAGCTGCTGGGTCTATGTAAACCTGGAGCAAGTGGGACTGCACATGTGGGACGTGGTGCTAGAAGGGCAATGGCCAGGCAGGCATGTAGCTGCACCCTGGGTCTGCCCAACAGACGGATAGCAGCTCCACGTTCGGTGTGCTCCAGGATAGCACAGAGAACTGCTGGTGGGGAGCCTCGCAACAGGCACCACTTTGTGCATCTGGCAGGTGCCTTTACACAGACTGATCAATCTGGGGGTGAAGCGGGCTGGCACGGGCAGAAGCGGAGCAGCTGTCCATCGAAAAGCACCCTATAAGTTGATCATAATGAAGTTCAGGCTACAAATCAGAAGACGGTTTCTAGCCATCCAGAGAAGTGAAATTCTGGTATAGCCTTTCCAGTGGTGGAAAAGGCTCTATTAGTTTTAAGATGGAGCTTGGTAAATTCATGAATAGTGTTTTAAGATGGGCTCCTAATCCAGTTCTTCAGTAAACTGAGACTGGATGGGGTGGCCTGGTAATGAAGTAGTAGAGAGAAATATATCTCTAATGATTGATTAAAAGGACTTTCTCAGAGCCTAAATAAGCATCATCATTTAGGGGGTAAGGAAGGAATTTCCCCCCAGATCAGATTGGCCACTGATCCTGTTTTTTGTTTTTGTTTTTAAATCTGCAGCATGGTCATTCAGTGGTTGCTTGCAAAGCTGGCCTTACCACCGAGCGACCCAGGGCAGCCAACCTGGGCCTTGCTCTTTCTGGGACCCCTGCAGTGGCCCCTGTTTTCACCAGGGCAGGGTGTGGGGGCTCCACATCCTCCCAGTGGAGCCTCAATCATGACCACTTTCAGGGCACCATGGAGGTGCCCCCACATTTTATCTTTTCCCTGGATCTTGCAAATTCTAAGGCCAGCCCTGATTGCTTGCTTGAATCATCTGGATACATGTGGGTATCTCTTACCAAACTAACTTCCTGCCACTTCAGGGGCCTCTAGCTACCATGGTGCATGCCGATCCTGCCTCATCCCTGCCTGTAGCACATTATAATTTAGATTTGTATTTATGTCTTGTACGTGGAGGCAGAGTGGGATTTGGTGTCCTGTCACATATGGGGGGCTAGGGAAAAAAGGTTGTCAGACTAGATGATCTTACAATCCCTTGTGACCATGGATTCTATGGCTCTCAGTTCAGACTCCAACTTGGTATCCCCTGTGCCACACTGGCTCCCATGACATGCTATATATTATATGTTTCCAATTTGGATGTACTAAAAGTGTCATTGTTTCAATGCAGATTTGTGTCAGTTTTTATGTTTCAGTTTTCAAAAATAAAATGTCATTTACTGTTAAGCAAAGCTATGCAGACTATGTTTATTGGTTTAATTTATATTTCTGAAGATACTCTTTTGCTGTAGTAAGAGAAAGATTGGTAAGAAATAACAATCATTTATTTACTCTGAATTCATGATAGCAATAATTAACAATTATTTGTTAACAGTACCCCAAATGTGCTAATTCGTATAATTGCAAAAGAGCTAGTCCCTGCCCCAGAGAGCTTACATTCTAAAACAGGATAGTGACTGTACATCAGGCATTAAAGGTATTTATCCTTTAAGACTGGGATTGTCAGAGATGCCTAAATGAGCTCGGCATACAAATTCTATTGCATTCAAATGGGAAAGGAGCACCTAACATCAACTTCTGAAAATCCCTGCTTAAATTCTAGACTAACTGCATGATCCTTAAGGTGTTTCTACCCAAAAGCTGGCTCTACCCTTTGCACTGATGAAAGTTTTATTCTCTTCAACAGGACTTTTGCCAGACTGAGGGCTAGCACCGGGACTAAACATCTTGAGAATTTCACTGTTAAAACATTAAACTTTCTTACCACATTGACACACATATTACTGCTAATGGCATACATATCCAGTTATAGTGTAGCTTGTCACGTTTAAATGTTGTCAAATTAGATTTTATACTAAGCCGTAGTTGGGAGGTATGCAGTAGTGTCAATAATATCTATGAGGCATTGACTCCAACCTTCAGCACACTGTTTTTATGGCCCAATGATACTCGTGGTTCATTGGGTCATTGGCAGGACTCCTGGTTTTCCGTTTAGTGTGAAAACCCAGAGAAAAATGCAGAATTCCCGTTTTACCAGAGAAAAATGCAGAATTCCCATTTTACCAGAGAAAAATGCAGAATTCCTGTTTTATCAGACAAAAACATGGAATTCCATTTTTTTCTGGGAAATTCCTGCCTACAAAACCTCACTGGTGGCAGCAGCAGGGGCATTGGAAATATAAAGGAGGCAGAAGCCCTGTGGAGGCTCTGGTGTGCGCCTGCGTCTGAGAGAAGTGATTTGGCACGAGAAGAACACAGCTGCCTCACCTCTGGCTTTTGGCGAGGCAGAGGTATGTTGGGGTCCGTGCTGGGGCTGGCAGGGAGGAGGGAGTTGAAGCGCTCCCATCCACACATCCACACCTGCAGAGGGAGAGACTTGGGCTCCTTGCTGGGGCTGGCTGGTGTGGGATATTGTTTTACTTTGTTATTTGAGTGGCAGTGGCAACCAGTGCATCAAATTGTCACAAAAATTGAATAATTTGCAATAAACACTTTCTAATTTTAAGAGCCAAAAAAGGCAAATTTTGGTGTTTTTAATCAGAGAATGTAGGGTTTTTTTCAAATAATTTCCAATTTTTGGGCAGAGAAAACTAGGAACCCTGGCCATTAGGATCATTGCATATGCTTCCTAAGGTCATTAGGAAAAACCAATCTTATTCACTGCCTCAGGTTAAATTTTTCAAAGTACCTAAGATCACAATGGGACTGCTTGTGGTTACTTCGGAATTGGGTTTGCCATTGCTTACTGGGTTAAGTCCCATTTCCAAAAGAGAATTAGGCTCCTACATCACTTAGGTGAAATAGTTTGATAAATTTTCACTTTGAAAATTTTACCTTTGGTGTCTGCAATCATGTTCATGATGAGCCAAGATCATCTAACCTTCTCTCCTGCATTGGATGTGGATTTTCTGGCTAAAATTAGTAACAAGTCAAAGAGTTTTTGATATGCTATCAACATTTTTCCTACAGAAAGTACTTGGTAAATATGCCAACATATAAAAGTCAGAAAGCTCACCCATTGGGAATGATCACACCTTCACATCACCTTTATTTTTATATATGTGTGTGACTATCCCTGACAGGGATCCCTATGACAGGGATTTATGAAATCCCAGAAATAAAGTCAAGTACAATAATGTAGCAAATGTCAATAATATCATAGTAATCACTGTTCTGTAGAACTATTTATCTTTACTGATGAGTAGACTGTGACTAGTAGGCAAAAATGTCTTGACATGTTTCTTGCAGTGAGCCAACAAGTACAAGCTGTTATTTTTTTCTTTGCTGTACTTGCCCACACTGTAGAGTATCACATACTGTACACTCTTTATTGAGCATTTCAAGCTATTTCCTTTTTTACTTAATTTCTGTTTATTAGAGTAGGAACAGTATCTGATTCTGTGTTTTGCAGCTGCTCTGCATTTACACTTAGAATTCAGTTTCTCCCATTCTCAGGAACAGGGTCGCCTTCAGACTGGCATCCAGATATACTCTGTAATCTCTCTGTCTGTCCTATCACCACTTTATTTAGCACACATGTCTACTGCTAAGGTGCATGCCTAACATAATTCACAACTGAACAGAATTAGCTTTCAAAAATCAGTACCGTTTACATGGTTACATTTTTAGTCATTTCACTATAACACAGAGCAAAGAGCCAGGTTTGCCAGAAAGAGATTTTATATTTTTCCAGTGTTTTTTTTCTCCCTTCTGTTTTTGTTAAAACATACGGCGAGGAAGGTAGTTTCGCAGGCTTACTTACGTGTAAAGGAATGCTTACTGTTTATTTTCAATAGATACCTTCTGATGTTGATTGGCAATGACAACTGGTATTGTGTCAATTATCCGATATCAGAGTGTAGCGTATCCCAAGTCTTGATTCAAAGATCTACTTTAGATGTGTATCATCTTTTGGTCTTCAGTTCCTTTTTGGTTGTTGGCATTTGATATCTTTGTCTTTGGACACACAAAAGCCTAAAATAGCTCATATTGTAATTCTTCAAAAAGATGGTCAGAATAATTTTTAAAGGATAGGTCACCATAACATGGGTTTTTTGCCACTTTCCCTATTATAAAAATTTCAAATCCTCTTTTCCCTCTGTGTAGTTAGTTAGGCCCTGAAAATTAACTTTTTAGGATCCTCCAATATGGACAGCTGGAACTTCTTTTCTTCATATTTTACTTGCTCACACACTTTTTAAAAGTAAATGATCCTCAACAGTAAAAATCATTGACTTCGAAACCGTAAAGCTGCATTTTTAGAGCCAAATATCCAAAGTCTTCACACAATTCTTACTCAATAAAACTCTCATTGAGATTTTTGCCTGTGGATATTCGTAAACAGTATGAAGTAGAATGACAGTCTCTCATTTTTTACAATGCGTAAACCACAATTTTGGTTATAACAAGCCTTTGCTTATAATGAAACTGTATTGTGAAACATATTAACTTTTCCTTTAAAAAGTTCCGCATTGTATAATGAAGTGATAGAAATGAATATTCCAATTTAAATTATGTCAATTCACCATTTTCACTTTTTTGCTACTTTCCTGGACTTTGAGATGATACTATCAGTGGGACCAATCCCATGCCCCCGTGACACAATGTGCCGGCAATAAGAGTACATGTGGTTCCTGTGCAGCTGTACGTGTGCACGGCTGAGTGCGGGATCCACGGGGCATGGGGTTGGCCCCACTGTTGATTTCAATCAAACATTTCTAGTCTGTGTAGATATGCCATCTCTGTTTACACACACAAATATTTATGTAGAGTTATAACAAATTTAGAAATCTTTAAGCTGTTAAATCTACTGACAAAACATCTGCAGATATGAATGCCAACACAGGGCTATGGAATATATTTACAAAAAGTGGGTATAAATAACTACCAACATACAAAATATGAAGATAATTCAAAACCAAATTAACAGAGTTGACATGTTTTGACCAAACAGTGGAGGTGTAAAATCAGTATTAACACCCTTTGGGTGTGTTTGGTGCCTTCACGTATAAGACCTTGACCCCTGTATTGGAGTTACAAGGATTAATTTTGATTTTCTCTAAGGCACTTTCAGTTTTCATCAAGATAAGATAATCCCCCCTCCACAATAGCAGCGGCGGGGGTTTGGCGCGGCCGCACCCCCCCACTCCCCAGAGCGGGGAAAGACGGGGACGCGGGCGGGGTTGTTCGGCCGCTAGGCCTCGAGGTGGGAGGGGCCATTGGTTGGCGCGGCGAGAGGGGGATTAGGGAAGCGCCCGGGACTCTCGCGAGACCAGCGAGATCCCGGGTGCCATTTTGGGCTCCCTGCTCTGGCGCGGCATTCTGTGCGGCCAGAGCAGGGGCAAGGACGTGCAGCACGAGTGGGTGGCCCAGTGCAGGCCACGTGGCTCGTGCGGGCAGAGCGGGAAGAGGCCTCAGCGCCTCAAAGGGGGCCCCCCCGACGCCTCTTTCCCCGGCGGCCAAGCTCGCGTCGGGGAGACCAGCAGGCCCAGTGGGGCCCAGGTAGTGATCCACGTGGGCTCTGGTCAGACACCTCAGGGGTAGGCCCTCACCTATTAATAAAGAAAAAGGCCTGGCTGGGCCCCCGCCCCCCCCTTTCCCGGAAAGAAGACCCTATTGGGCTAGGAAGGGTAGGGTGGTAAGGCCTATTCAAGGCCTGCATAGCGCAAAGGCCCTGGGCCGGGCGAACAGGCCCACCTTTAGTGCCAGAGACCCACTGGGTTTGGGGGCACAGCGAGGGTGGCCCCTCCACCGGGGCCGGTAGTGGGAGGAGCAGGCCACTAGGGCCTGTGTACAGGTGCTTAAGCCACCAGGGCCGGTGGGGAGGTACAGGCCACTGGACCTGTGGTAGGTGTACAGTCCCCCCCGGGCCTGTGTGTAGGGTGTAGGCCACTACGACCTGGGGGTAATTATAGGCCTGCCAGGGCCTGCGTACGGTGCCAGGGCCCGTGCGGGGGTGAAAGCCCCCCCCCATCAGGGTTGTTCAAAGGAAAAAAGACCCACCTGGGCTTGTGTTTGGTGGTCAGAGGCCCACTCTGGGCCTGACTTCGGGTCCAGGGCCCGTGTCAGGGGTGGAAAGCCCACATGGTCCTGAGACTGGGGGCACGGCACAAAAGGGGCCAGTGTTTGGGTGCCTGAAGGGCGGGTCAATAAGAGGTTGCTTACAGAGAGCACTGGGATAGGGAAGATAAATTTTGCCTGGGAATCCCTGGCCACAGAGGTGACCAACATGCCACCTAAGAAATGAGGGGCAAAAAAGACCCCCGTGCCAAAGAAAACGGGGGGGCCAGGAACAAAGGGAACAGGACAGAGGGGCAAAGGAGGAAGTGGGGACAGCCAGGCTGAAGTCTTGTGAGAGATGCAGGAGCAGCTGGCTGCGTACCAGTCCAGGATAGAGGACCTTGAGAGCGCCCAGGAGAGAAGGGGAGCAACCGAATTAGCCACGGAAAGCAATGTGGGACTGGGGGATTCCGCCGGGGGCAGGACCAATTGCCCCCCTGGGGCAAGGGGATCTACCCGCCTGGGGAGGCGTTGCGCTGTTCCTTCTCGCTACAGGGATGAGGAACCTGGACCCAGCAGGAGGAGAGAAGATTCGCCGCCCATACCCCATGCGTGGGGTGAGCCCTCACGGGAAGGAAGACAGGGGGGAGACGACAGGTCGGAAGGGGCACGCCAGATTCCTGCCGGTTCCGGAAGCTACAGCGGAGAACAGAGGTTCAGGGGAGACACAGGACTGCGGGCAGGTGAGGAGTGGGGCGACCCATGGTGGGACGAAGGGACGGGGCAGTACAGCCCAGAGTACTATAGGCCCCCCCATCTTGATTCCACTGCAGATAGGGATGTGCAAGAAGGTGGTTATGGGGGCTGGAGATGGCAAGGGGGGGGCGCTAGCCCCACTGCGCCCAGGCATCCGCACCGAGCTCTATGTGAAGGGTGCTCGGGTGGCACGGATCGGGGTTACTCGGCAGCGGCTCATGTGTGGGGAGCCCCCCAGTGTTGTGGATGTTCCATGGCCCACCGCTGTCCAAGCAGAGAGGCGGCGCGCCCCCTGGCGGGCGGACACGCGGATGTGTCGGCCCCCCTGGGGGAGCACCTCCTTCAGGCGATGAAAGAAAAGATCTGGAGTGGTGAATATATAGACATATTCACCCTCCTTTTCAGTGATCCGATCCCGGATCCCAACGACAAGGAGGAAATAAAGGAAAAAGAGAAGTTTAAGAGGCAAAAAGCGGAGAGGTCGTGGTCCAATTGGACGGCGGCTTACACAATCTATATGGGAGTCACATTGATCAAATTTCCAGACCGGGGACTGGAGATGCTCAAGTACTCCGATATAGTGCGGAGGGCATTTGACACGGGGGGCCCCGGAGCCTGGCTGCGCTACGATGAGTCATTTAGACGCAGGGCAGTCAACAATCCTAGATTGAGGTGGGACGTGCACGCCCCCGACATTTGGCTCGAGTGCATCAGTTGTGCCAGGTACACGCCACGGTCGGATAGCGGGCATGTCCTTACTAGACCAGGGACCACGCAGGTGGGGTCACCGACTAGCCGGGCACGTCAGTCCCCAGCAGGACCGACGTGTTGGGATTTCAATGATGGGGGCCGGTGTTTTCGTGCCCAGTGCAGGTTTAAGCATGTGTGTACTCAGTGCGGTGGTGAGCATTCCGCATCAGCATGCTCCCGTTTCCGGCAATACGGAAACAGGATGCGAGGGCGGGCAAACACCAGACAGGGGGCCGCGGGACAAGGCGGGCCCTCGGCGACAGTGGGAAAGGGCCCCAACCCCAGTTCAGCATGAGGTATTGGAGGCTGCCACCCAAGATTACCCCGATAGAGCAACTGCCCAGTACATTGTGGAAGGATTCCAACAAGGTTTCAGGATCCCGACGGTGGGCCCACGGTATCACCTGGGAGCGAGGAACTTGAAATCTGTGGTGGGGAACGAAGAAATAGTGCAGCAAAAGATCGACAAAGAAGTAAAGGAAGGCAGGATTCAGGGCCCCTTTGAATCCTTGCCCATACCATCACTGTGGATATCCCCCCTGGGTATCGTGCCAAAAAAGGCACCAGGTGAATTCCGCATGATTCACCACTTGTCTTACCCCAAGGGCGAGTCGGTAAATGACGCAATACCCTTTGAACTTTGTTCTGTGCGGTACGCATCATTCGACTCAGCGGTCGAAATGGTGCGTGCCTGCGGAACATCTGCCCTCCTTGCGAAGTGTGACATCAAGTCGGCATTCCGACTCCTGCCGGTGCACCCCGATGACTTCGAGCTGTTGGGCATGGAGTTTGGGGGCCGATTTTACTTCGACAAGGCAATGCCCATGGGATGTTCAATCTCATGCGCGGCCTTCGAGAAGTTCAGTACAGTATTGGAGTGGATCACGCGACGCCGCACGAGTGGCGGGCGGATCACGCATTATCTCGACGATTTCCTCTTCGCGGGAAGGGCAGGCACCACTGAATGTGAGCAGGCAATGTTGGCATTTCAGGAGGTGACAGAAGAGATAGGGGTACCTTTAGCGCAGGAAAAAACAGAAGGCCCAATAACAAAACTGACCTACCTGGGCATAGAGCTGGACACAAATATGTCACTCTCCCGACTCCCGGAGGACAAGTTACGGATGCTCCGGGAAGCGGTGAGCAGTGCGGGGCGAGCGAAAAAGGTGACAGTCAGGGAATTTCAGTCCCTCCTCGGCAGCCTTAATTTCGCCTGCCGGGTCATTGCACCAGGTCGAGCATTCATGTCCCGTCTATATGCCCTGGTGGGGAGCGATCGCCCCCCGCATCACCACGTCAGGGTGACAGCGGAGATGAGGGAGGATTTGGCTACTTGGGAATCTTTCCTGGCACAATACAATGGGGTTAGTTTCTGGCGGCAGCGACTCCTGTTGGAAGCGGAGCTCCAGATACAGTCAGACGCGGCGGGGGGCCATGGCTTTGGAGTTTACTTCAGAGGAAAGTGGTGTGCAGCCCCCTGGCCTGCAGCATGGGTGGAACAAGGGATAACCCGGGACCTGACATTCCTGGAATTTTTTCCCATCGTGGTGGCGGTGGAGTTGTGGGTCGCTGAATTCGCCAATAAGAGGGTCTTATTTTGGTGCGACAACATGGCGGTCGTCCATGTTGTCAACAAGTTGTCGTCTAAATCGCAGAGGGTCATGAGGCTGGTGCATGCCTTTGTTCTCAAGTGTTTGAGAGCAAATATTTTATTCATTGCCAAACACGTGCCGGGGATTGCCAATGGCATCGCCGATGCCCTTTCTCGATTTCAGGCAGACCGCTTCCGCCAGCTGGCCCCAGAGGCCAACGAGAAACCCGACCCGTTCCCGAGGGACATGTGGAGCCTTGGATTTTAGAGCTTTACCAGGCAGTGCAGGGATCCCTCGCGCCCAGAACCAGACGGGCGTATGAGAAGGCATTCAGCGAATTCCAGGAATTCAGGTGTCAAAAAGGATGGGACACAGGTTTTCCCATAGCAGAGGGGTGCCTATTACAATACGCCATGCAGTTGCGGGCTGACCGGCTGGCCCCAGGTACGATTGCAGGGAGAATATCGGCTATCACATTTACAAGCCACCTAGCGGGCCACCCCTCCCCTGATAACGGTTTCTTTATGAGCCGTTTGAAGGAGAGTTGGGCTCGCCAAGCCCCCCCCCGGCAGGATACCCGGGCCCCAATCACGCCTCCAATCTTGATGGCCCTTACAGGGGCGCTTGAAAAGGTTTGTTTTTCTAACAGCGAATGCGATCTCTTTACCGCGGTTTTTCGCGTTGCCTTGTATGGAGCCTTCCGGATTGGAGAGATGGTTGTTGACTCCCAGAGGGACAGGTCAGGTCGAGCGTTTCAGTTAAAGGACATCTCGTGGTATGGTGATACCCTCATCCTCCATCTGAGGAGGTCAAAGACCGACCAGAAGGGGAAAGGACGGTGGGTTAGACTTCGCCCAGCCAGGGACCCCCGTGTCTGCCCCGTCGGGGCTATGAGGAGGTATTTGGGGTCTCGCCCAAGGGTTGGGGGATCACTTTTCACACACAGTGACGGATCCCCACTGACACGTTACCAGTTTGGAGCGGTCCTTGGGAGATGCGTTAGGATGGCGGGGCTCGACCAAGGTAGCTACAGTGCCCATTCATTTAGAATAGGGGCGGCATCGGTCGCAGCAGACATGGGGTTGTCAGGTGAACGTATTCAGGCAATAGGGCGTTGGCGCTCGAATGCCTACCGATCCTATATAAGGGAAACGCGACCACGGGTCAGCCAACCCGGGCCAACAGCTGCAGTGAGTTATTAACCTTATATCTTTTCCAGAAGCGCCAGTGAGACAAGAACGGTGCGTTGTGTGGATCATCGGACACAGCATCGTCCACTGGGCAGGGAAGAAGGCCGCACGCAGCGGGTGGGGTACCCAGCTGGGCCTAAGTGACCGAGCGAGTATTTTTTGGCTCGGTAGGAGGGGGATGCTATGGGAGCAACTCCTGCCGACATTAACAGGGGCGAAGGAAACATTTCCGGCCCCAGAGGTAATGGTGATCCACCTTGGGGAAAATAACCTCCCCAGAGTAACTGGGCTGGGCCTGACGAAACAAGTGAAGTTAGATCTGAAGATAATACAGGACAGGTTCCCAGCATGCACAATTGTCTGGTCAGAAATGCTCCCGAGGAGAGTATGGAACGCAGCAGTGCGCCCCGGTCGAGTCGACCGGGCCAGACGGAGATCCAACGCTGAAATTGGTAATTGGCTGCGACTCAGGGGAGGTCGAGTTATTAAACATGTGGACATTCGGTACGATAGGGATGAACTTTTCAGGGGTGACGGTGTTCACCTATCTGACGTGGGATGCGATTTGTACCTCGGGGTCCTGAAACAACAATTGAGGCAGTTAATTAGTGGTTTTGGTGTGGCGGTAAACCAGCCAAGCAAAGCTGGCGGTTTTGGTGGCGATGGGCAGAGGTAAGCCCAAGGTTGGAAGTTACACGTTTCAAAGTTAGAAGTTAGAATAGCATAGGTAGCAGCATCTCCTTTAGAGATGGGAAGGTCCATGGCATAGTCGCCACAGCGCGGCCCACTGTATGGCCAACCCGAAGGGAGAGACGGACGGCCGCACCTGCTGGGAGGAGCATCTGCCAAACAGCGGGTAACGGTGTTCTCAACCTTTGCTGGAATTAACCCCAGAGATGGGGCAGCCACGAACAACCCGCCCGGCCTGGGGAAACCCAGGGCACGAGGCAGGGTGTAAGTTAATAGTAAAGAAGGAACAGGAGGTTACCCTCTCGAGTTAATGGGGAACAGGGAACAAGGTACGCACAGAATGCGGGGACCGAGAGGGGAGAAGAGGGGCCCTCCTCCAAAAGGGGTGGTTTAATTAGTAGTAATAAGGTTAGTAGAAATAAGGACCCCAGTTCAGGAAGGGGGTGGAGGCGGGAAGGGTGCCCCCATCCCCCCCCTTCCTGTTTGTTAATTCTTAATAAAGAGTGTGGCCGTTTAATCCCATCGAGCGTGTCCTCGTCTTATTTGGGGGGTGCGCCGACAAACACTACTTTGGAAGGATAGAGAGGCTTGATTTCAGGTATGTACAATTAAATTTGATACCAGGGATGGAGGTATGTGTGAGGGATATTTCAATATTTATTTTATTATGGTCTGGTATATTACATACATTCCAATAGAAACATACAACATTGTTATTATTTATTGTAGCATTCTGTGATTTCTCTATGGTGCATATGAGACTGTGGAAGCACAGGGGTTGAGGGTTACTCCTTGTTCAGGTAAATGGTTTTATATCCCCCTTACCCATTTCACTGGGGTTGATTTGGTAACATTTGTTACATGATACCTTGTGTATCCTTTTATGTGATTAAAATGGACATTATATTAATTGAAGTAAAGTGTTATTCCCATCTCTTTCATTTTACTTTCAGGAACATATCTATGGAGTTCTGAAGAAGACCACTGTTTGGTCAAAACATGTCAACTCTGTTAATTTTGTTTTGAATTGTCTTCATATTTTGTATGTTGGGAATTATTTATACCCACTTTTTGTAAATATATTCCATAGCCCTGTGTTGGCATTCATACCTCATGTATCCTTATAGGCATTATATATAATAATGCATACACAGTTTTACAATATAAGTAATGTATAAGACAACTGCCCTCTATTTGTTGATTTTGTTTTGGGTTGGGCTTTGAGGGCATGTTAAGAGTGAAGCCCCACAAAGCCCCACAAAGGGGCTTTGTGGGGCTTGTTTCAAAAGCTCTAGGGAGCCAGCATGGTGTAATGGCTAAGTGTGCGGTACTTGGACTGGGAAGTAGGAGGGGACCTTAGTTCTAATCTTGCCTTAGCCAGAAACTCACTGGGTGACCTTGGGCCAGTCACATTATTCTCTCAGCCTAACCTACCTCACAGGGTTGTTAGAAGGATTAAAAGTCATGTTAAATTGTTGTATGTAAAGCACTCCAAGTGCCATGGCAGGGGGGTGCTATATACATATTATTATTAATTTTACATAAAAGAAAAGCCATACTGTTTTCAAATTACTAGGACATCACTCCTTTCCTGGTTAGACAGCAGTTGGGGTACTTTAATCATCTATCTGCAGGGTTGCATGGATCCATGCAGAATGCCCAGGAGTTGCTAGGAGAGAAAAAAAGCCAGAGGATAAATGGAGGGTTTCCCACAGTCTTCCAGGAATGAGTCCTGGAAGTCTGGAGAAGAAATTGATGAGGAAGGATAAAGTATGGAGACTTTTCTGTGAGAGAAGGAATTATTGGTAAGTAAACCTGGGATGGATGACATTTGCAATTTGCTTTGGTACCTCTTTGTGGGGCTTCTCCTATAGAAGTTATACCAAGTTGGCCCCACAAGGCAGCAGGACAGTTCTGATGCAGACCAACGCTGGAGGGTGTCTTCTCTGACTGAGGATGCATGACTTACTTCATGAGATTCTAGAAGTGTTTAGAAATCTTCAGGCTACAGGTTTTGAGCTACACCTCAGTATCTCTTCTTTTATATATAAAAGGATTTCCTGAGGCCCAGTAGAGCGACTTTACTTCCCTCCCTTGCCATGCCTTTCAGGCCCTTAATGGATTACTGTAATGGGTCATCCTTAGTAACCTCCTGGTAACTTTAACTGTAGCAATACTTGGCAATCTATCTCCTTTTCCTCATATTTCATGGTTGGTTCAGTGATGAGTAGAATCCTGTCTTCTTTGTGGTGTAATGGCAATTATTGCTAGAATGATTACTTGGTTTGCAGGACTTTAACCTGTGAAACCAAATTTGTTGTACTATTGATCTAAAATTAGTGCATTCACAGAATCAAGTTTTAAAGGGATAATCTCTCTGGAGTAGCTGTCTTTTTTTAAAAAAAGGAAGTTATTATTATAACCATTATTATAACAAACAAAGGGTGGACTAAAACAAGACGCTAGCCCACTGGAGTCTGTGTTTGGTCTGTGCAACCTCCATGCTGTCCCCAATCACATGCTTAGCACATCTAATTCAATAACTGGGCAGCCCCCTGCTTGTATTCGATGTGCTTGCAGCAGCTTCCACCCATGGCGCTGTCTTTAAGATGAGAGGCTGAGGGGGAGAGAGATTGTGGGGTGAGGGAGATCCCTAGCACGCTTCTCAGCTGACTGGGCTTGCTAGGCGGGACTCTTATGTGCCGGCCGACCTGGATGCTGGTGCAAGGCTGTGGGCAAACCTAATTGATGAGATGCAGACACATGGGTACCTGTTTGCCCTGACTGGCCCACATGGTGGGCCTGCAATGTTCCCGGACTTCTCCATGAGCGGAGGCGTCTGTGGTGACCATGTAGAGGGCGGCCACGTGGTGGAAGCCTAATAGACAGGCACACAGGAATGCACCTGGTGAAGGACAATGCGGGCTATCGTCTTGTTTGATTCTATCCAAAGAAAGGACAATTCCTCACTCTATTTACGTTTGAGTTATATTTTAACTGTCTTATCCCAGGCTGCATTTCATTATGGATTTGGCTTGACTAAATTAAGTTCCAGGAATATTGGACAAAATATTATTCTAATTTTCATTGTTGCAATTTTCATCATTGCAATATTATTGCAATTTTCATTGTTGTTCAGGTGGGAAGACGTTTACAGCTCATGATGTGAGAAGTTAAGCATGTGTGTAACAGTTCAAGGGACTATTGCCTAAAAAAGTGTACACTGGATAAAAATATTGCTCATTACCATAGTAGCAAAGACATGCGTAAAAAAGTATACTGTCTTCTGGTACATGTTTGATAATGTAATTAGAATACATATTTGGCCCGATTCTGCCCAGAATATATCTAACATATTTTGGATTTTCTTTGAGGTAAAATAAATGAATACAGCATTTTGATGCAGGGAAGATGCAGGTTGTGAAAAAACACATGCAGAACAAAAGGATCAAATGTACTAAAGGTTGCTTTTTTCCATAGTGCAGCCATGCAGTTATGAGTTGGTTCTGGACTGATAATATTAGGGGAAAGATAAGAAAAGAATGCAGGAAAAACAAAATAGGATAGTTTAAATTTCTTTTAAAAAACCCATAATCTCTTTGAATCCAAGGGACTGGCAGAAGCTTTCATGTAACAATATTAATTATAAATCATCTTCTGTAACTTCAACATTGCGAGTGTATACAGTATAGACCTTATTTAAAATATGCTTATTCTGTAGACTCAAGATTTTGATCCAGATTAAAGTAAATCCAAAATCCTGTTTATCCAATCCATGCATAATTATGTTATCAGTAGAATGGTTTTACAAAAATACTTTATGCAATGAAATATAATCTAAAAGGGATGGAGAAGTGAAGCTGAGAGGAACAAATCACCGGGGTTATCATCATATTTCACTGCCAGAGTTGTAAGATTATTTTATGTTTAGCCATTTAAAATGAGCATGGACTATTATCTTTCTGTTTTCAGTAAATTATGGTAGGACTTTTTATTTATTTAAGCAAATTATTCTTTCTTAGGTGAAATGTTAACTTGTGTTTTTTGTGTGTGAATACTTAAATATGTTAGTACTGGCACTTAAAAGTGTCTTTTGAAACAAATTTTGCATTATTAATTATGCATGTAATTAAAATCATACATGTGATGTTTCAAAATAGGAAAAGTTATTATTTTACTCAGTTTATAGTTATGAGATGAGGGAAAAAAGACACTATGGATCACATTCTGCCTTTAGGTATTCAGACATCATTCCCACTGAAGTCAGCAGGAGTTGCACATACATCAGGGGCAGAATCGATCCCTTTTTATTTACGTTTCATGCAAAATCAATCTCTGAAAACCACATGCAGGTCCATCACATATGCACATGATTTAGGGCCTAGCGAACTTAATCATTGCTTGCTGCTAGCATGCGTGTGCTTTGAACTAAAAGCATCAACATAAAGGAAAGTGCAGAATGATATTGTAACTTTATCAGAGTATGACAGTGCTACAGAAACAACTATCAAATGCAAACCATATGCACATGACCTTTTTTGGGCAGAGAAGTGCAATTTAAGTTGTGGGGTAAAACAGTGTTTACTAAATGTGGTAACTCCATCAGTTCTTAAGTTTTAGAAGTTTTATTGTCTATTTTGCCCCACACTGGATTCTACCAAGAGTTCTTCACTTTGTGATCTATCACTTTAACATGCAAAAAAAGTTACAATTAAAAAAGAGAAAAGCATTAAACAAATTCTAAGCCTAACAGATAATACAGCTAATGTCCACACTTTATACTTGAATTAAATTGGATATAATAAATACCTCCTGCTCTTACCAGTGGGTGGTGTTATTCCATGTATTAAGGTATGAAGCAGACAAGAAAGAGATAAATCTTTCATAAGTACATCATAAATCAGACAATTGGCATATCAACCCTGCAATGATGTGTAATACAGTCAAATGTCACTATAACAAACCCTGTTTACAATGAACAGCTGTTTATAACATCTCAACTTCATTTCTTTCAATTATCTACTGCCAAACCCTATTATAGCCCTCCCCCCCAATATAACAAGCTCTTTCCCCTAGCCCATGGGGAATCCATTATATTGAAGTTATACTATATATTCAATAACATATTAAAAGCAAATTAAATGACTCGTAAGACTAGAGCGATAGAATTACATGAGAAAGTTAAGAAATAAAATATTAGAAAACAAACCACTAATTGGGGTGGTTGTTATTTTGTATTTTGTTAAAATGAAAATTCCATAACATTTCATAATCATACAGATGCACGTGGGCTTGTTTGTTTAATGGAATTTGCATTTCATATAAATAGCAAATTCAAGATTGCTTCCAACACAACAATTCTTGCATTAAGCACAGTTTAACTAGACAACATCCAGTTTGTGGGTGCTATGGCAATTGGTACGGGTGTCCCTTTAGCAGTCAATGAGTCAGTTCCTTATCACATTCATTCCTCTTAGCTTCTGAAATAATCGGATGCATTACACCAGTTCAAACTCTAAATTGAGAGCCTGATCCAACAAAATGCTGAGCCCCTCAAATTCCACTGACCTCAGCTCAAGTCAGGGCACCCATCGCCATGCAGGATTGAGCTATTAAGTTTTCTGGTTTAACCCCTAAGAGAGACTGATGTGAACAGCAATGAGTCCTCACCTTAAGTGCTGTAGTGCCTGTAGAAGTGGGGTTAAAATAATCTTAATTGATAAAATCCTGCTCCCTTTAAAGTCAATGGCCACAATCCCAAACCCCCTCTGCCCAGGATCTGCATGAATCACAATGTATTTCCAATGGACGTGTGTGTGGTTTGTATGCATGTGCATACATGTGGGTTGTGCATGGCGCACATGTGGCATGGGATCAGCCCCAATGGCATGACTCCAGGTGGGTTAGGATTTTGACCACTGAAGAGATTTACTTCAGTTAATGATAACTATAGTCTGTCACTCATGTTTCAGCTCTTAACCAGTTTTTGTCAAGGTCATTAACTTTAACTAGAGAAATTCATACTTCTGTGAGGAACTTAGGGTGTTAACAAACGAGATGGTAGCCCACACCAGGGTGTCCACCTGCCTATTTATTAGGTGTTCCCCCACACCGGCCACATGATCACTACCCACCGAACATGCAGCCCTGACTCATAGCAGGGTCCTGGAGCATGCAAAGCTTGCCGTGGTGCAGGCAAATGTGGGTTGATGTGAACCCACACATCCACGTCCCATCAGTTAGGTTCAACGCAGCCTCTGCACGTACAGGTTGGTCAATATTATCAACTTGCGAGCAAAAATCCTAGAGTGTTCTGAGAAGCGACCACTTCCAACCCCATTCTCCAATTGCTCTCAGTGGCACACACATAACTTCTGCCTTAAAAGCCCACTGCGTCATTTTCAAACATGCGTTCTCCCAGCTCTTCCTGTTTGGCAGCACGTGCCCGGCACTTGCACTTTCCCAGCAGCTGCATTCTCCGTAATGACTTGTGGAGGATTACCATCCCCAGGGCCATGGTTCAAGTCGACAGCCAGGCAACAAACAGCACCGCGGTCACCACTGCGCGTCGCAGTCACTTTCTGCCTACCAATCTACCCACCAATGCTGCCTTCCCTGGACAAAGGAAGAGACCAAGGTCTTCATTGCTCTATGCAGGGAGTAAAAGGTCCAATATGCCCATGGTGAAGTGCTAAAGGAATGAGGTGGTTTTCCAAGAGATCTCAGTCCAAACATGAACCAGTACCGACAGTGGGCCCAGGACTTGAGGTGCGGATACAAAGAGATCCGGGACAACAACTTTGCCTCCAGCTGAGGGAGGCAAACATTGCCCTATTATGAGTTCCTTGACTGGTTCCTCTATGTGGATGGAGCCTGTATAACTGTGCCTTCACCAGGCGCCAAAGCAGGTGGACATGGATACCCCGCTGCCAGCTCCCATTGCAACTGCTCCTGCTCCTACCACAGAAGGCACAATCACTCCATGCCTGTTCCCACCCTGGAGCAAGCATGGGCCAATGTAGACTCAGACATCATGACTCTCACAGTGTATCCCCTCCAGCTCAGGAGCCAGCCCTGGTTTGAGGAGTCACCCAAGGTTCTGGTTGAGGGTACGGAGGACCCAGACACCACCTTTTTAGAAGAGGTGGTGGAGGCAGAGGAGAACAGAAAGTTAATGCACCCCGTGTGTGTGTGTGTTTGTGTCTACATAGCTGCATGATAAAGGTTTCTGTATATTGTTATCCAATTGTGTTTTTTATTGTTTACTGTGTTGACAGGTGGCTGGCCAGGAAAATGTGGGGGAGCAGCAGGAAAAGCACCAAGAAACAGCTTCACAGGACAGGAATGGTAGGCACAGGAAGAGGGTGGGAAGGCACCATGGTGGGCCCACAGGCTGGCGGGAGGAGGGGCACCATGGAGGGACAGTGAGCTAGTAGGGGGGAAGCCAAAATGGTGGCCAGAGAAAGCCAAAGTGGTGGCCAGGAGGGTGGAGATGGTGCAAATGTTGATGGTTGATTTCTGTATGTTCTTCACTCCTCTACAGTGATCGTGGGAAGGAGGGTGGAACATTGGGTGGGCAGGGGCATGAAACATGGGGGTGGGGCAGTCTGAACTAATGGATATTCTTGTTGCCTTGCTACCAGTCTGCCAGCACAACAGGCACTGACAGAACCCCCTGCCACAAGTGCACAGCAAATCCAGGACCTGAGGGTCCGCAACTGGTGGTGCAGGGAGGATCTGGCAAGGGAGCTGTTTGGGGAGACCATGCGGTGAGTAGATGAGATCCACAGTGCCATTAATGGCATTGCCAGGGAGCATAGGCAGCTGGTGTGACAGAATGACACAGAACTCAAGGGATTTGCTGCCGAGGGCCACCTGGACTGTCAGCAGGAGTACCGACACTGGGCCTGCCTCCGAGAATAGTGTGAATGGTCGGGCAGCATGATTGAAAGGGTGAGCAAGGAGATGAGCAAGATATGGGCACAGATGCAAAGCAGCCTGTCCCAGGCTATTTAGCTCCTTGCTTAAGTATGACGCTGCCACGACTGTGAGCAATGGCGCGTAGAGGCAGCCACCATTTCCTAACCCCAATTAGCCATTCAAACCCCCCTATGTACAGCCCGACCTCCAGTCCTGGTTCCCCCTGCACTCCACCTCCCAGGTAAAACACCCGAGCTCTTTCCACACTGTGCTCACACCAGGAAAAAAAGTCTTGGGCCTGGCACACTTCCCTCCCCCCCCTTGCCAATCATTCCTGCACACCTCCCGCAAACACTAAGAACATAAGAAATGCCATACTGGGTCAGACCAGTGGTCCATTGAGCCCAGCTCCTGTCTCCAACAGTGTCTAATCTGGGTAATTTGGAAGAAGTACCCAACAGGTCACAATGGGGCAAGCCATTCCCTGTTGTTAATTTCCAGCGTCTGACAATAAGAGGTTACATTTCCCAGACTTACCCAACTAATACCTGCTAATGGACCTATCCTCCAGAAACTTGTCCAACCCTTTCTTAAACCCAGCTATAATACTGGCCTGACCACAGCCTCTCCATCTTTCATCTTGTCTTGTCACTCTTCCATTCTGCTGAACTTGGGAATGCAGCAGGGTTGCTGTATATCCATCATGCATAAATGGTACCCCATTGTATGCATGTGCCACTTTATGTGTGGATAGGTTACCTCAGAGAATAGGTCTGCCAATTCTGTCTCTACATCAAACCTCATCCAAATGACAGCCAAGGCCAAGTTATCCATCACTACCCATCTTTTCTGGACTCCATACCCCAGGTAGCTACAGCACACACAGGCAAAAGCTTAAGCCATTTGGCTTTCCCAGGCAAGCAACCCACAGCAATAGCTTTCTATGGTGTTATGCTCATGTACGATGCAAGCAAATACTGTAACTTTTCAAAGATAAGACATTCTGAGTAACTTTCAACATCCCTGCTCTGCTCTCACATACATTCCAAGCACGGTGACTGTCACGGCCTTGCAGATCCCCGCACATGCTCATTTCTTAACATTCAGTGGTTCCCCCCACCCCAGCTAAAAAAATGGCATGCTTCCATGGTGCCAGCATCTGTAACATTTGGGTCCAGATTGGCAGGCGGGCATTCTTGGCAGCTGCACTGTTCGTTTGGAGGTTCGCCTCAGCTCGAGTCTCTTGCCTTCCAATGCAGTTGCAAGACCTGGCTCTTTCGTCAGGCATTTGGCGGGGAGGAGGGAATGGGTGGGATGGGTTAGGGCTAATGGGTTGGGGTTCTGTACTGGTCTTTGTGCATTTTTTATCTGTTTTATGGTTTTTTATTTCTGGTATTTATATTGCTGTGTTTATTTTGTATGTTCAGTTTGTGCTGTAAGCCGCCCGAGGCACTTTTAATAAATAAAATAAATAAATAAATAAATAAATAAACATTTTTAGATGAGTTTGTGTGTGCACTGACGTGCTTGTGACAAAGATGTCTATGCAGTTTAATAGCCACCTGGATTGGCAACGCAGGTGCAGCAACACACACACTTCAAGGATAAGCTTTGCAAAAACTTTTTCAACCAATAGCCATCAACTTCCTTGTACTTGTTATCATGCTCCAGGCCTTCCTTTCTGCTGCTGAGCAGAACCTGCATGTAATCCAACAGATTCAAGCCTTCTGCCGTCGGTGCAATGTGATGTCAAGGCACAGAAATGCTCTCACTCGATCTCTGGCTGGAATAGTGGGGTGCACCACGTCATGGAAATGGTTCCAGCTTTGGTGCCATGCACTTGCTTACCTCCAGTGACAATGGATCACGATGGGGAGAATCGAAATCATGCAAAGGGAGATGATTCACGCAGAGAGGTACCTGTCAGGAGACATGGCTTCAATCACCAATGCCATGTGCAGGGCTGAACCTACCAAGAGGCTGGTGTGGGTGAAGGAGAAAAGTACAAACTGGTGGGAGAACATGATGTACTCGTGGGGAGATGCTGAGTGGGTTGCAAATGTCAGGATGCCCCATCATCTTGTCCTGCAGGTAGCAAAGATCCTCAGACTGTGACTGGAGCATGGTGACTGAAGTGCAATGCCATCCCCATCTGGAAGCTCACCACTCCAGACTCCTGCTGCTCTCTTGTGCAGCAATTTGGTGTTGGAACCTCCACGGTGAGTATCATACTAGCGGAGGTTTGCACAGCAATTGTGGAAGAAGTGCTGCTGGACCCGATGATGCAGTTGGCTGACCTCATGACCTCCAAAAAGGAGGGGTTCCCAAACTGTACAGGGGCAACTGATGGAAGCCATATTGCCATCATCTGCCCACCCCATATCAAGAATAACTACCTGAACCAGAAGGGGTTTGCTCTGTGAGTCTCCAGGCCATAGTGGATCACCATGCCCAATTCATGGATGTGCTGACTGGGTGGTCCAGGAAGAAGCATAATGCCCACATCTTCCAACAGTCTCGCTTCTTTACCTGTATGTACATCGGTGACTTTGAACCTTCTACTGAAACATGCATTGAGGGGGTGCTCATGAGGCCTGTTCTCGGGGACCCTGTTTACCCCCTAAAGCCCTGGCTCATGAAGAAATACAGAGTTGTCCACACCTCGGAGCAAAGGTACTTTAACTGTCAGCTTAGCACCACCCACTCTGTTGTTGAGAGAGGTTTCTGGGTATTAAAGCAGTGCTGGAGATCAACTGCAGCCAGAATTGATTTCCAGTTAGATACCGTTCCATTTCTAACTTCTGCTGCCTATGTTCTTCATAACATCTGCAAAACTGGTGGGGTTGTGTTGGAGAATCCCCTGCCAGTTAGGCTCAGCAAGCCAGTGCTCCTGTTCCAGAACCAGTTGAACTGAGTGGAGCAGCACATAGCTGGAGAGATCCGGGATGCCTTGTGTCAGCACATCAACTGCAATGCTAGCCCCAACACCCACCATCATCATGACAATTTAATGAGCACTGGTGAACTGTTTCAAATGATCTTTTTGTAATATCAATAAAGTCTTTAAAAATATTTCCTGTGTGTCACTGTGTTTTTGTCTGACGCATCCACCTCCCCCACGCCCTTACCCAGCACCAGAATGGCATACTTTCCCTTCTTGTCCGCCCATGCTATTTCCCACTCAGTGACCTTTCCATGTGTATCCCCTATTGGCATTTCCAGGTTAGCCAGCTGCAGGACTGAATCTCTGCATTTCCTATTGGCATTCTCAGGCTACCTGGGTCTCGGAATGGCAATAGGAAGCACAGAGGCACAGGTGTTCAGTCAGCTACAGGTGTTCAGTCAGCTACTCTGTGATGGACCAGCACTTGTACTTTGCCTGTGGTAGTTCCCTTTGCACCCAGGCTGTGGGTTCCATCTGTTACTCTTGTCCATGGGGCAGAGGTGCGTGAGGGGTGTGTGTTTTGATTTGCTGTCCTGGTTCTATGGAATTCCCTTTCCCTGGAGGTTCGCTTGAACCCAAGTCTGAGCATATTCCTGAGGCAGTGCAAACCATTTTGTTTGGTAAGGCATTTGGTAGGTAGGGATAGGGACTGGGGTCGGTCGGGTGGTTATGTATGGTTGTGGGCTGAGAGAGGGGTCAGGGAAGTTTTGAGGGGGAATTCTTGCGCAGGGAATTTGTTTTTTTAATATGTTTTACAGATTTTTATCAATTGTAAGCTGGCCTGAGCTGTTATGGGAAGGGCGGCATATAAATTTAAATATATAAATAAACAAACATCATGGCGGGTGAGACTTCAATAAAACTGTGTGCTGCTACCTGTGTGCTAAACCAGGTTGACAACATATGAAGGCTGATTGCTTTTGCTTTCAATTTTCACTATAGGCACTCAATAAAGTATGCATTATGTGCATAGCAAAAGGTTGGTTCCAGCCGCCAAGTGCTGACAGGTATAAACCCAGGTATGAACCTCCTTGGGTGGGCAGGGCTAGCAGGCACTGGAACACTTCCCAGAATCATAATAGCCTGGAAGAAAGAAACAGCTGGTGCAGCTTCTTGTTCTCATAGTTCATTGTGACTGTGAGTCATCATAAGGGGTGGGACACTGAGAAAGGGGAGGCTGGTGGACGTAATGCAGCTGCCCATGTATTAGGTTTGTCACACTAAACTTGTGAGTGACGGTTGAGTGAGGGCTGCCCGAATGCACAAGAAATACATGCAGTGGGCTGCCCACTTATTAGGCTCTATATGCTAAACATGTGAGTGGAGGCTGCATGGACTGAACCTGGCCTCCAGGGGGCTAACGTCTCATTTGTTAACGACACCCTCATTTGGTGAACCCTTAGTCACCAAAACAATAAGCACATGGGAAGAATGTATGTGAAACAACATTTGTAACTGTTTAATTTCTATTTTACCCCCTCTGAAAGTTATGGAGTTTTGTTAATCTCCCTCAGACTAATCAGACATCTCTGAAGTATCTTTAAAGTGTATGGGAAGATGTTCTTTTAAACATGGCAGATTTGTGGATGCTGGACTTGTGCTGTTGAAGTGCTTTAACTTTAGTGCTTCAATTTATGAAAGGATGGCTCAGAAATAAAAGTTGCCACCTTCTGGAAAAAGATCGGGTTGTATGAATGCTTCTTTGCACTAATGATGGCATTCCCATTCAGCACACCATAAGATTTGTTTATAGTAATCCATCTGTTTCTACAATTAAGCATCAAGGTAAAACAAACAAAAGTCAGAACTCTATAGTTTGCTGAATTGTTAGTGCACTGTTGGCTTTCAGGGGAAAAAATGGGGCTAGTGGATGGGTGAAAAGTTGTTATTCAAACTATTTCCAAATTAGAATATTTCATTTTTGGAGTTATCTGCCAATTTCCCACAAAAGACTGTGCCACTAGTGCTATATAATGAAATACTGAAAAATAAAACACCACCAAACATATTCTTTGCTAATGTTAAAGCATAATTCTAGAAGAGTGAAATAAGTGTAAAGCAGGAACAGAGAAAAGAACAACATGTAATAAATATCCTCCTAAACCTGAATCTTTATTTTATTTTTGTTTATGGAAATGTTCATAACCTCTGATATATATTGGGGATTTTGGCTTGTAAACTTGTTTAGTGATTTGGGTACTTTGGTTTTTGAAGGCCCAACATGAGATGTCTTAAAGGTGCTTGCTGTCCAAGAAAGAATGAAAAACTGGTTCGATTAAGACACGTCAAATTGGGCATCTAAAAATCAGCTAGTTATAATTTGAAAATTTGACAATTATTCCCCATCACCATCAGTATAAGTCCAATTCCAGTGATGGTCCAATTCAGCCAATAACAGTCTCCATTCAAAAATGAGTTTTAGCTAATGATTTACAGAACTCCCTTTAGTTGCAATCCAGATTTCTATGTAATTGATGATGTGATATGTGTCAAGGATTGTGAAGATGGGGTTGGAAACAAACTTAGTATAAACCTAATTTATGAAGTGGTGACAACTAGCTTGTACAGCCAAGACCCAATTCTGTTAAACAATTACATTATCCCCAAAGGAGTAGAAACAGTTCTCTTATGTGTCAATACCATGCTATGCTGCATAATAATTACTATAGAACATGAGACAGCATTTTACACAATCCTGTGATGACATGAATTGGGAATCTGGGACTATCTCCAGGGCAAAAAATAAACATATAATAAAGAAAAAGATATATCTCTGAAGTTATCAGAGATTTATTTTAGCTTTTGACCACGATGACTTTTTGTTTTCAGTTTCTAAAAGCAAATTACATACCATGTTCATGTCAATGCCATTGGTGTATGTCCACGCATGCTGGAAGTACTCCTCGAGACGCTGCCGCAAGGGGTTGGGGATTTGATGAAAGCGTATAAATTCTTTTACACGCAGCATCTGCATGTGATACCGTGCAGTCCCCGAATACAGTCTTTGGATTATTGCGGATACGTTTCCAAAAATACTTGCATACATTAATGCTGGATAACATAAAAACAACAATTGGTTAGGTAATGTCACCACTTTCACCATATGCATGCATCTCTTATCACTGTGGAGACAAATACTTAAAACAGCTCAGCTCAGATTTGATGGTATCTTGGTTGTCTGCACAGAAACTGAAATTAACATTGCCCTGTGTAAGAACCTTCCTAGTTTGTTAATTTTCTGCTTATGTTAATGCTTTACTAAATTTCTGATTATGTTAGCAAACCTTATGAAAGAAACTTTCACTAAAAAAGAGTTGTAAAAAGATTAGAGGGATGTCAGCATGATAAATACAGTAGGACCACTCACTGTGTATAAAGTTAAAGCAGGAGTCCTGATTGGGCTTGGGGACTAAGGGTGTTTTCAGACGTTACGAGATCACAGTCAACCACAGTCAATTCCCTGTGGTGGCTGTGATCACGGCACGTCTGTTGGGGGGAACGAATGTTTCCCCCCAGATGTTACCACGGCGGGGAATCACTTTCGCCAAGCGAGCGGCCGAAGCGGCGGGACCGGAGGCTGCCGCGTGGCGAAGGCGATTCCCCGCCATGATGAACCCCGCCGTCACTTCTGGACAGCGGCCATGGCCCGGAATCCCTGCAGGGATTCCGTCCCGTGGCCAAAGCGGGCGAGCGCTGTGGCTGTATTGGCCGTGGTGGCCGCCCGTTTCCCCAGAGGGTGGGTGGCGGGGAGTGTGGAGGGGGCGGGGTCGTGCGGCCACATGTTGCGCCACATGGCCCCGCCCCCTCCCCGATTCCCCACCGGGATCCCCCGACACGTCTGTTAGGGCGTGACGGGGTCATCCCGGCGGGGGATGAATCTATTGTTTTCGTGACGGGGCCAATTGGCCCCGTCACGTCTGAAAACACCCTAAGATGACAGTACTAGGGGTGTGCATTTCATTTTCGCTTTTAGGATAATGAAAACAAAAGTTTTGATTTTCATTTTCATTACTGTAATAACAAAAATGACAAATAATAATAATGAAAACAAAAACTAATATAACTTTTTTGTTTCTCATTCAATTCTGTTGAAATGTTGGGAGATTGTTCCCCCAACAGAGGGCACTTTTCCCCAACTTCGGAAATATTGGATAAAGGGAACCAATTTTAGAAGCAATTGAATGTTGTGTTTTTAAGAAAAGCTCCATACACATTCCTGGCTACACTTTTAAAAAAAAAATAATAATAATCTTCCATTCAATATGCATGAAATCTAGGAAATTATGTCCCTCCACTAGTGTACCAATCTTGCCAAATTTTAGAAAGATTGGATAAAGTGTCCTGATGTTATAGGCTATTAACTTGAAAATACATTTCTGGCTCTAACATTTTTATATTCCATCCTGTTTTCAAGTACTTTGGCAGAAATTTAACACACACCTTCTCTGTTATTTCTGCCAAATTATAGGACAATTTGATAAAGGTACCCAATTTTATAAGCAATTGAAGTTGTCCCCTTGAAGACCATTATTCAGATAAATAGCAGCACATGCAGTGCCAGTCAGAGGCAGGCACCTGGCATGGCAGGGGAGAGAGGCTGTAGAAGGGAGGATGGTGAGCAACCCAAAAGACTGACAGACACATCCACTGGCCAATTACTGCATGCTTCCAGCTTTACAGGTGGCTTTGAGGCAGATTTAGAGGGCAGCCCTCAGGTGGGCATAGAAGGAACATAACTGGGACTTTGGGGATAGCATCCCAGAAATCAGGAGACATGTTTACACAGTCAGGCTGGCCAGTTATCACAATCACATCCTGCAGCACTGTGACAGAGGACATAAGAGAATCTCTATTGGCTCTTTCTTAAACAGATGCTTCCGATTTCCCAGTAACTAGTGGGTGAGAAATGTTGGGATGGTCACAGCACAGAATGAGGATATTTGGCTGATATTTCTGATGGCCAATTGGTATCACAACCTGATCTTATACCACAGTGACACGTAAGAGAATCCCTGGCATAGGCTCATTCTCTGCATATGCTGTGCAGGCATATAAAATTGGAACCCTTTATCACATATTTCTTATATTTGTCAGAGATGATACTGAAAGTGTGAGATACAGCCCTGCCAAATTTCATGTATACTGGTTGGACTACAAAGATGCTACAGTCAGTCATATATTTATAAGTTAATTGCTTATACCACCAGGACTCTTTATCCAATCCTTCTGAAAGTTGGCATAGATATTAATCATAAGGAGGGGTATAAACCTGACAAGTTTCATCCACATTATATGGGAGACAAAGAAGGTATAACCAGGAATGTATAGGCAGAGTTTTTCAGAATAGCATAATTCAACTGCTTATAAAATCTGATTCCTTTATCCAATCTTTCTGGCATTTGATACACTTAGTGCCTTCCACTGGAGGTACACTCCCCCCCCCCCCAATACATCCAAATATAATGAAAAACAAAAAATGTACAGCTGAAAATGTGTTTTCCATTAAAACCAATGGAAAGCAAAAACAAAAGCAAAAACAAAATGTTGATATTTATAAAGACAAAAATGACATATTTAAATAATGGAAATGAAAAACAAAAACAAAGAATGACATGGGTCCCTGGTGCATACGTCTAGACGGTACAGTACAACTCTGAATGTCCAAAGGTCATGGAAACATCAGCTTGGGCAACTCAAGTGTTGCATAACCAAAGTAATTTTCAATTTAATTAAGACATAAAAGGAACAGAGATAGTTGTAGATAACAGAAGCTATAGAAAAAGGAGTTGAATAATAGAACTGTACTGTACCTTTTCACCTAAGACTCAGTAATGCATTTTAAAATCTGTTGTTCTACCAGGTATTTTTGGTGTCACTTTGAACACAACAGTTTGGCATACATAATATGCCTATTTTGTATTAAACAACTACAATAACTCATTACAACCTTGAGGCCCAATCCATGCCTCACGCATGCGCTGTGAGCAAGGTGTGCACACACACAACTGTGTGCAAGTATTGCGAAACTTTTATGTGCACACCTTGGCACAGTGCGCAAGCCGTGGATTAGACCCTCCATGTCTTATTCTACACAGGAATCTGCCTTTATCAACGCTTCCACCTAAATGAAGTATCATTGGCCTAACCTGGTACCCTGCAAGGTGGATCCCTTAGCAGGATCAGGTATTTCTGGTACATTCATTTTGTATTCCATAAAGTTTCTGCTAATTTGAAATAATTTATTAAATTTTGAAACAAGAAACAGATGCAGTATCATCCGTCCATAATATTCACTTTGATTTTTTTCTTTTCTAGAAAGACAAAAGAGTAGATTGTCCTTTTCATCCAGGGAAGAAAAGTTACTGTGATGTTAGTTCTTTTAATATTATGCTGAAGCTATAGGACTTCAATGAGAATTTCAATCTTGTACCTTGATCAACATTCCCTAAACTAATCCTATTTGATTTTTAAAAAGGCTCTATTAAAAACAATTATTTTCCCTGAATGGATTGTGCTCTATATAAGGAGCATTAGCCAATGACGTGAAGTCTAAATTCTCCGTGTAGAATACCTCACCATTCCTGATTTTTCTAATACTTGCTATAGCTAATAAATCAAAAACAGTACACAGTGGGTCAATGAGCCTATAATGGAAAAGCAAGTCATAGCAATATGCATTCACGCCAAACCAATAGTCCATCTAATTTAGTATCCTGCCTCTGGCAATGGCCAGTAGTACTTTACCAATTACCTCAAAAAAGGTGCAACAAATAAACCCATAACAGATGGTTAGAGTCATAGAGCCACAAGGCTAGAAGGGACCTCAAGAGTCGTCTAGTACAGCTCTCTGTACCACTGCAGGACCTGCCATGCTCCAACCATCCACACAGAGAAACCCTACCGACTGGGACCAACCAGAGCACACCAATGCCTGAAATAACAGGATATAATTTTAGAAAAGGTGGATCCAGATGTCTCAAACAGGTGAGCCACACCCAGCCAAGTACGTGCACTTGAGACCTCGCATCTTCATGAATGTTAGACCCCTTGTCTCTCCCTCTGTTCCCCTTCCTATGTCTCTCCCCCAGCTCCTGTCTCTCAGATTGTAAGCCCTAGGGG
>QEPC01005340.1:6697819-6719876 GCA_003113815.1 Sphenodon punctatus
TGTTGTCTAGCAAGGGAGATAGCAGAAGTAAGGGTGGAGAGACAGAATTTGAAGTGAAGGAAGTCAGCGTGAGAATGGGATTTGCGCCAGAGTCGTTCAGCAGCACGAGTGCAAGAACGGAGGTGGCGGATACTAGGGGTGACCCAAGGATGGGGGTTGTGGGAGAAGGCAGGGCGGGAAGAGAGAGGGGCATGGGAGTCAAGTGTGGAGGAGAGAGAGGCGTTGAGAGCAGATATCAGTTTTACTTGATATCCCCTTGTTCAAACAGAACTTGATTCCGCAGGAGCAGCACAGCTGAGGTTATCACTAAGTAAACAGACCTCTGTGGGCAATTACATCCCAGCTGGTGGTTCTTTACCATCTATTTGTACTGTCCTCAGAGACAGTCCCCTTCCCATAATAAGGGGACAACCCCAGCAACTGTTGTCAATAGGGAAGGGATTTTGTACAGGGGGCAGGATTGAGGGTTGGGTGATGGAGAACCATGGTGCAAAGCCATTCCCCCATTCCGCCCCCAGAGGAAGTAGCAGGCAGCTGACAGGGGTCTAGCTAGGTCAGAATGTGCCCTGGAGCAGTAGATGGAATGCCCCCCCTGCCCCGCCCATTGTTTCCCAGCAGCAGGGGATGCAACTGTACCAGGAAGTGTGGGTCTCCCAGTCTCTTGGATCCTAGTACGGCAGTTGCACCATCTGTCCTGCTATAGCTACAGCCTTGAACCCAGAGGCACCGGGGGGTGGGAGGGAGGGGGTGTGCTATTGGGTTGGCACCTGGGTAGGATCCAGCCACCTCAACCCACGTGGATGCATATCCTTCAGGATGCTATCATCCTCCTGCAAGGTCTAACTCAGTACATGGACAAGGCAAGCGGACTTGCCTTGCTCAGGCAAGGCAAGCTTACCTACTCTATATCATTTATTTTTCTGTACACACTTATTATGTCCTCTCTCTAAACAGGATAATCCCATTCTTTTCCATTCAGTTTTCTAAGCTTCTAATCAGTTTCATTCTCCATCTCAACTTTTTACAGTGTGTCAGCAAATCAAGGCCACAAAAGCATTTTATGTGGGTTGTGGACTTACATAAGCTGTGTCTGTTAAAATATTTCCCAGTATAGAGATTTATGTTTTCTGAGTATATTTTCAGAGAGCAGTCATGTTGTTATGGTTGCTGCAGTTCTTTAGCTCTAGGTTCTTAAAGATCTTTGTTTTTAAAAACCAGCAACATTTCATTGTGCAAGAGATAAATAATGAAATCACTTGTTATTTTTCTGCTCTGTGTGAAAATCTTAATTGACAGGACAGAGCCATGCAATTAATTACCCTGTCACAATGTGTGCTGCACTCTGAGTATTCATAGTTGAATAATCCTATAGTTCTTAGCACTCCTTGACAGACAAAGCTCCCACCGAGTCAATAGGAGTTAATCTGAGAAAAGGTCAAGAACAAGGCAACTTAGTTCACAATCAGCAACTCTCCTGTTCACTGTCAGGTAGTGGTAGCAATATTCCAAAGTGATGGAGGGGAGGGGGAATAGCTTCACCACAAAGCTATGGGTAATTTCAGACATTACGATATCACGGTGAACCACAGTGAACCCCCCGTGGTGGCCGCAGTACCGTAACGTCTAAAGGGCATTCTGCCAGATGTTCACCACAGTGAATACTTGGTGGGAATCCCTTTGACCACATTTTCGGACCTCCGGCCGTCTGGAGGTCCGGAAGCGTGGTTAGCTGGACCACGGCCGGGAATCGGCGGAAGGTAACGTCTGTTTCTTCCGCCAATTCTGGGCCGTAGCCCAGACCCCAGCAGACGGGTGGGCGCAGCGGCCACATTGGCTGCTGCGCCCGCCTGTCTACAGGAGGGCAGGCAGCTGGGGGAGCGTGGGGGGGGGGCTGGGCTGTGTGGCCGCATGTTGCACCACGCAGCCCCTCCCCCTCCCCAATCCCCCTCCAAAATCCAGCCAGCACGTCTGTTGACCAGCTGGCCGGATTCCAGAGGGGGATGAAAAGGTGATTCCGTGCCGTGGCCCAAGGGTGACCCGGCACATCTGAAATCACCTTTAGAAACCATCTCTCTTGACATTAAAGGGTTGGAATTATCCTCTGTAACCCAGAGTTATGGGGCACATGGCCCCTCCCTCTGCCCATTCTAATACACCTGTTGCCATGACTATTTGTAGATGCAAGGAGCCATGAAATAAAAGTAATACCAAATATACAGCACTTGCTGCTTTCCTGTCCCAGTACTGAGAGTACCAATCAGATGTTTATCCTACTTTCCTTCATTTACTTAAAGCTTTCTACCACATTCCTTGTACATGAATGTGCTATTTGAGTCCACAGGGAACAGAGAAAGTAAAGACATTATTACATCAGGTGTAACTAGGGTGGCCATACCTCCCCTTTAAAAGAGGACACATGAAAATGCATGGTGCAGGACTGCACTGAAACCAATGAAGTCCTGCAACATGCATTTTTTATAAGCGTCTTGTAAGGCTACCCTAGGTGTAACACAATGTAATGGAACAGTCTCTTTAGAGCCCTGCACCCATGTGGTCTTAAAAGTCTGTTTATGCAGCCTTGATAATGTTCTTGATATGAATGTAGTGCATAAAAAACACTTCCTAACAAAAAATCCTTGCCACTCTGAAATCTCATGGGAATTAATCAGGAAAAGCTCTCTCTAGTTCCCTCCAGAGGAAGAAAGAGGAGACATAGGGTGAAGCCATACAAGACAGAGTGGGGAGGTTACTATGCCTTGGGGGTGGCCTTACCACATTCTGGGTGACCACCAGATCTCCCCCCCCCCCGAAAAATGGAAAAAAGGACGTATCATGGAGCAGACTTATTCAACACGGGGTAAGGCTGCCAAAGACAGGGCAACTCCTGTACTCAGGCCGTGCTTATCCCACCACATGGGGAGCACTGCTGTGGGGCACTGCTGTGGGGCCTGAGTCGCGGGTGCTCTCATACGAGGCCACATTGTGACCGGGGGTGGGATCTCAGTAGGGGACGGAAATGGGGCAGGGCCCAGTGCCCATGCATGTAGCTGGTGCCACAGCCCACCCCAGCTGTGGTGGCAGTTCTGACAGTGGGTGGACTTCCCGGCTTGCCCACAACCGTCTGCCCACCTGCCTGAGCTGGCCCCACTGTGTGGCAGCGATGATTGCCTGCCACAAGGCTGAGCGGGGAATTGAGCTGCCGCAGCTCGTCTGGTTGCGACCAAAGGGTGCAGCCACATGCCTAGGGAGGCTGCCACTCCTTAGTCAGCCTTAACCAAGTCTGGGCAGCTGGACCACATGATGCAGTGCGGCTGATGCATCATGTAGCATCCTTAACTCATATGGGGTAAGGCTGCCCAAGGAGGGGCTGCCCATGTGCCAGTGCCCCTTCTGCCCTGTTGCGGGACAAGCTCCATGGCGGGGCTTTGAGCGGTGGGTGCTGCCGCCTGTCATGCGCTGCCACGTCATGACCAGGGATAGGAATATGGTTGAGCCAGGGGGAGGGAGGCTGGGCAGGCCTCCCGACTGCCAGGCTTCTCACGCTGGCCCCACAGTGTGGCGGCTGCACTTGCCCGCCATGAGGTAATGCAGGGATTGGGTCCTCGCAGTTTGTGTGGCTGCTGCACCCACAGAGAGATGCACATAAAGCAGCCACCCTTTGAAGTATATAGTAAAAAATATTTGTCCATTTAGAAAAACGCAAGAATATTGTCGCTTTTAACTCAATACCTGTAAAATGAGAACATGGGAGCTTTTGGCAGTATTGGTCAGTTATGTACAAGCAAGCTCTTCCTGAATGGAGATCTGACAACAACATCTAAGCATGACTACTCATGCATGTCACGCCCAGAACATTTAATCATTTTTTAAGCATTTTAAAATAGAACCTTAATATAAAGTCTGATCAAAACATCTTCCTTTTGTTCCTAGTTCAACAAGGAATTTAAGCATGAGCCCTCCCTTAAATATCAGTGACCCCAGAGAAGTCAATGAGGTCACTTGTGTGTTTGAAGTTAGAAGCCTGCTTATACACCTTTCTGTTTCAGGATCTTTGTCCCTTTATATCTATGGAAGAGGCAATGGAGATAATTTCTGTACATAAAATTTCATGCCATATTACAAGAGACTATAAATATATGTTTACAGATACTTAGACATGTTTCCTCCCTTTATTCATATATCTTGAAACATGTTTGTAACTTAACAAGTCTAAATTCTGCTATCTCAATTGTCCAATTAGTGAAGTAAAATGAAAATACAAAAGAAACACCTTACTTACAGCCGATCAACATGACACAAATGGAAAAGATTTTCTCTGAGTTGGTGTTAGGAGACACATTTCCAAATCCTACACTTGTCAGACTGCTGAAGGTAAAATAAAGTGCTGTAACATATTTGTCCTTGATGGATGGTCCAGAGCTTGCATCACTCTGATTATAGTGTTTTCCTAATTGTTCTCCAAGAGAATCCAACCAGCCAATTTTATGAATCAAGTAAGGCCTTTCTACATTCCCAATGGCATACCAAATGCAAGCAAGCCAGTGCGCAATTAGTGCAAATATGCACATAAGGAGCATCAGAACAGCAGCACCGTATTCAGAGTATCTGTCCAATTTCCGTGCAACCCTCACCAAACGCAGCAGCCTGGCTGTCTTCAGAAGACCAATTAATGTTGTTGTCTGTGAAAACAAAACGCACAGGGTTAGGAACTGATTTTCATGGCTGACAATCATATTCCAAAGAGGAACACACCCAAAGTGGGTTAAGGAAAGCCCATTTAGTGGAAATAAAAATCTAAAATTATACTAGAAGTTATTTAAGCTTACAATCCTTTACATTTTCTCACAAAGTTTCCTTCGTGGTTATGAAATATACTTGGGATTTATCAAATTGTAGTATATTTAAAATTATATAATAATAAAGTTTATTGCATAACATAAGTCATTGCAGAAGACATACACATCATAACACAAATCATATAAATCCAATAATCAAAAACAAGAAGAAAAAAAGAAGAAAGCCATAAAAAAGTCACCCATTAGTACCAGGTAGTGGGCGAATATACATTGACAAGTCCACTGTCCTAGACCCCCAAGAACTCTCGTGGAGTGGTGACAGCCCTGTCTAGTTCTTTCAAATTTAAAGTTTATAACATTAAGCAAAACTTTTGCTATCCTCTTAGTGTTTTCTTCATCATTGCCAGACATTAGAAGTGCCACAAAACTGGAACTAGACCTGCCTGAGCATTCTTTTAATAATGGAACTAGCAGCGTCTCATGGGCTTCCGAGTAGTGCTCACATTTCAGAAGAATATGCTCTATAGTATATCCATGCAGGCTAACGAGCAGCTGCAAAGCCGCTGGGCAAAAGGAATACCTAGAAGTCGCCGCTCAGATAGTACAGAAGGGAAGATATTCATCCTAGCCATAGTTAAGGCTCTTCTGGCCGGCAATGTCATATTCTAAATAAGGCATAATACCCAAAGAATTATTAAGTAGGCCCAAAAACCATTTCAGCATCTTTTCCCCTCTTACTGCAGTGATATCTTCCTGGTAAGCTATGTCTGTGATTCACTGTTTAACCAGTCTTCTCGCTCCGACATATCCCAGAGTAGTCAACATAGTGGGGGAGAGACCTATTGTGTACATTTTTGGGGGTCACCATTTCAACCCACGGGTTATTAAAGCGATCCGCCAGTACCAGTGTGGAAAGAGGAGCGGCCAGACCAAAGTGGAGTCTCAGCCAGTATCCCAGGGTCAGTATCCAAATCTGAGTTTCTAAAGTTAGCATTCCGCACTGTAGCCTAACTGCACAGCTTGGAGGACTATTAGGTATCGCCAGAATAGGTCTGAGGGATTTGGTCAACAAGTGCTCCAAATATTTTATCTTCCTGACTGCCCAGAACTGAGCTTCAAAGAACAACTGAGACAGACATTTCATTTTATATGCATGAATCGCAGGAGCTACCAGGTACACCCCTCTAGCTCTAAAATAGTGGCATATTGATTTTCCTACAGATCCAGCCTGCCTTGTCGCCATAGCTGCATGTGCTGTCCAGGCACCATTAGATTGAAATACAAGCCCCAGATCCAACCTAAGTTGTTTAACTATTTATACAACCTAACTTGTTTAAAATGATAACCATTCTGATGCTGACACCTCACTGGGTGCTTTTAGATGGACAGCAGCCTCAGTTCTGCCTGCACCAGCCCGCTTCACCCCTGGACTGACCCATCCATCTAAAGGCATCGCCACCAGATGTGCAACCGGGGCAGGCTGTGTCTGCTCTGGAGCAGCCCTGCCAAGGATGCTCTAAAACATCTGGAGACCCGCCGGCAGAGCAGGCTGGCCAAACTCAGGGCACTGGCTTGAAGTGGAGCTGCTGTCTGTCTTCTGGGTGGACCCATGCTGCAGCTCCACTTTTGCCTCGAGCAATGCCATAGGGTTGTGGGCACCAGCCTAAAGCATCAGTTGATCGCCTGCAATTCTATGGTGTGTGTGCGGGGGGAGGGGGGAGGACACACTGTGTGGGTGGACCATGGGCTGGGAAAGCCTCCAGGTCTGTCTAAAGCAGACCCAGGCGGGCTGGAAGCGGGCAGTCGTGGGAGTGCACAAGCTTCGGGGGAGGCAGCCTCCGCGTCCGTCTGATTACACCCATTGTGTCTAACCAGTTTTTCCTTCTGTGCGTATAACTCAGTAAGACAGCAAAAATATTCAATTGATACCTTTGACTAATAATACAATGACATGGAAGCAGTTTATAAGTATCATAAATAACTATGTATATCTTTACATAATTAGGGTTGGGCAGGTAGCAAATACTTGTTGTGCTTTACCAGAATATGTACATGGCTATTAAATCCCGAGATCGTAAAACTACAAATTAGAGACTGCATGCTAATTTCTGGACTTTCTGTAGCTACACAGCATTCTATAGTCGGCATTCGCTAGTACTTATCAATTACTGAGTCATTTTGCATGTGTACTGCTACAGTCTTGTAAAATCAATGACATTATAAATACAGTACCCACAGAATTCCAAAGAGAGAACTTTAGCAACATTTTGTGAACAATCTATTCAATCTGAACATGAGTGATAAATCACAGTAAATGTCAAGCCAAACTTTTCAGTTCCCCCATCTTTTTTCAGTAGACATGTATAATACATAATGTTTAACAACAGAAGAACTTTTCTTAGCATTCTAAAAGGTTCTAGTGGGAATAGTCAGCCCATTAAATTCTCCCTTCACTAAGTACTAAACTAGTTTAAATGTTTTATTAAACTGCTGTATATTTTATATGTTTTTAAGTGGGGTCATGATAATGATAGCCACAAACCCCCCGAAAGTGCTGAATGTGCTATTTGTCAAAGAATAACCTATTATAGTTATAACAACGTTGCTGCATTCTTGTTGCAACAACACACTGGGATAACTGAGTAATATAATAGCTAATTAAGCCACTCTGTGTGACGGCGATGCCAAAATATTCAAAAGCTGGTGGCAGAATCAACGTCCATTGTGGGTGTATAAAAAATACAGACTGCCATATTTCCTTTAGGCTCATTCTTGAACAAAATAAATATTGTGTATAAATATTGCAGAGTCTGTCATTCATGAAGCATATCTAGAAAGCAATGATGTAAAAACCACGAGTGGAAACAGCGTATGAATGGCTGTGCTTTCTGATTAAGGGAACTGGAAAGAGGATGGCTCAGGGTAATGAGTTTTTGTATAAGGTTATAACTTTACAACAAAATCATTTTAGGAAAAAAACTAGAGCTGAAACAAGTTTCTGCAAAAATGGGTAAACCTACCCAATTTCTGGTACTTGACCTGACCTGCCACTCTTGGATGCTAATCGGCACAATAGGTTACCCACCCAGTGGCCCAATTTTCTAATGTCTGGTCCTAAAATACTGGGTGAAAAGAGATGCAAAGCCGGCTACACAGCCCGGTGGGGGCGTCCCTTTCTGGGTCAGGTCGGGGCACTGAACGGACATGCGCCTAACTCAGCTGGCCAGCCAGTGAACCCCCCCCTGCCCCAATCCTGGTGGGGAAGAGAACAAATGCGTGGGCAGACGGCCCTGCCCCAGGCACACCCACAGGGTCCTGCCATGACAGGTGACATGGCGGGTAATCATTGGCCACCATGGCTGTTAGCCATGGCGGCCCCCAATCCCCAATGGGGGATGGTGGTGGAAATAGATGTGCGAGCCTGCTGTGGTCCGCCTGGGCAGCCTTGGCCCAGACTGTGGGCCCAGGATCTTCCGGGGAATCTTATGGGAGAGTCATAGCACATATCTTATCTTATGGGGATCATAGCACATATCTTATCATAAGTCATAGCACATATCTTATCTTATGGGGATCTTATGGGAGAGTCATAGCACATATCTGGAATAAAGGATCCAGATGTGGGAGGTTACAGTGTTTTTTGTATAGGACTTATCTGTGTGACTTTCTGATCAAGTGCAAGTGCAGAGTTAACTGACTTTGGGTTTACTCTAGGGGTGGGGTACCTTTTCTTTCCCAGGGCCTTTTGAAAATTAGTGCGCACTCCATGGTCTGCTTAGAAGTTGTGAGGTGCACTCAGGAAGAGTATGTATCTGTGCCCTCTCTTTGTGTGCATGTACTCATCTCTGCTCCCTTACCCTGAATTCATTCTTTCAGTGCTTGAGAGAAGAAACTGGATCCAGGGGCCACATTTGGCCCCCAGACCTGAGGTTCCCAAACCCTGGTTTACATAGTCTATTGCAACAGGGGAATAAGGCACTTTGCCTGGAGTGGGCAAAGTACCCCATTGTTAGACTTTGCCTGACCTCTGGATAGGACCAGAATTTTGTGGGCCCTCATATGTGAAGCCAATAACACAGAATCAGACTCCATCACAGAAATTTTTAGCTCTGAGAAAACTAAGACTCTTGGGCCCTTACCCTTCGTATGTAGATGGGGTTTGCGGAAGGGCCAAGATGGTTCTTTCTCCTCTAGCTCTGTGTCTGTGAGAGCTCTGGTGTGCTGGAAGTGCTAGTGTCTGCAGTCTGGACTGGTAGTAAATGTGCCTCTGAGGTTGGAGGGATTGTTACATTTGGAAAGCTCCTGGCAGGTCAGAGTTGTATTGGTGCATCCCTCTCCTCTCATTGGGTGTTTTTAGACAGACCCAGGGCTGATCACCCCGGACCTGCTCCAGGTGTGCACCCCCGCATCTGCCTGCTTCTAGCCCTGCCTGGGTCAGCCGGGGGCACTTTCTTGGAGGTCCCCCAGGTGAACCGGGGGGCCACGATGGAGAGGTTGTTCTCGGTGGCTGCACCACGGCTGTGGAACTCCCTCCCAGAGGAAGCTTACCTGGCTCCCAGGTGAGCTTTGACCTTTCATCAGGCCTGTAAGACCTGGCTGTTCATCTGGGCCTTTTGGGGGGGGGGGGAATAAGGATGGGTTTTTTACCAGTGGTTTTTACCTCTTTGTTGTTGTTTTTATTGTTTTAGCAATCCCTCAAAGTATTGTTTTTATATATTGTTTTAAATATTTTGTAAGCCACCCCGAGCTGCTGTAGGGCTGGCGGGAGCGGGATATAAATCTTTGAATAAAATAATAAATATAAATAAAATAAAAAGACCTGGTGACTGCCGCAGCCCACAGTCCACCTGCACAGTGCCACCTCCCCCACATCATAGAGTTGAGGGTGGATCAGCTGATGTTCTAGGCTGCTGCCCACAACTCTATGGTTCTTTCCCGGGGCAGCCCCTGGCTGAGAGCAGAGGGGGTGGAGTAGAGGTGGGACTGCTATCTGTCTGAAAACACCCATTGTCTCCTGGATCCTGCGCAGTGTAACATGGAATGAAAAAATACCCCCTTTTGCTTGGGCCTGTAGTAGAAGCTGGCCCTCAAATGACTTAATATGTGCAGTTGAAAAGCACACATGCTGCAGCAAGAACCTAGCATTATAGACAGTGGGAAATAAAATGGATAAAGTCTTTTACAATAGTCCTGGGGTGGGGAACTCAGGAAGATGAAGGTCCAAATCATGGATCTGTCTCCAACCTTGTGTGCATGCCCTCCTCTCTGTCCCCTTACCCCGAGCTTAGTTTTTCAATGTTTGGGGGTAGGAACTAGATCTAGGGTCCAGATCCAGGAAGCAGAAGGGGGCCACATAAAAACTTGCTGTGGGTTGCATTTGGCCTCTGGACCTGAGGTTTCCAGTCCTGCAATAGTTAATTGCACAAGAATTAGAAAGTGAGTTTATCACAGCAGGGATTGGATCCTTCTCATATCTCTGTGCAGTGTGTTACCAGTATCACTATAGTGGTGCCTCTAAAACACCAGTGTGTCATTAGCTGTGAGGAATCTCCTGTTGGCCCCTGCCATTGGGTGTCTAGGCAGGCAGGGATCACTTCTTGGACCACTGGTTTTCTGGGTGGGCTCTGCACTGCTGGCAGTGCTCTAGTAGCAGATTGGCATGGGTGCTGAGGTCCACACAGAGAATAAGCTTGTTCAGATGGGCTGTGCTAGTCAGTAGTTGTAACATTCAGTCATTAAGATGTGGTGTGAGAGACAGGGCTTCAAAGTAGCTTCCGTTCGCTATGCAATGAGGTAGTGAGTGTCGCTGGCACGGGGGTGAAAGGTGGAGAAGGTCTCAGGGCTAAACCTTAGGAAAAGGGGAACACCACACTCACGCAGGGAAAAATGGGGCGGTTTGCTCTCAATAGCGCAGAACCCTCCGGTAATAATGTCCCTCAGGTTGTAGGGTGGGCTTTCCCTCGTTAATGGAAGGCAACCCTTTTCATCATAGGGACTCTGTGAGCAAGCCAATTGCCCCAAGGGAAGAGGAAAGGGTACACACGGGAACCACATACTCCGGGAAATGCTCGGGCCCAGGAAACCGTGCCCACTGGTGGGGGGGGGGAGCCCAGGGAAGGGGGTGCAGGAGGCAGGGGCAAGGGATACTCAGAGGGGGGGATGGAGGGTCTTGCAATCCAAATGGTAGGGGTAAGGAGAGAGGGATACACGAAGGGAATACTACACGTGAGGGTACTGCCACCTCCCAGGAAACCACAACACAACAATCTGCCTAAAGGGATAGTTAGGGTTAACTCACACTCACCACGCTCTCGCAGGACCAGGGAAGGGAATCAGTCTCTCACACTCTGACACACGCTCTCTCACTGTCTCTCTGTCTCACTCTCAAGGTTCAAGGAATCCAGGGGGCCAGCCTCTCGAAATCGATTACCGGCGGGGACGCCAAGACCCACCGGCACTATTTATCCTTTCCCTCACTTCCTGAACCGGAGTGAGGCTCCTCCTCCCCCGCCCCCGGCAGAGCGTGCTGGGCGCGACTGACGGCGTGCGGAGGGGGGCGGGGCCCCACCTCCGTCCTGTGCCGTGATGTGACTCCACCCCCTTGACTAGCTCCAGCAGCCCGGGCCGCCACCGCAGCGATCCCCCCGGGCCGCTTCCTGACAGTACCCCCCCGTCCAAGCCCCCCCCTACCAAGGTCTGTAACCCAGGTTTAGATGGATGCCGACGGTGGAACCTCCGAAGGAGGAGGGGGGCATGAACATTGGTCGCAGGCTCCCAAGATCGTTCTGCAGGTCCATAGTTTTTCCAATCTATTAAGTAATAGAGACGTGATCCGGAGATACGAGAATCCAAAATATCTCGGATCTCGTACTCTGTATCCACGGGCAGCAAGGAAGGCGGGGCAGGGGTACCACGTTGCGTGGCATAGGATGGGGTTACAGCCCTTTTCAGTAGTGAAACGTGAAATGAGGGGTGTATTCGCATATGGGCGGGCAAACCTACAGTATAGGTAACTTTATTTAGTTGGTGGGTGATGGGGAAGGGGTCCATATAGGCATCATCGAGTTTGGGAGAGGGGCGCAAGGAGGGGTAATGACGTTTCCGTACCCAAACGAGATCCCCTACCTTAAAGGAGGGTCCGGGGTGCCTTCGTTTATCTGCGGTGACTTTATACAGAGATCGTGCTTGTTGTAGATGGTGCAAGGCTACATGCTGAATTTTATGTATTTCTTGTACCACGGCACCGGCAGCAGAGACCGCCCGGGGCGCTTCTGGAAAACAAAGAGGGGGATGAAAACCATAGGACACATAAAAAGGGGAATTCCCCAGAGATGTGTTAGGTCCATTGTTGTATGTGAATTCCGCAAGGGGTAGGTGATCCGCCCAATCGTCTTGCAGAAAGTTGCAGAAACATCGGAGATATTGCTCTATATGCTGGTTGGTTCTCTCGACCTGACCATTGGCCTGGGGGTGATAGGCAGTCGTTGGACTAAGTTTTACCTGTACTAGCGAGAAAAACACTTTCCAAAAGCGGGAGATGAATTGGGGGCCCCTGTCCGACACTATCTCCTTCGGAAGTCCATGGAGGCGTATTACTTCTCTAAGAAGGAGTTGTGCAGTAGCAGGGGCCGAGGGTACTCCCTTGCAGGGGACGAAGTGCCCCATCTTGGTAAAATAATCCACGACAACTAGTATAGTATCATTACCGTTGAATGACGGAAGACCAACGATGAAGTCCATTGCTATTTTCTGCCATGGTCCTTTAGGTTCATTCGTTAATTGTAGTAATCCTACCGGAAATGTGCGTGGGGTTTTGGTACGGGCGCACGTCACGCATCCAGAGACGTATCGATCCACATCTTTTCACAATGATGGCCACCAGAAAGAGCGGTGGATTAGTTCAAAAGTACGCTGGTGGCCAGGGTGTCCTGCAAGGGGGGAATCATGGTGAGCCCACATGATGTGGGGTCTCCATCGAGGAGGAATGACAATCTTGCCGCTGTTATAATACAGTCCATGCTGTTGGGAGTATCCAGGATGAGGTCGCTCCTTTTTACGCCAGGCCTTCAGTTGGGTCAAGGAGGGCAGGGTTGCAGCAAAAACCTTAGGGGCTAAGATAGGTCCATGTAAGTCATTGTTGCTCCTGGAGGGAGTATGGTACCGAGATAGGGCATCGGCCATAGTGTTTTGTGCTCCAGGGCAATATTCAATGGAAAAATGAAATCGGGCGAAAAATAAAGCCCACCTCGCATGTCTTGCGTTATTAATACGAGCCGACTGGAGGTAGGCTAAATTCTTGTGGTCCGTGTAAACCAACACAGGATGGGGAGCCCCCTCGAGGAAATGTCTCCAGGCTTCAAACGCCGCTTTGATGGCTAATAACTCCTTATCGAAAATAGGATAATTGCGTTCGGCTGGGGTCAACTGACGCGAGTAGAAGGCGCAAGGGAGTCGGTCGCCAGAGGGGAACGTAGCCTGGGTTAACACCGCTCCGATTGCTACATCTGAGGCATCGGCTTCGATGATAAAAGGCTGGGTAACATCAGGGTGTTGTAAGAGGGGGGGCCGACATAAAGGCTTGTTTCAGGAGGCTAAAGGTGTTTCGCTGAGCCGGGTCCCATATAAAAGTTACCCCTTTCTTCAACAATCCGGTAAGGGGTTTAGTAAGATTGGCATACCTGGGGATATATTGGCGGTAATAATTTACACTCCCCAGGAATCGCTGCAAGGCTTTCACTGTTGTAGGTGCCGGCCACTTATTAATGGCTTCTAGCTTGCTCGGGTCCATGTGAATTCCCTGGGAGGAAATAATAAATCCCAGGAAAGGGACGGAGGAGGCATGAAAGATACATTTTTCCAATTTGCAATATAACCGATGTTGTAATAAACGCTTCAAAACCGTCCGGACATGTGGGACATGTTCCTCTAGGGAATTAGAGAAGATCAAGATGTCATCAAGGTAGGCTATGACATATATATCTAATAGGTCCCTCAAGATGTCGTTGATAAAGTGTTGAAACGTGGCAGGTGCATTTACCAACCCATAGGGCATAACACAATACTCGAAATGTCCAAACCGGGTGCGGAAGGCGGTTTTCCATTCATCCCCCTCCCTGATCCTAACCAGGTTGTAGGCACCCCGGAGGTCGAGCTTGGTGAAGATTTGGGCGCCTTGCAACTTTCCAAGGAGTTCAGGGATAAGGGGAAGGGGGTATCTATTTTTAATAGTGATAAGGTTTAGACTCCTATAATCAATACAAGGGCAGAGGTCTCCTTCCTTTTTTGGAACAAAGAAAAGAGGGGCCCCCACGGGGGAAATAGAATGTCGAATAAAACCCCTAGCTAGATTTTCGTTAATGTACGTTCGAAGGGTCTCCGTTTCGCTAGGGGATAAACTATAAATACGACCGTGCGGTGGTTCGCTGTTGGGGATGAGGTCTATTGGGCAATCGTATGGGCGGTGAGGAAGGAGTTCGGCTGCTTCACACTTACTAAATACCGTGGCAAGATCAAGGTATTGAAAGGGTATCTGGTTGTCTGAAGGGGTTATACTGGTTACTGAGGCGGAGGCCGGGCGCAAGGGTGAGGGGACCAGGTGAGGGAGGCATGAGGGGGAAAGGAAATGGAGAGTTTTCAAAACCCAATTAATACTAGGGTTATGAACATGTAACCACGGGTAACCGAGAACAAGAGGGAATAGGGGAGAGGCGATGATATCAAAATTTAGCATCTCCATGTGGGACCCATACACACACTGGATCGAGGAGGAGCGGGTCAGGAGAGGTCCTGAAGACAAAGGGGACCCATCGATTGTCTGGACCACCTCCACCGAGGGTCGGGTTTGAACGGGAATCCCCCGGGAGCGAGCAAATGTAGAATCCATAAAGTTCCCCGATGCCCTGGAATCTACCAGGGCCCAGACTATAAGGGAGTTGCTCTTGGACCATTGGAGGGAAAGGGGAATATGGAGTTGGTGGATGAAGGGGTTTTGGAGTCCCAATTGTAGTAAGGGGGCACTATTATTTACCGGGAGGTTCCCCCCAACTCCCGGTCCCTGGAGTTTCCCCAAGACCCTCCCCGGAATGGCCTGGCAGGACAGTCTCGGGAGAAATGTGTATTTGCCCCACAATAAAAACAAAGACGCAATTGGGGCCGCCGTTCCCTTTCCTCAGGGGAAAGGGGGCCCCTTACAGCCCCGATCTGCATGGGCTCAGGCTCCTCGGGATGCTTGGGGACTGGAGGGGAACTAAAGGGTCCCTTTGATACCCAGCTTCCCCTACCTTGCTCCCTACGTCTCTCTCGCCTCCGCTCGGTCAGGCGCTCATCGATCTGAAGGGAGACACTAACCATGTCTTCCAATGTCTCTGGAGTCGTGGTAAAACAAGCCAACTGATCCTTTATTTCATCATTCAAGCCCTGACGAAACATAGCGCGCAGGGCTGAATCACTCCAGCCAAGGTCGAACGCCAGCTTCCTAAACTGAGTAATATAATGAAGCAGTGGCGTTCTTCCTTGGCGTAGGTGTAATATGGCTTGTTCAGAATCCCTCATTCTATGAGGGTAATCAAACAAAAAGAGGAACTGCTTCAAGAACCCTTGATAGTCCTGCAGCAGTGTGTCATCTGCTGTGAGGAGGGGGGTAGCCCAATCTAGGGCTGTGCCCCCCAAAAGCCCCACAATGTACGCTATCTTAGCTTGGTCGGTATTGTAGGTCAGGGGTTGAGTTTGGAAGGTAAGTTTACATAGGGCTAAGAACCCCTGACATGCCTTCCTATCCCCATAGAATTTATCAGGGCGGGGGGCCTTTGGTTCTCGCGGGAAAGGAGCAAGAGGAAGGGATGGAGGGTGAACGGGGCCAGAGGCCCCCTCAGGGCCTTCTTCTTCCTCCATTGAGGTTAAAGCCCTTCCCTCCAGGGATCCCTGGAGTGTTCGGCACCGGGCCCGTAACTCCTTGTTTTCCTCCCGGAGGTCTTGTACCTCCATGGTGAGGGATTGAACAGAAAGCATTAGCTCCTGTATCTGTTCTTCTGAGGCCATATTCGGGCTTTTGAAAAGAGGGGTGCCGGTAATTCTGTCGCTGGCACGAGGGTGAAAGGGGGAGAAGGTCTCAGGGCTAAACCTTAGGACAGGGGGAACACCACACTCACGCAGGGGAAAATGGGGCGGCTTGCTCTCACTAGCGCAGAACCCTCCGGTAATAATGTCCCTCAGGTTGTAGGGTGGGCTTTCCCTCGTTAATGGAAGGCAACCCTTTTCATCATAGAGACTCTGTGAGCAAGCCAATTGCCCCAAGGGAAGGGGAAAGGGTACACAAAGGGACCACGTACTCAGGGGAATACTCGGGGCCAGGAAACCGTGCCCACTGGTGGGGGAGGGGGGGGAGCCCAGGGAAGGGGGTGCAGGAGGCAGGGGCAAGGGATACTCAGAGGGAGGGAAGGAGGGGCTCTCAATCCAAATGGTAGGGGTAAGGAGAGAGGGATACACGAAGGGAATACTACACGTGTGGGTACTGCCACCTCCCAGGAAACCACAACACAACAATCTGCCTAAAGGGATAGTTAGGGTTAACTCACACTCACCACGCTCTCGCAGGACCAGGGAAGGGAATCAGTCTCTCACACTCTGACACACGCTCTCTCACTGTCTCTCTGTCTCACTCTCAAGGTTCAAGGAATCCAGGGGGCCAGCCTCTCGAAATCGATTACCGGCGGGGACGCCAAGCCCCACCAGCACTATTTATCCTTTCCCTCACTTCCTGAACCGGAGTGAGGCTCCTCCTCCCCCGCCCCCGGCAGAGCGTGCTGGGCGCGACTGACGGCGTGCAGAGGGGGGCGGGGCTCCGCCTCCGTCCTGCGCCGTGATGTGACTCCACCCCCTTGACTAGCTCCAGCAGCCCGGGCCGCCGCCGCAGCGATCCCCCCGGGCCGCTTCCTGACAGTGAGGAGACTTTGGGCATCTTTAAACATAACGTTGATTGGGTGGCAAATGGCCTCAGCATGTGTTTGAGAGTTGCGTGTAAGCAGCATAACAATTTGAACATTGTTTTGTCCATGTGTTGAGCTCTCGGTAAGCCTGGGATGTGAACACAATTGCATTGCTATGTCAGCTCACATGTTCCCCACCCCATTGACACATTGGAAGATATCAAGTGGTGTGACTGCATCAACTTCCGTTTATCCGATCAATAGAGTACTGTGTTTTCTGGAGGGGACTTGGGTCTGTTATGGCTGTCTCCTTCCTGCCCATCTCTAGCCTCATTGTTTGAAGCACAACAAGCATTATTCATTCATAAAGGTGCCAGTCGAAAAGGAGTTGTAGGTGGCTTAGAAATCCTATCTGTCAGAGGCTGCGACTGCATTCTGAGGAAAGGAAGGGAAGGGAAAGGAACATCCGCTGCCTCTGTAATTGTGTGCATGTCTAAACATGGGACGCATTTGAACACAGGTGCACCCAGTGTCATGGCAATATCCCAACACAGTTTGAGACTCGCTTTAATATTATGTTTAAAGACACCCTATGGGTAAAACCAGACATGAGAGTGGCCCGCTTAGACCCATTTTGGCTCACAGGCCACTGTCATGTGTAGTTTAGGGCCACCAGATGTTGACCTAGGGTATCCCAGGTTGTACGGGTGGCTAATCTGGGATCTCACTTCCGCATATAACATCTAGTGGCCCTAAACCACATGTAACAGTCTGGACTAGGGCCTGCCAGACCGTGGCACAGCAGGTCACAGGGTGTTTTGACCCACCATGACCCGGCCCAGATCAGGTCCACCATATTGGCCACCATGGCTGCCCATCGTGGTGGGGTGCTGGCAGCAGTGTGGGAACGGTGACGGCCACTGGTATGTCTGGTGTGGCCACTGTCCAGGCGCAGGATGGCTCTCCCAGCCACACTCATGTGAGCCTGGTGGCCTGAGCTGACTCTGGCCGTGCCAGTGGCAGGTTCCCAACCTGGGTCATGTCAGCAGCGCACCACTGTCACATGTGGTTTTACCCCCTGTCTGACCACTATGTGGATAACAATTCCACTCGTTCACTCTCCTCCAGCTATCCCAGAATCCTTGCTTCCGTGCTCTGGGGGGATAAAGCATGGAATAGCTTGTGCTACGGGCATGTGAGTACACGTGGTGTGTGAGAGAGAATGTGAGTGAGCAGTAATGTGTGTGTGTGTGTGTGTGTGTGTGTGTGTGTGTGTGTGAGAGAGAGAGAGAGAGAGAGAGAGAGAGAGAGAGAGAGAGAGAGAGAGAGAGAGAGAGAGAGAGAGAGAGAGAGAGAGAGAGAGAACACACACACACACACACACTACACTGGGTGTTTTTAAATGAGAGGTGTCCACACATGGCCCCTCACCATCCAGGCATTCAACTGCGTGTGTGCTGGTGGTGCATGGGGAGCAGCCACTTGTGACCACATACAGAGCACTTCTGAAAAATGCCAAATGCCCTGTGCAGGCCAGGGTGGCCGCCTCCGTGGACGGGGCAACCATGCTGGGAGATACTGGTTTGAAGTGCTCTGTACGCATGCTGCATGTGTGGGCGCCCCACAGCTGTGCCACTCGGCGGCCATGCCCTCCCTCCTCTGGCACTAGTTTAAAAACACTCTCTGTGTTTATGTCCCATCTGTGGGTGTGTAGAAGGGGGCTGTTTGACAGACGGGAGGGAGCAAGGAGGAACTAGGGGATGACCCTGTGTGATTAGGTGACATGTTTATTTATGTTAATTTATTCATATTTATGCAGTGTCCCTCTTTGAGATTTCCAAAACCTGGTAACCCTCGCCCCCAAACCCAGCCCTGGTGAAAATAGGGGCCACTGTGGGTCCCCCAGAAGTATAGAAAAGAGTGGGGCCCAGGGCATCCCAGGTCACTCTGTGGTAAGGCCAGCCCTGCAGCCATGGGGCTATAGCACTGGGGAGCTGATGGGGGCAGAGCAAGCTGCATAGCCTGTCCACCATACCTAGCCATGGGGCTGAGAGACAGAGTCCATGCTGTTGCCTGCCTGAGCCTCTCTTTCTGTTGCCAGAGGCAGAAGCAGCAGCAGCAGAAATAGTTTCATTTTGCAGCTCACCGTAGTAGGAAGATAGTATGATGCTACTTTAAAATGGCCAATTTCATATGAGATTACAGGGTTGGTCAAATTACAGCTGGATTGAAAGCCTCCTGACTAAAGTCACTGGAAAGTTTCCCACTTTCAGACCAACCCATAATGAACTATAGGAGAGTAAACTATTTTAAAGCACATGCTAAAATCTGTGCCTGCAGCGGGACAAAAGCACATTCTTATGTGCTCTTTGGAATAAACATTTTTTTGGGGGAAATCAGAACCAGGTCCCTTACTTTCTGATAATAAAGTTTGGGTGTTAACAGAAGTGGCAGCACCACCATCATCCTGCCTGGGGGTGGAGAAGGCTACCCCCTGCCGGGTTAGCTCTGGCCGTGTGAACACACATCACCGCGGCCGGACCTGGCCAGGGACGTGGAGCCGCCCGGTCGTTCCGCCTCCCTGCTGCTGTCACGCCGCCATATACTAGGCAGCCGTGGCTTGCTGCCATGGGAGTCCCCCAGATTAGGACGGGGCCAAGAACTGATATTCCCACCCAGTTCCACCCGCTCTGGCCTAGCTGGGCAGATGCTGGGACCGGACTGTGGGCCTGCTTCGTTCTGGGCTCACATTCTGGCTTGGCCGCTACCCCCACTGGGGTTTGAACTGGGCCCACATCTGGCAGGCCCGGACCAAACATAGTGCTGTGATGCTGGCCCAGCTGGGCGTACATTATCTCTTTTAACAACCTGGTGTTATTCATATTCTGCCCACTTTTAAATAACTTGTACAGGGAAAAGGCATTTTATTTGCAGTATGATTGCAAATAAAAAATCAAAACAGTAGAACGGATGAAAGAACAGTGTCTGTTCATCACGGTTTTTATGTTCAGCTAGGTCGTGCTAACCCTAGTTTATTTTATTCGCTAATATTTTATAGGTTTAATATTTGTAACTGCTTCTGTCAATGGGCTAAACAGACCTTTGAAATGACTTAGTTTTCAGTACACATAACAGTCAGAGGAAGGACTTGTATAAACGAGGAATTTATGATCTTTATTTCTTTTGATGATCTTATTTCAATGATGAACTTTAAGTACTTTGTGTAACAGTTCAATTGCCTTTCTGGCCATAGTCACAGTACCAATGAGCTCTGCTTACTATTCAGTCCTATTATTGAGAAGCTTACAAACCTCTGCCTCTAAAATTAAAAAAGACCTTCTAATCAAATTAGTTCAGGGTAATTTCATTTGGTTCCATAAAACCATATCCTAACTAACCCATTAGATATGGATTTTCCAATTACTGTATTATTCCATAATACAGGGATTAGTAAAATACTTAATTTCCAGTACCTTGGTGCTGAACTGATTTATGATCAAAGGCAGTTTGGTTAGAGGGCAATATTTGATGAAAAGTAATGAAACAGGCTAACGAACATACGAAGATTCTTTATTCTATCTAATTGTAGAGGCATCATTGAGAAGGAATGACTGGTACTCAACTTTTTGGAAGAATGCACTGGAATTAGTTCATTAAATTGAAGTCTTTTTCCACTGATGGGCTACTCCTTGGTTTTGCTATGACTACTCTGGATGTAGCCACACGATGCACTTACCATGTCTTGGGCAGTCTATAGTTATGACTTTTTACATGACCTTTGTGGCCTAATAGTTTGGATTCCCTCACCAACACAAGTTGGGTAAATAAAAGATATCATGTGAACTACTTTGTATCCATTATACTTTTATAATGTTCAGAACTTGGTTTTGAGTAGTCTTAACTATGAAAATACAATGGAATCTACTGCATTTAAACAATGAATTTGGTTTTGCTATGGCTACTCTGGATGTAACCACACAATGCACTTACCGTGCCTTGGGCAGTCTATAGTCTTGGGCAGGCCATGACTCTTGGTTTTGTTCCTAGTTCAATCTGTCATTGAACAGATTATTTAATCTCTTAGTTTGTCAAGTTGTAAAATGGGTACATTTCCCAGCCGAGAGTCATAATTTATTCAGATTTTAGACTTGAGCTGAAGTGTCCGCCTCCTGAATCCTTGTCTGCATAGCGAGCACATACTTGTCCAGCTTCTAAATTTATTTTCTTACAAACTGAAAATGGGAGCTGTGTTTACCTACTCCCCCTTTTTGTTTCATTTTTCTCAGATGCCATTTTCCCAACTGATACAGTGTTTCACGTACATGGTAACAATGATCAGCTATTTTTCATGACAAAAAACTAGTCATATTGGAAATCTTGAAGCTCCTAACTTTTAAGCAATTGTAATTGATTCGTTTATTGTTAACCAATAGGCTATAACAATGTTAAACAACAAAAGTACAAAATAAATAAAATCTGAAATAATATCCAAACTAATATAAAATGAACGCTAACCGATATCTTTAGATAACAGCTTAATTAATACCACTGGATTCTCACAAAACAAATATGCAGTAATTACAAAGGATATACCAATGTCAGCATCCTAAGCCATATTAGCAGAAAACAAACTTTAAATAGAAAAATTCATGTCTACATTTGAACAGAATTGTACAAGCGTCAAAGGGCAACAGGTCTAGGAATTGAAGAGTATCTACCATCCAATATTAGAGACTACACAACAATATCATAATAACATAATTGGAAACTTTTAAGCATAATGGGGTAAAAACTGAAGTGACAGGGGCGTGGCAGTGTTACCCCGGCAGGGTTGGTTTGCTGTCGCACCACTGACGCTGAATGGGCTAGGTTGCGGAACTGACCACAGGTGATCCCAGCCAGGGAGCTGACCCAGCTCTGCCCCCGTGCTGCATGCAGCACCCCACTCTCCACCATGATGAGCAAGGACTGGATCAGGCCCTGGTCAGAACTAACCCACTGTGGCCCACTTTGCTCTGGACTGACTCCAATGTGTTGGATTTGGCCGGGGACAGATTAGGGGTGCTGCTGGTGTACCGTGCACCCAATTGCCCTGCGGCGTCCCTACATGCTCTTGCTGATCTGGTGTCAGATGTGGGGTCTGACCCCTAGATTAGGTGTCCTGGGGGATTTTAACATCCACACTGACACCGATCTTGGAGGAGCGAGGCATGAATTCATGGCCTCCATGACAACCATGGGCCTGTCCCAAATCATCTGTGGTCCCACACATGAGGAGGGACATACACTGGATTTGATTTTCTACATCGGCCTTGAGGCAGTGGCGGGGGGGGGGGG
>QEPC01005340.1:6721773-6734913 GCA_003113815.1 Sphenodon punctatus
CGGCAGTTACATCTTGTCCGGCGGCTTTGGCCGTATCACTCAGACTCCGACCTCGCCACTGTCATCCATGCCTTCATCACCTCGAGGCTGGATTACTGCAACGCGCTCTACGTGGGGCTGCCCGAGAAGCTGGTCTGGAGGCTGCAGCTAGTGCAGAATGCTGCGGCCCATTTCCTTACGGGGGCGGGCAGCAGGGAGCACATGACACCAGTGTTCCAGGCTCTACACTGGCTGCCTATAAAGCACCGGGCCAGGTTCAAGGTGCTGGTTTTAACCTTTAAAGCCCTTCATGCCCTGGGCCATGGCCTGGGCCCTACTTATCTGCGGGACCAACTCACTCCCCATGTGCCCATGCAACCCTTGAGATCGTCTGTGGGAGCCTTTTTGGAGTTCCTTGGGCAAGGTGGGTGGCCACTGATGTTAGATCTTTTTTGGTGGCTGCCCCTGTGCTGTGGAACTCACTCCTAGAGGATGCTCGATTGTCCCCCACTCTCCTGCTATTTTGGCGTTTATGTAAGACCTGACTGTTCCGCCAGGCCTTTGGCAAGGGGGAGGGTGAGGGTGGGTGGGTTGGGGGTAGGGTGCATTTCTTTTCCCTGCAGTTGTGAATTTTTAATTTTTTTAAATTGTTTTATTGTTTTAGTGTTTATATTGTTGTTCGCTGCCCTGGGCTGCCCTGTGGGAAGGTGGGGTGGGAATAAATTTTTTATATATATAAATAAATAAATGTGGGGGACAGTAGCTCAGGCTGTGACTTCAGCAGTTTGCTTAGTAGCAGCCTGGACTAGCCACCGACACACCTGGGGTCAGTCCGGGGTAAACATCCAGGGACCTGAGCACAAACATGACAGTGACCCACAAACCACAGTAGGACAAAGGTGACTGGAGTGGTTTACTGTCATGTTTGTTTTTACCCATGGTTATTTGCTGCCCTGCGTACAGACGCTATTCTGTATCTGGAATGTGTACTTCATGGATGAAAATAGACATGACGGGGGCCTGCCATGGCCCCCCGGCCTCCTTTGAGGAAGTCTCCACTCTGCTCTCTTCCTCAAACCCCTCCACCTGCCCTCTTGACCCAATCCCCTCCCACCTCCTGACCTCTATTGCTCTCACTGTTGTCCCCCTTTACATGTCATTAATCTCTCCCTCTCTGCTGGCTCCTTCCCCTCCGCCTTCAAGAATGTCACTATTTCTCCCATCCTCAAAAAGCCCACCCTGGACCCATCTGACCCCTCTAGTTACTGGCCGGTCTTCCTCCTTCCCTTTGCCTCTAAGCTTCTGGAACGTGTTGTCTACTCCCGCTGCCTGGACCTCCTCTCTGCCAACTACTCCCTGAAGCCTCTCCAATCTGGCTTCCGCCCCCTTCACTCCACGGAAACTGCCCTTGCCAAGATCACCAATGATCTACTTGTTGCTAAATCTAAGCACCTCTACTCCGTTCTTGTCCTCCTTGACCTCTCTGCTGCCTTCGACACTGTCGACCATTCACTCCTACTGGACTCGCTTCGCTCCTTGGACTTCTGCGGCTCTGTCCTTGACTGGTTCTCCTCCTACCTCTCTGACCTCTCCTTTAATCCCAATTCCAGCTCCTCCCCCCTCCCCCTATCAGTTGAGGTTCCCCAAGGCTCTGTCCTCGCCCCCCTTCTCTTCTCTATCTTCACCCTTTCCCTTGGCAAACTCATTGCCTCCCACACCTTTCAATATCATCTCTACACCGATGACACTCAGCTCTATCTCTCTCCCCCTCTCTCTCCCCTTCTGTCCACTCACCTCTTTTTAACTGTCTCGCTGACATCTCCACCTGGATGTCCCAATACCGGTTCAAGCTCAACATGGCCAAGACTGAATTCCTCATTTTTCCTCCCTCCTCTTCCTCTTCCGCTTCCCTGTCCATTTGCATAGATGGAGTCACCATTCATCCTGTTCCCCAAGCCCGTAGCTTGGGCTTCATCTTTGACACTCATCTTTCCTTTAAGACTTATATTGACTCTATTGCCAAGTCCTGCCCTTTGCCCTCCATAACATCGCTCGGATCCGCCCCTTTCTCTCTATCTCCTCTTCCCAAACCCTTGTTCACGCCATGGTCATTTCTCGCCTTGACTACTGCAACCTTCTCCTCACTGGCCTCCCTCACTCTCACGTGTCCCCCTTTATCGTCATCCAAAACTCCACTGCCAAGATCATCCACTCAGCCCATCGCTTTGACCACGTGCAGCCTCTCCTCTCCTCTCTCCACTGGCTCCCCCTTCCTGAATGCATCTGGTTTAAACTCCTAGTTTCACCTATAAAACATTTCACAGCCAAGCTCCCCCCTACCTCTCAGCCCTAATCTCCTTATGTACTCCTTACGTACTTACGCCCTTCGCTCCTTCTCTGTCCCCTCCCTCAGTCTCCCTCGTCTCCCATGCTCCCTTAACCGCCTTCGTCCCTCCTCCCTCGCTGCCCCCTATGCCTGGAACTCCCTCCCTACCCACATCCGCCTCGTCTCCTCCCTCCGCACCTTCAAATTCCTCCTCAAGACCCACTTCTTCTGTGCTGCCTTTCCCAATGCCTGTTAGTTGCTTTCCCCCAATTACTTATGGCCTGCCCTCCTTTGCAGACGCCTGCTTAACTGTAACCAAGTCAAGCAAGTGCACCTGAGACTTCGCAGCCGCTTGCATGTTTGTTTCCTTCTCCCTTGTCTTCCCCTTGCCCCTCTCCTTGTCACCCCCTCCTTGTCTTTTTAAATTGTAAGCCGTAGGCAAGGACTGCGTCTTTATCTTTGTTCTGTAAAGCACCAGGTGCATGGCTGGTGCTATACAAATGTTTATCATCATCATCATCATCATGATGTCAATTTCTCGCCTGCCAGATGTGGGATTGCTACTGCCCCAGCCCAGGTAGGTGACTGACCTGGATATGATCCCGCAGAAGTTCCTGGGTCCACAGTCCAGGACAAGGGCCACTCAGGCGGGCCATTTCAGGCCCACATGTCTATTTGCAGTCCCAGCCCCCACTGGGAGCTGTCATGGCTGCCCATGATTGGCCGCCATGGCTGCCTGTCATGTAGGGGATAGGGCACTGGGGGCGTGCCAGGGGCAGGGCCACTTGCCTGTGTGTTTGTTCTCTTCAACCACTGGGGGTGGGGTGGGGAAGGGCTTGCCAACTGGCATGGTCGGCTGGCTGCACGTTTATTTTTACCCAGTGTTTCTGAATGCAGTATCAATTGAGGTATCCAATGGACTGGAAAGTGGCTTTGGAGTGATAAGACTTGGGTTCTACTACAAGTTATGACAGACCATTGTATGATTTTAACCAAGTTGATTCACCTCTCTGTGAATTAATGTCACCATTATACTATGGCCATATACTCCGTTTCCCCCGGTTTTTCCCCGGTTGCTTCGTGCATGGGGATGAGTGGGGGTGAGTGTGGATGCATGTTAGGTGGGAGTACGCATGCACCCCCACTCACCACGCACGCCGTGTCCTTCACACAGACCTCTCCCACTCATGAACACACATATTTCTGCGTGTTCATGAGTGGGAGAGGCCTGTGTAAAAAGGGCCTATGAGGCCGTCAGATTAAAAAGGCTATATAGGTGCTAAACATGATTAATATTTACAAACCTTAGCAACAGAACATTACCTTGCTTTTTTCTGTATAATTCAGTATTATATATACTCTCTCTAGTGTCCTGATCTAGCAAACTACATAAGGATATGCTAAACTGCTACACATCAACTGCAGAATTCCAATGCTTAGAGGGCCAAAAATCAACACACACAAAAGAAAGCCACACCAGTGACCTCTAGTTGGGCAGAGAAAGTCGATTTTTCGTTAAGGTCGAATATATAGTAGTAAGTCTTTTTTAATGCTGATTTAATTTAAGGACATATCTAGAACTTATATCTGCTGGATGACATTCTGTCATGCGTGGCCATTTTAACGTGTTACGTGCTAACAGTTGGAGCCCTAGCAATGTGCCCATACGTTCTGCCAACTTGAGGCACAAGCCTTTGCGATTTGCTCAGTGGTGCAGGAACTAGGTGTGGGGAGGGGGGGGGGATTGCCCCCTCCACTCACCAGAGTGTAGGGGGCAATATATATTTCCCCCCCACAGTAATCCATCATGGTGTCTAATTTAACTGTCATCCGAAGCCAAATGCCATCCATTATCTTAACAGGCAGTTAAAATAACGTTGTAGCATAAGAGACAATATATAAAAACGGAACTAACACACACCAAATCATGTATTTCTGCCATTTATTTTTCAAAAACTCCTGGGGAATTTTTTTAAGAGGTACATTCCTTCTACTTGATAATCAAAAGCAATTTTTCTTGCCTTCATTACTCGTAAGCTTTGAGTGCATACGTAACGGTTATAACACACTGCTCTCTTTTTCATCAGGTAGTATAAAGTAAAGCATTTGAGATGGCAGACAACTGTTACTCTGAGTGGAAGTTTGACTGTGCTGGCAGGTCAGACATGCTTACAGTTGCCGGACCTCAGAGAATACAAATTATTATCAAGTGCAGGAAGGATTATGGTGATGATGGAAAGCTTACTGAACTCCAGAAGCAATTACATGAAAACAACCAACTAGAAGTACACTATTATAAAAGTTTTGTTTCCACATACACTTTCAAAAGTCATTTGCAACAATACACAAAGTGTTCAGCAGATGGTGAATCCAGCGACCAAAATGTCAAGAGAATCCATTGATCTGACATTTCTTCATTTAGTTTTCAAAAACACTGTACTTTTTGTGGAGAGGACTGCATCTTGAAAAAGGACAGAAAGCATCCAGGCAGGTGGAAGCCAGCATATCTCTTTCATCAGGTGTAATACAAGACAGGTGCAATACAAGAAGTCCATCAAAGAAGTTATTCTTGATACATGCAGTGAACTAAATGATGATTGGGCATCTCAAGTCAGGGTAAGATTAGCAGGTGCAGTGTATGATTTACATGCTGCAGATGCAAAATATCATCTTGACTGCCATAATAAGTTTATGGCACCAAGGGCAGTTGCTGCATCAATACATGCAGGCAAGTGTTAAGTTCTCCTTGTGTTTACTTCACTTGGATATGCCAATATTATAGCCTTCTGAACAACAGCTTCTTCTGTCCTGCGGTTGGCACCAGATGATGAAGAAGAAGATGAAAATTTGCATGTAGCTATCACAACAGTATCCGAGCAGATTAAACGTGTGGTAAAATCAATCACAAGAGATAGGAGTACTACAAGATGCGTCTGAGTAAAGAAGATGCTCGACAAACATCCAGCAAGACACTGATGGAACTTTGAGTCACTATCACCAAAAATTGATGACACCTCCCAGCACTCCTGATGGGTAACATGGCTACTGGCACCTTGTCTAAGACACCTACAGATTTGCAGATAGGGTTAGGCATAAGGATGCGCCATTCTAAAGCGATGGTAAACTACATGAACAACTTTCAGGTGGTTTGTACTCATGATGACGTACTGAGGTTTAAAAAACAGCTGCTTTTTCTGCTGCAGAAAAATATGAATTACCAGGCATAACTCAAAGTTGTAACTGGCAACTTTGATGCCGAAATTTCATCTCAGAATGGAAAGCAATACATACATTCACTAGCTGCGTTTGTGGTGCAAACAAAAAATATGATGCTGAATCTGCGGAATCCAACACTCACTCAACAATCAAACAAATAAAAAATAAGACATGTCACGATGAATAGAGCATGAAACACGTATTACTCAATATCGCAGTTCTCAGAAAACCTTAGTACCTAAAAATGCAGCATTGAAATCACCGTCACCTTTGTGAGTACTGTGTAATCATGTTGTTTCCACCAAGAAAGCTAAAGAAGGAGATTTCATCTTCATCAAAGAAATACTTTCAAATCATTGGTGCCCTAAATTCAATGGCTACAATAGTCGTGAATGTCATGAAAGTGGTGCAGCCTTGAAACCTAGTACCTCTGTGACATATCAGCCACTGATTGACATGATCCCTTCCGATCCTGATACAATGATAACCTCTTTGGTGGAAGCACAGCACCTAAGTAAAATGGCTGGTCAGGAGGTGACTGTATTCGCATGTGACCAACAGCTTTACAGAGTTGCTCTACATGTCATGTGGGAGTACCCAGAAAGATTCTCTGATGCTGTGCTATGACTTGGAGGCATGCCTCTTCTGATGAGCTTTGTTGGGTCAGAAAGGGACTGCCCTTTACATATTGAAGCAGTTAATTGGATGATGGCATATTTCTACGCTGCTGGTCACACAAATTATGCCCATTATGGTTTATTCTACATAAGATCAGTTGAAGTAATGCCTGCCACTGTGCTATGGCATTTTCTTGCAGGTGATTATGTGATGCAACATATTCCTGGGCTTGGGAACGGTATTTGGAGTGATATGTGGATTGAGACGTTCATGCGATATGGTCACAGTCAGGGAGGAATCATAGGAATTACTCTGAGACCAGAAACGCTCAAGACATGGGCATTAAATCTGCATTTTTGCACTCAACTGGAAGAAGACATCTCAAACATCAGCTGGCAAAAATAACACATTAAACAAGCACAAAGAAGAAATAAAATCCAGAATAACAGCTGATGCCAAAGACCAAGATGGTATTTGTCATAAACTTCAACTTTTGATCAATCCAATGAAACCAGACACCTATCCAGAAAATATAGTAAACATTGTTTCCTGTAGGGTCTCCCCTTCAACGGTCAATGTTCACGAGGCAATATGAGATCCAAACAAATGAGTTTGAAGATGGCTGGCCAAGAAGTTTCCATGAAACAATATCCAAGATTGTTATGGCAGTGACAAAGGGTGATTTTAGACGTTATGGGGCCCATTGGCCCTGTACCAAAATCACCAAATTCCTTCCCCGCCGGGATCACCCCGTCACGCCGCAACAGACGTGCCGGGGGGATCCCGGTGGGGAATTGGGGAGGGGGCGGGGCCGCGCGGCGCAACGTGCGGCCGCACGGCCCCGCCCCCTCCACGCTCCCCGCTGCCCGCCCTCTGGGGAGACGGGCGGGCGGCGGGGCCAATGCGGCCGCCGCGTCGGGCTGGATTCGCCATGGCCCGGGGTCCTGCCGGTGATCCCTGGCCGTGGCGCCCGACCAGACGAGACACCGGGGTTCACCCCGGCATGGGATTGCATTCGACACGCGGCGGCCTCCGGTCCCGCCGCTTCGGACGCTCACGTGTCGAATGCAATCCCAAGCCGTGGTAACATCTGGGGGGAAACATCCGTTTCCCCCAACAGATGTTACGCGATCACAGCCACCACGCGGAATTGAGCGTGGTTCACTGTGATATCGTAACGTCTGAAATCACCCAAAGAAGCATATCACTGTTGGCACAAGTAAAGTTTTTGGCACAAGCTGTATTTACCCTTGTGTTATTGGTCTACAAGCAAGTTCATGTTATGTTGATATCAACAATGTCATGTCTCAGAAGTTGGTGCCGGTTCCTACATCAATGTTTGCCGACTCCAGAGAGATGCAAATGTGCAAACCTTGGAGAAAATTCTACAGCTACCTGTCTCTTCTCAAAGTAGAGATAAGGGCTCACCAAGCATCGTTATTGATGAATCAGCTGTACTTTGGGCTGTGCTTTAGCAGAATGAGGCACACTGCGAGACTACCTTTCAGATTTCAAAACAGTAATAGTTAGAATGTTGGTAACTGGTGATGTTTACTGGTGTTTGACCACTATAAGGAAGACAGCACAAAGGATGTCACAAGGCAGGGTAGAACCACAAGTGCCAGTAGAGTTCATTTAACATTAATTATTAATTTTATTATTATTATTATTATTATTATTATTATTATTATTATTATCTGGTACTGTACAATCAGTAGTTGTAGACAGGTCCCTACCACTAGGAACCTTGTCAACAATATTACCATCCCAGAAAGTAGTCCTTACAGTAACAGAAAACGAAAAGCAGCCGATAACCATGATCTGTCATGACCTCTTAAATGACACAGAACCCCAGAAAAGCTCCAGATGAACAGGCCAGAGTTAGGTAGTGCGGGTCATCATAGGTGACTGGTCTGCTCTACCCCGGTCCAGAAATAGTTTCCCCGGGCCATGGCAGGGTTTACCTCATGCTGTCAGCTGGCAGGGAGGCTAGCTGACAGCGTGGGCTCAGTCCTGCCACAGTCCAGTGAAACCTCTGGTCCTGACTGCAGTAACATCTGGCAGGTGGGATCACATGTGACGCCACCATCAGTGGCCACGCGGAGGAAAGCATGGCCACCCATGGTGGCGTCACGTCTAAAAATATCCAACGTTCAACAAGCAATCAGTGCAGCTGCAGATAGGCTCACATGAATAACTGTACTGTCAGATGATACTGATGTCTTTCTGCTACTACTGCATTACTACTTCTTGTGGAATGTTGAGGTGCAAGCTTTTATGGAGTCACCTATTCAAGGCAGGACTATGGTAGATATTGGTGCCTCTGTATCTAAGCATGAAGTTATCATAGCAGATATTTTAGCAGCACATGCATTGAGTGGATGTGACACTATGGTCTCATGTTTTGGTATAGGTAAAGGGAAAGCATTAAGAAATGGATATTCCCTCTCATTGCTAGGTGACCCTGCTGTAAAGTTACCTGTTATCATTCGGCAGGCATCACAGTTCATGACAGTTTGCTATGGCCAGGCTAAATACAAGTCTTCTACTGAGGCTCGTTTAAAGGTGTGGGCATCTAAAATGGGAAGAAGTTATTCTCAAATGCCTAAGCTTTGTTCATTATCACCGACAGATTAATCCTTCCAAGAAAATGGGAAACATACCCATTTCCCAACCTGTGTGTGGAAAAGTGCTCTCAAACCTTATCACCCTGCAATGGACCCGTCGCAGTATAGTTATAATAAAGTTCTGGTTTCGAAATGACTAGTGCCTGTAACTGTATCTGATTATGTACCATTAGCACCTTCAGAAATTCTGAAGTTGGTCAAGTGCTTATGTAAAAGTGACACACCCTGCCGAACTAACAGATGTGGCTGCAGTTATGCAAAGTTACCATGTACAATGTTCGGCTCATGCCATTCTGTCGGCTGCTGCAATGAGCTCACGCACACAGCCACAGCAGATGATGAGGACGATGAAAACCCTGATAGTCTCATGCCAGATTCATGTATAAGATCAGAAACGAATTGAACTTAGGGGCATTAAAACATGAACTGACAGCTGGACAACAGTATTGATATTTTTGTTTTAAAATTCAAGGTAGTTTTATTGGCCTAACTGCATTTGAATGCCCTTATTGGTTTTTTGGTCATCTATTCCAAAGACAATGCATTCTGTAATACCTTTAACCAGTTAAACAATGTTAAGATTGTTTTTTGTATCACTTATTTTGAATTGTAGGGATTGTAAACACCTCATGGACCTGTAGGAAGGGTGAGGGTGTTAGACCATGGTACTATTTTTGAGGTCATAATGTAAGTTATAATAAAATATTCAGAGTTATCAAATCAGAATCCTGTTGATAGCTATAAATATGAGGGGGTAAATATGAAAATATAATGGGTTATATCTCAAATTGCCGAAGGTTGACAAAATGTCATTCTTCTGATCTGTAAAATACATGCCCCGGCAATGTATAATCAGCAGGAAAAAAAGTTAATACCATAATTTGGGGCTTGATGGCTCTCTGCTGGACTATTCCTGCACTCATGCATGTCACTCTATTTAAAATAAATAAATAAAACAACCACCAAAGGTTTATTTTATACTATATTAGCCCCTCTTTTTGGAATTGAGAAGGTTAACTGCTCTCACTCTATTCCCGTTTTCCATGTCAACAAACTAAGCCACAAATAAAAGTATTTCAATGGTATGGCATGTGGTATTTTGGTTATTATCTCCTGGCCTTTCTACACACAGTTGGAGATGGAGGTTTTCTAAATGTGCGGGAGCACATGTGGCGCTCCCTTTAGAACCGACGCTGTTTAACAAAAAGGATGTTCAACACAATTGCTAGCAGGGGATCCTATTATCTGGTGGATTCCTAGATAATGGGGGGAAAGTATTTTTTTTGTAGGGCAAAGGCACCACCATGGCTGAAAATGACTATTAAATGGCAGGTACTTCACTGTAATGGTGTTATATTCACTATCACACTCAAGATAAGAAAAAAAAGGACCATGGAAATGTTGGAATGTAGCCAATAGAGCTATACGAAAAGTGAACTTCACTCTTTCTCCTAAGACTTTTATAATACAATAAAGCAAGAGGAGATTAATAAACACATCTAGAAATGGAGACAGGAGTTTTCTGAACAGATACGCTGGACTGGCCACAGAGGACCAATTTGTGGGGGAGCCATAGCGGAATGTGCCCCCCCTTTTTTTGAAAGCCTTATTGAAAACCTGCCCAGCCCCTACTCCCATGAGTCAAGTTCCTATAGTTAAACACTGAAAGAGTGAGCTCAGGAACAGAGATGAGGACACGGGATGGAACCATGGCATAGATATATAATTTGGACCTTCCTCTTCCTTTCCCCATTCTGACTGCGCTCCCACCCTCAACATCGATGAGGTTCATGGTGGACCTTGTACTAATTATCAAAGCGGCCTACAAGGGAAAAGGTTCCCCACCACTGAAGTACATAGTTTGGCTACTCCATATACAAACCTTCTTAGGTTTTGCAGTTGACAGTTCAGTTATTAAAAACTGGTACAATGAATTCTTATTTTTCAAATATCCATCCAAATCAGCCAGCAATATATAAATATTTTCAGCTCAAATTATGTGCTATTGTGCTGCCAGAATCCTCTTCTGTTACTGTTATGCAACTTTAATAAGTTACCCATTCTGCTTGGAATTGTTTGTGGCATCCACTGCTATAGCATCTAATATATTCTACCTTCTCTTGCAGCACACCTGCAGTCTTGGGTAAAAGAGAAGAATGATGTCTATTCCTAAAGCTATTCAGAGTCCTACTATTGACTTCTACAATGTCTGGATTGGTTAGTCTAGTTTCTTCTTGGCTTCTCTTCCTCTCCTGATTCCATCTACTTTCTCTCCACATCACAAGGGTTGTGGGATATTTTTGGGACAGAGAAAGACAAAGGAGCAGAAAAGGAAGCATCCCGATAAACCCATCTTCCCCATCTTTATAGATTCTCTGCAACTTCCTTCCCGGTCTGCTCTCTTCCTCTCCATCCACTATGGGCACAGTCATTACACCCAAGCTTCAAAATGTCTATGGCATTAATGCTAGCTAAGTCTTGCTCAGACTGAATTTTTCCACTTGAGACTGAAAAGTCCCCTAAATTAGGACTGTGTCAGGTCCAACCTGGACCAGATCCTGACACAGCCAGGCTCTTCCAAGCCCGGGCCCGATGTAATGGGAGTGGCCCATTAGTGAAGCACAGACATTTTGTTCTCAGAATTCAGTGTAGTCAGGAGAAACATCCATCCCCTCATGTAGAACTTATCTTTGTTCCTTTTCATTCTTTCTTTCCTTTAACATCAAATAAACCATTTTACACTGAGCATACAATCGTTTCTTTGCGTATGGGAATGTTACAGCCACTTATTGTGCCACAGATGCTACAAGAGAGATCAAGAATTTTCTTAAGACTGAAATGAAATTTAAAATTTGTACTTTCTCTACCGGCAGCAAAGTGCAAACATCACCGAAAACCATTTAGATTCATTCATTTATGTCAAAATGTGCAAAATTTCACACTCAAAAAAGTGACTTTGTTGTCTTCTCATAATATTTTCATCATATTTTGCAGATTCTACTTCTGTTTTTTTTAATGCCCCTTTATTCTACTCACTGAAAAAGGCACTTTATACTTGCCAGCTCAGGTTTTTGTCACAAAGTACATTGCAACTTGAGCTTTCCTTAAACCAAATAAACACTCTCTGGAAGGAGGTGGAACTGGGTCAGGTATTTTTTTTAAAAAAGTATGTTTTATACACCTCTGGGCATTTTTTATATTCATATATTTGCAAACTAGTGCATCTCTAATTTATTGCTTGCTCTACATAAACTGTATGTAACATTTAATTTTGTGCCTAAATGTAAAACAACGTACCATAGTACACACAATCTTTGCCACTGCCCAAGTTCCTATATCATTTTAGCTCCACTGAAATTAAGGGAGCTACTTTGATTTCAGTAGAGCCACTTTGATTTGCAACAAATGAGGACCCGATTTAGGATTATTTAGCAAGGGTTCAATTTCTAAAATGATTTAAGGAAAACTTTAAACTCATAATATTTGGAACTGAACCTTTGCGTTCCTGATGGCTGATGTCCTCAATTTACTTGAAGAACCAGTTAATAATGTTTGAATTGATTAACTAATCAGATTATTCAGTCAAAGCACTGAACACAGACTAAAACAGATACTGTAAAGCATTTAAAATTACTTCTAAAACTTAAAATAATAAAATGTTGTACTTGATTTTTAAAGAAAAATAAAAAAATTAAAAATGTGATTTAAAAGCAACCTAAAAAAAATAAAATCAATGAATGCTATTACATACAAATAAATTGGTTTCCTTAATTTTGTACATATTTGATTAGCTGGTTGATTGATTAATCCGTTAAAAATAACATTATTAATCAACTAAAAAATTAAATCACTTGACAGCCTTGTTTATGACACATTGGGTATTTTCAGATGTTACGAGATCAGAGTCAACCACAGTGGACCACGGGGCATTTTCAGACGTTTCGAGATCACGCTCAACCACGGGGAATTCCCACATGGTGATCGTGGTCTCATAACGTCTGTTGGGGTGAACTGAAGCCGCCCGCCAGATGTTCACCCCCGTGAATCATGGGGGGGAATCACATTGAACACGCAAACGGAGGTCCTGCCCAGACCATCTCCGTTTGCGTGTTCAATGTGATTCCCACCCATGATCAGGGCCCCGATTCTTCTGCAATTTCCCCCCCAAAATTCTGCAACCCCAAATTGAAAATTCTGCGACCCCAAATTGAAAATTCTGCGACCCCAAATTGAAAATTCTGCGACCCAACAAAGTTACAAAACAAGTCTAGTAAAATTAAAACTATCAGATGGCGATCCATTTCCTTGTACCAATGAATAAAAAAGTCTGCTTATAATTTTTTCTGTGTATGGGTATTTCAAATATCAGGCACC
>QEPC01005340.1:6745565-6773569 GCA_003113815.1 Sphenodon punctatus
AGCCGCCCAAATCGCGTTTTCAATAGAAAACGTGGTTTGGGCGGCTGAGCAGCTCAGCCTTTTTGTCCCTTCCGGGACCCACTAGGAGAGATAGAGAGGGAGATAGAGAGGGAGATAGAGTCTGACAGCAGCAGCAGCCTCTGAAGCAGTTCAGAGGCTGCTGCTGCTGTCAGAAGCGGCGGCGCAGTTCCCCCCCCAATGACGGCGTGGGGGTCCCCCACGGCGCCTGGGGGGGTAGTGCCCTAAACTCCCGGGGGGGGATCCTCCCCTGCCTCCTGCATCTTCCTATGTCATTGGTACCGGCTTCTCCCCAGTACTCTCTAGAATTCTGTCTATGTGACGTGTGAGGTCCGCTAACTTCACACCAGGCACCCAATCTTATTGCGACCCAGTAGTGTGAAGCACTTTACAGTCAGCTGTGCTATAAACACATGCCCAATTCCTAGAGGATTCTGATAGCCATTTTATTTCACACAGATCAATTAGCAGCTATCAGAAACTATATACTTTCAATGGCTAGTTGCTACCAGCAATCTAGCAGACAAAATCTCTACCCAATGCCCCATTGTGTTACTTGCCTTTTATCCTTCCTGTCTAATAAAATGTATGGAAATAAGAGTTTTAAAATATATTTTTCACCTATTTTAAAATGAAAATATTGGATGGAATGAGATTGAGGAGATAATGGGTGAGGGGCAGGAGAGAGACATTCCTGCAGTCAATATTGCTCTTCTGTATTCCATTTTGTTTTGCAATTAACAATTTAATTCCATTTTGATATTTTAAGTGGCATATTATTAAAGTGTGATTTTCCCTCTACCAAATAGTCATTTTCACTCCTAGTTAGCACATACGTTTTAGTTTAACATTGAAGCAATAAATGCTCTACAGAACCCGGCCACTCTCCTTAAGTCACTTTCATAGCACTATTCACCCAATGAAAATGCGTACTGTGAAAATGATATGAGAAGTCCAGGGTTAGCAACCACTCTTCTCCTTTTAAAAGGTGCAGCGAGGAATGATTAAGCCATCTAAAAGATTATACGGTAGTGCCAAGCAGCCTTGGGCAATGGCAGAGGATGTTGATCTATTATTTATTCTTTAGATTTTTTTTACTTCCACTTAACTAATGGGACTAGCTGTATTTTGGGCATCTGAAATATCAGTCAATAGCATGCTGAATCAGTTTCATTGCACAGCAGCACTTACACTTTCCCAACATCCACAATCAGTTCACTGAACTGGGACAAACTTAACAAATTTGGAGTGAGATTTTGCCTGGGAAATTAAAAACAAACAAACAAACAACTTGAGGTAATTTTATTGAACAATTTAAAGAAATATAGCAAAAAAAGAGAGGACTTATGGTGTTCAAAAAGTAAAGTATCTGCTATCATCAAAATGTGTGTGTATGTGTGTGGGGGGGGGCAGGGGGGGCGGGACGACACACCCCTGGATGTCTCCTCTGGAACCTGAGGATTCCTCAGAACACAGTTTGAAAACCACAGATATACAACATGCCTTATTCAATGTAATACAGGTTTCAGGGGTCAGTCAATCACATTTATTATTTCAATAAACAGTAAAACAGAAGATACAACAATGGGTAAAAATAGACATGGCGGTGGCCCAGGCTGGCCCACTGTGGCCCTCATTGGCCAGGGACTTACCCGCGTGTCTGTTTCCCTTCCGCCAGATGTTGGCACACAACTGCCCCGGGGCGGGTAGCCGGCTGGCCTGGGATGTGCTCTGGACCCAATCCCGGGCAATCATCCTGGGCCAAGGGCAATCATGCGGGCCAGTATGGGCCTGCATATTTGTTTGGTGCCTCAGTTTCCTGCCCTGGGACAGGCCGGGGAGGCACTTTGCCGCTAGCATGTCTGTTTTCACCCAATGAAATACAATAATAAATTTAAAGCTGCTAGAGTTGCCCAGACTTCTTCAAGGAACATAGCAAAATGCTGCAACAGGCCGTTACTTATTGTCACCCTTAGCCTTTTTGTCAGCCTTTTCATTGGTCATTGTCACCAATTTCACTTAATTTCCCCGATTCAGTGTTACTTGTACGCTCATCATCTTCCATGGCAATTAGGGATGGAGCATTCATGGACTTGCAGCATCTTTAACATCAGTTTCTGCCGATATCAATGATTTTGTGTGTGTTTGCGAAGACGGCTGGTTCATCAACTCTTCATCCTGAAGCAGTTGGAGATTACAATGTACTGTTACTAGTTTTGCAGTGTGATCACTGGTTAAGCCAGTTCCATTTTTTTGTTTTTATGTTGCTGAATGATTTCTAGTTTCTTTCACAAGTTGCTGCTGTTCAAGGAAAACTCAATATTCTCACAGCAACTTGAGGCAGCTGTTGACTTCTGCAGAGACAGAGACCCTTCTACCAAGTTAAAGGTGGGGTGCAATTGGCAGACTTCCATATAAAATTCTTACTCCACAATTCCTAAATCCTTTGAAACAACTCAAGGGCTGTGTTACGGATATGCTCTGCAACTTTAACAATTGCATCCATTGCTTCGATCAGTTCTTCCTTGTTTAAATCTTCACCTTTGTATCTTGGGTAAAGCATATATGCAGCTAGCTGAATAGGTTGGAAACAAAACTCCCTATGTTGTCCAATTAGTGAGATCAGCCTCTTTTCCTTCCACTGTTGACAGTGGTGAGTGACATACTGTGTCCTTGTAATACTTGTGAATTATTTTTTGAAGAGTGGAATCACCTCAGACATTAGTGGCATGTCTCCTTCAAGCTTTGTGATTGCACCAGCAAGTTCAGCACTTGTAGCAAGTTCAGCACTCCACTCACTTGTACCCAGACCACTTCATCATCCAACATGTTTTTTCTAATGTGTTGAGGAATGAGAGCATACACCTAAACATCCACAGTAACTGCTTCTAAATGTTCCTTCAGTGCATTTTCAAGACATTTAGGCCCCTTTAAAATGGGCCACGGCTGTGGGGGCGGTCAGGGTGTATGCCAGTGTGGGGGTGTACACGGGCACACGCTCATACCCCATACATCCCCAGACACGGAGCAACCGCCGTTTTGGCCAATTGGTCCTTGCGTGGGCGATGGGTGGAGGTGGGTGGGCATGCGTGTTTCGTGGGAATGTGTACGCACGCACGCAAACCCACCACCTCGGCATTCAGACGGTAGACACCCACGCATGCCCACTACATCTCATTTGAAAAAACCCTTAGTGACTGATCCCCAATGTGTATCTACTGGATACAAAATCACAACTTCTTTCCCACCTGAAGTTATTTCAACGCTTGTTGCGGGATATGTTTGTCTTTAAAAAACCTGAAGTTTCCATAGTTTTGCTCACTGTTTTAAGTTGCAATGAATATGTCTTTGGCAAGCAAGTTTAAGCCATGAGCTAAACATCCATAATTGATGAGATGAGGATACTTTTCTTTGAGTATTCGCCAAACAGCCTTCATATTACTAGCATGATCAGTCACCAAGGCATAAACCTTTTGGGTCCAACATTTTAATTTTATTTTATTTGTTTATTTATTTAATATATTTATATCCCTCCCCTCCTGCAAGCAGCTCAGGGCGGCTAACAAATTTCAGTTAAAACAATTTAAAAAATATTAAAACAATCATAAAAATCTTACAATAGAACAGGGAGGACAGAAATTTACAAAAAATAATAAGGAAGGGTAGGGTGATAAAAACCCATTAACCCACCTTCCCCAAAGGCCTGGGCGAACGGCCAGGTTTTACAAACTCGCCGGAATGTTAAAAGGCTTGGGGCCAGGCGAGCTTCCTCCGGGACGGAATTCCAAAGGCGCGTCCCGGCCACCGAGAATGCCCTCTCCATTGTGGCCCCCCGCTTAACACGGGGGACCTCCAAGATGGCACCCCAGCAGACCGAAGGAGCTGCTCTGGGGCGCAGAGGGCAAGGCGATCCCTGAGGTATGAGGGGCCGAGACTGTGAAGGGCCTTATAAATCAACACCAATACCTTGAACCTGGCTCGGCACGCTATTGGCAGCCAGTGCAGAGCCCGGAGCACAGGTGTTATGTGGTCCCAGCGACCCGTCCCCAAAAGGAGGTGGGCCACCACATTCTGCACTAGCTGCATTATCCGAACCAGGAACAAGGGCAGCCCCACGTAGAGCACGTTGCAGTAGTCCAGCCTCAAGGTGATGAAGGCATGGACGAGGGAGGCCAGGTCCGGTCCAGAGTCGTATGGACACAACCTCCACACCAGATACAGCTGGCGGAAGGCAGCTTTCACCACCCCCTCTACCTGCTGCTTCAGGCGGAGATCCGCGTCCAGCACCACCCCAGACTCCGGACCTATTGAGCTACAGGAGGGCGAACGCCCCCAATCAGGGGGGCCGACACCTCCCTCACTCTCCCCACCACCATCACCTCCATCTTATCGGGGTTGAGCTTCAGTCTGCTCTGTCACATTCATTCCGCCACGGCCCCCAAACACTGGGATAGCAACGAGACAGCAGGGTCTGGGTCAACTGAAAAAGAGAGGTACAGCTGAGTATCATCAGCATATTGGTGACAATGCACTCTGAACCCTCTCACGACCTCCCCCAAGGGCTGCATATAAACATTAAATAATAATGGAGACAGAATTGAACCCTGCAGAACGCCGCATGATAAGGCGCGGGGGCAAGATGTCTCATCCCCCAGCACCACCCGCTGGCTTCTCCCCGAGAGGAATGAACGGAACCATTCAAGAACAGTCCCATCCAGACCCCCCAGGTCACGCAGCCGTCTCAACAGCAGCCCATGGTCCACGGTGTCAAAAGCGGCCGAGAGATCTAGCAGGATGAGAAATGTCGAACATCCTGCATCCATCTCCCGGCGGAGGTCGTCCACCAAGGCCACCAACGCCGTCTCGGTGCCATAGCCGGGGCGGAACCCAGATTGAAAAGGGTCAAGGAGCCCGATGTTATCTAGATGACCCTGGAGCTGGAGCGCCACTGCCCGCTCAATAACCTTCCCTAAAAAGGGAAGGTTAGAGACAGGTCGGTAGCTGGCGAGCGCGTCTACGTCCAACGATGGTTTTTTCAGCAGGGGGCGCACCACAGCCTCTTTTAAGCAAGGCGACAACCTCCCCTGCCGAAGGGACGCATTCACCACCCTCGCCAGCACCGTCCCCAACGTCTCCCCGGAAGCTTTTATTAACCAGGACGGGCACGGATCTAGTTGACAACACGTGGCCCTCACAGACCCCAGGACATCCACCACATCGGCCGGCGTCACTTCCCGAAACTCACCCCATAAAGATGGACCAGACGGACCCTCCGCCCCCCCGCGCTCTTCCCCTACTGCTATCAACCCAGCGTCGAAATCGGCCTGAATCCGAGCAATCTTGTCTGCGAAGTAGATGACAAACTCCTCACAGCGGGCCCGGGACAAGTCCCCATCCAGGCGGAGGGAGGCCGGACTAACCAGCCCCCGCACCACCCGAAACAGCTCCGCCGGGCGTGACTTCGCAGATGCTATGAGGACAGCAAGGAACCCCTTCCTTGCTGTCCTCACAGCCTCAATATAGGACCGTGAATGGGCCCTATGGAGAAGTCGGTCAGAGTCAGATCGAGTGCGACGCCAGTGTTGCTCCATCCTCCTGCCTACTTGCTTCATCCCCCGCAGTCCCTCAGTAAACCAAAGGGCCTTGCGGTGACGAGATGGAGGCAGAGGGCGTCTCAGAGCCACCCTGTCAATGGCCTCCTCCAGCAAGCTGTTCCAATGCTGGACCAGCTCTTCAACAGAGTGACAGTCCAGGTTCAAGGTTAACTCCCTCAGGACCTCTTGGAACCGCTGAGGTTCCATCAGCCTCCAATGGCATACCATCCTAACTAGTCCCTTCCCCTTCTGGAGGGGGTGCGCTGAGAGGTAATTTCAGTGATATTCCCTATTACTTTTGCCATGTAAGGCCTAGTATGGGAATCATTCCTTGATTCATTACCCTTAAAGAATACTGGTTCAGGTGTTGCAAATATAAAGTTAATCAAAGGATTTCCCTTTCCATCAGTCCATCCATCAGACATTCGGGTCAGTGAACTGGCTTGAGCAATCTTATTTTCAACAAGACTTTGAACAGATTCATATTCTGCATCCAAAAGAGAACTGGAAAGATGAAATTGAGACAGAAGTTTAAACGAAGGCCTTAACATTTTGAAAGCTTTTATCCAAAATTTATCTTCAGTGAAACTGAGAGGAGTACAGCTTGAATATACAGCTCTTGTAAGTTGTTTTTCAATTCAATTTTGTTCCTCAGTTGCCATTATAGCAATGAAATTCTTGTTATGTAACTTATCAGCAATAAGCCTATGTTGGATGTTTTTAAATGAGCAAGGCTTGGGGTGTGTGTGTGTGTGTCTGTGACCACTGAGTGGCACAGTCACAGAGTGGCCACTCAGCTGGAGTGTGTGGGGAGGGATTCTAACGGGCAGCTCCCAGCGTAACTACCGTGGCAGCTGCCTTGCACTCCCCCTGCCGCAGACCATGGAGGAGGGGGGAAGTGTACTGGGCTGGCCTTTGAGATTATCAAGTCCTGGCATGAGCACTGGAGAACCCAGGCTCCCCAACACTGGCATCCAGTTCCTTTGACTGAATAAGGCTGTGTCCCCCCCACCCATAGTGCCTGCGAGCGGCGGACCGGTCTGCTGGTGTGGACCAGCTGCCCCGGGTCATATGGACACAGGGTGTGTGGGGGTCCATTGCCATGGACTTTTGGGGCTTGCCTGACACAGCGCACTCTGGATTTCTCAGCAATGCACTGTGAGTGGCCATGAGAGGGTGCTGAGTGGCTCACAGGATGGCTACCCAGTAACCACTCATCCAACTGGCCATCTGAAGGTGGAGTGGGGAAGATACATGGTCCCGTGAGCCAGGCAGCACCCACTCATGGTCACTCACGGGGCATTGCAGAAAAATCTGGAATGCCTCATGCGGGCAAGTAAAAAAAATGCATGGCAACAGGTGTCCACACATCCCGTGGAGCAGGAGGGGTAGAAATGGTGCAATAAATAGATAAATAAATTTGAAAATACCCCCACTTACTCCACCCAAGGTGCTACACAGCTGTGCCATTCAGTAGCCATGGACACCCCCCCCTCCCCAGCCTTGCTTGTTTTAAAACATTTGGAGGGTGGAGGTGGGTAGCCACCAGTTTAAGTCCTCCCCAGAAGCGAGAGCTGCAAAAGTTTTAGAGTGTAGGTGGTTCTGAATTAGATTTATGGAGTTTATGGTACAAAATGTGTATAAAATGTATACTCAATCGAATGATGCCAGAATAGTGATACTCAGCCCATGTAGAGCTATTATTGTTGAAAGTCATGAACATTCTTCTTGCATGTACATGACACTTACTGCCTTTTTCCAAATGTTTTTTCATCCTGGTAGCATTATTAGCATATGTCTTGGAACAGAATTTGCACTCTCTAGTAACTTTTGACTTCCTTCTCTGTTTTTAAAAATATGACCATATTGTAGTTGGTACCTTGGGCATTATGAGCCGAGTAAAAACCCCTCAAGTGTGGGGGTTATTCTCAGTTAGAAGGAAAGGAGAAGATTTGAATCCCCCCTGGCTAAAAATGAAAACCTACTGACTTGGTTTAAGCAGAGAGCTGCAAGCAGCATGGCCTCCAGTTCTTCCCTTCCCTCCTTTTTGTACAAGCATCACATGATCATCCATATTGACTCACTTAGCTACAGAGGGAGCCACCGGCTGCCTGATCAATAGCTAAACATCTTTACCTAGTACTTTCCCACCACGACTGACTCTAAGCTTAAGCAGCAGAAACATGAAGATGGGCAAGAGAAACAAATAGTTTGGGGGGGGGGACGGACGGGGACAATGACAATCTGAACATTAGGATGTCAAAATCAAAACATATTAGTAAAATCTGTTTACAATATAAAGCACTGTGATTAATGGCTTTTAATTTACATAAAAATACAACTAAACAAATGTGGAACATTTTCCAGAAAAATACCCCTTGGTAATTTTCCAGAAATGTTTATGATTCACATCTCTGTTTGCTGTAGTTGAGCTCATTTGAAATCTGGTCCACATGGTTCAATTTGTTTCTCACTTGTACTGGCATAAATCAGGAGTAACTCCACTGAAGTCTGGGTTTCTATTCTCTAACCACTTATACTGCTTTTACACTCTATATTAGCATGCGTGGAACTGAAGAGAATAAAGAGAGCAGAAGCAGGCTCACTAAAGTTACAGAGGAGCAACGCTTTAAGCTACTGTAAAATCATAAGCGCAGATTCACTGTTTTTCCATTCATTTTTAGAAGGAACTCTATTATTAGCAAGACTGAATGACTCATGTGGTTGATTCAATAAGGCAAGATAGAACTTTTCACCTCTATGTAACTTGTTCAAATGCAGCAATAATGCCATAAACTCATTAGCTGATTTGTTTAGGTGGCTTGTGGCAAACAGTTTGGCATTTTTGTCTTCCCAATCCAATTCTAATAGATAGTTGTTGCTACATAGAAAAAGAAAACATACCCACTCTCTTTTTCAACAGACCCAGGCCCTGCAATCTGGGTGCTTTTTCGGTGTTTGACGGCTGTGGGGGACTGTATGAGGACTAACTGACCGAAGCTGAATCCTGACAAGATGGAGGTGATACTGGTGGGTAAGGTGCTGGAGATGGTGGCCCCCGTTATTGGCGGGGTCTGCCCTCCATTGGTATCCCAGGTACAGAGTCTGGGGGTGCTCCTCGACATGCAGCTTCGCCTGGATGAGGCGAGGAGTGCCTTTCGCCAATTACATCTGGTGCGACGGCTTCGGCTGTTTGTTTCAGGCTCTGACCTGGCCATCATCATTCATGCTTTCATCACCTCTAGACTGGACTATTGTAACATGCTGTACGTGGGGCTATCCATGGTGACGGCTCAGAAACTGCAGTTTGTGCAGAATGTGGTGGCCCGTCTTCTGGTAGGACTGGGCTGCTGGGAGCACATTACATCAGTGCTCCACTCTCTGCACTGGCTGCCGGTGGTTTTCTGGGCCCGATTCAAGGTGTTGGCTTTGGCCTATAAAGCCCTAAATGGTCTAGGCCTTACCTATCTGCGGGACCACCTCACTCCCCTGGTGTTGGACTGACCCCTGCGGTCATCGGGAGGCGCCCTGCTCAAGGTTCCACGAGTCTTCTGGGGGGCCACGCAGGGAAGGGCATTCTCGGTGGCCGCTTCACGGCTGTGGAACTCCCTTCCGGTGGAGGCTCGGTTGGCCCTGGATCTTCCCTCTTTTCTGAGAAGTTGTAAGACCTGGCTGTTCCAAAAGGCATTTGGTGGGGGAGATGGGTGAGGGGGTGCGTTGTTGAGTAGGGGTTATTTTTCTTTTTTCCTCCTTTTAGCTGTTTTAAATTGTTGTTTTAATGTTGTTTTAAGGCTTTGTGAATTGTATGCCCCCCCAAGCTGCCTGCGGCAGGAGTGGCAGGGTATTCAAATTTTAAAAATAAATAAATAAAAAATAAATATTTATGATGAGTTTCTAATGAGAAGACAGCCCTAATTATTTTAAACCAACAATTAAACTTTTACGTATTTTTCTCTAAAAACACTTCTATGATTGTTATTCCATAAGATTAAGGAGCATGTCATTTCAAGTTGTTGCTCAGTGGTGTAGCATCCATTGAGCGCCCCCAGCTTTATGCCGAAGGTCGCCAGGTGCCACCACGCCCAGTTATGTGGGATTCTTTTTCTTCCTTGCGCCGGGCTGCCCACTCCTGCCGCTCTCTACTCTCCGCTGCCTTAGGAAGCCTTGCCTTGCTGCTGTCCCCGCGCGGCACTGTGGCTTGAGTTTCTGCCTCAGTGGCCACCTAGTATCAGTTGCTTCTGGCTGCAGCTGGCTGCAGCTTCCTAAGGCAGCCGGCTGCCCGGGGAGAGTAGAGAGCGGTGGGAGTGGGTGGTCTGCCGCAAACAGCGCCACAACCACAGCCACCGTTTTAGTCACCACCACAGCCCCAGCTGCACTCCATGCCATGGATAGGTGAGGGGGGAAGCAGGAGGTGAGGGAGGGCTTGCTGGGCAGGCAGGTGGGGCCTGCTGCTGCTCTGCACAATTGGGGTGTATGCGGGGGTTGGAGGGGGGGCAACATGAACTAATTATGGGGCTGGAGGGCACAATGGTTATGGGAGGGCAGCATGAATTGATTATTGAGGGCACAAATGAACTTGTTATGAGTGGGGGGCAGCATGAATTGATTATATAGGGATACAACTGATTATGGGGTGGGGCAGCATGAATTGATTATGGGGGAACAAATGAACTGGTTATATATCTAGAAGAATGTTTCTTGGTATGGCATAATGTGCTTAATAGGCTGCATTTTGGGGTGTCGTGTGTTTGACTGTGGCTTAGCCATTTGGAATTTAGTGCTCTGCATGCACGCTTTATTTGAGAAACACCCAGCTGTAAACCATGATTGAGGGTGCAGTGAGTACAGACAACCTCCATTTTGAGGAAAGGCAAAAGTGCCTTTAAAGTTAATTCACATGCATGCGAGCCAGAAAGCACTCCTAGGCCTGCCGGCCCTCTGGCCAGGAGTCCATTTCACCCTAGCTATGCCTCTGTTCTTGCTGATGACAATGGAGAAACAATAATGTTAACTGTATTTTGAGTGAAACTTGATCATGTTGTATTGCCAAAACTTTACTGTTAGGTTCTCCTTTTCAAATTTAGAAAGCTCTTTTACTAGACTTTAGGCATGGGTGAACGCGGTTCGGAAGTTCAGAGTTCGAACTGAAATCGAATAGTTCGGTCGACCGAACCGAACGTTCGAACCGAACTCGAATTCGGAAGTTCGGAGTTTGGACTGAACTCGAATAGTTTGGTCAACCAAACTGAACGTTCGAACAAAAACTCGAATTCGAACGTTGGTTCGGATGCGTTCGGTGAGTTCGGAATTGAATTTCCATTGGTTTCAATGGAAAACACATTATCAGCTGTAACATTTTTTTTAAAAAAGATATGTGGCTGAAAATTGGGGTGCCTATACCTCCAAGAGAACTCATTATGCGCACCAAATTACAAAACAATTGGATAAAGGAATTCGATTTTAGAAGCAGTTGAATTATTGTATTTTTCAATATTCTACATATACATTCTTAGCTGTAACTTCTTTGCCTCACATCTAATGTAGATGAAACTTGTTCAGTTTATATCCCTTCCCATATTAACTACCTTTACCAAATTTCAGAAGTATTAGGAAAAAGGTCTTGGTGATATAAGCAATTAATATATAAATGTATGTCTGACTATAACATCTTTGTAGTCCAACCAGTGTACATGAAATTTGGCAAGACTATATATTTCACTTTCATGATCATCTCTGCCAAATATAAGAAAGATATTATAAAGGGTCCCAATTTTATATGCCTGTACAACATATGTAGAGAAGGGGCCTATGCCTGGGATTCTCTTATGTCACTGTGGTATAAGATTGGTTTGTGATGCAAATTGGCCAACAGAAATGTCAACCAAATATCCTCATTCTGTTCTGGGACCATCCCAACATATCTCCCCCACTTGTTTCTGGGAAGTCAGAAGCATCTGTTTAGGAAAGAGTCAATAGAAATTCTCTTATGTCCTCTGTCTCAGTGCTGCAGGATGTGATTGATAGTTGGCCAGCCTGGATGTGTTTAAACTATGTCTCCTGACTGCTGGGATGCTATCTCAGAAGTCCCAGTTATGTTGCTTATGCCCGCCACAGGGCCGCCCCCTATGCCCACCTCGAAACCACTACCAATTGGTCCTGTAAAGCTAGAAGCTTGCAGTAATGTGTTTGGCCATTGAATGTGTCTGTCAGTCTTTGGGGTTGCTCCACATCCTTCCTCCTACAGTCTCTCTCCCCCTGCCATGCAGGGTGCCTGCCTCTGACTGGCACTGAATATGCTGATATTCATCTGAATAATGATCTTCACAGGGACAACATCAATTGCTTATATAATTGGGTCCCTTTATCAAAATCTCCTGTACATTTGCTGAAATGGCAGGAAAGGTATTTGATACATTCTTGTCAAATATCCTGTAAACAGAATGGAATATCAAAATGTAACAGCTGGAAATGTATTTTCAGGTTAATGTCTTATACCCTTGGGACCCTTTATCCACTCTTTCCTAAAATTGGTAGAAATATTAAGTATATGGAAGGATATAATATGCACAAGTTTCATGAACATTGGATTCAAGATAAAGAAGTTGTAGCCATGAATGTGTATGGAGCTTTTCTTAAAATCACAATATTCAATTGCTTCTGAAATCGTTTCCTTGAACTAATTGCTCTGAATTTTGGTACACCTAGTGCCCTCCATTGGGGGTACAATTCTCCTAAAGTTCATCAAAAAGTAATAAGAAACAATAATGTTATAGCCAGAAATATGTTTTTCAGTTTTTTCCCTTTATTTCAAAAACTAAATGTCATTTTCAGTTCCCAATTGCACTGAACTAAAGACTGAACCGAGCCCGACCGAACCGAATACCAAATCTGAACTCAGCATTCGACCCGAACCACCAAACGGCCGAACATCTGAATGGACAAAATGAACGCAGCCGAATCGAACGGACGAACCGAATGGCCGAACCCGAACCGCGATCTGTTCGCCCATCCCTACTAGACTTTGAGCATCTACACTACACACCTGGTTCTGCTGTCACAGTTCTGGCATATGTCCTGTTTCATGTTTTTCCAGCACACCTCCATTGATTGCAGATGGAAGCCATATCCCCTGAGGACACCGTTACTGAGGTCTATTATATGGGCTGTGCTTTGAGGTAGGAAGGGCTTGTCTGGGTGGATTGGTGAAGGAGAATGTCAATGGAAGAGTCACAGTACATAGTATTGGCAGATTTCTGTGCAGCACCGGCACTCATATGCAGGTGAGACATCTTGCTGTAATTTGGACAGGCCACTGGGCTATCAAAATTATCCTGGGGTGACAGAGCACCTAGAATCAAGGGGGCATAACAACAGCTTAAAGCACCCAGAGCCTGCCTTTCTCCAGGCTCCAACATCTGTGCTCAAGTGACTATAGACTCAAGTGATTATTTATTCATCTGGCCAGTTTGTATATATTAGGGGTGGGAATTTGAATTAATCCAAAACTCGTAACGGGCAGTTTGTATTTATTAGGGGTGGGAATTTGAATTAATCCAAAACTCGCAACAGGCAGTTACGTATTAATCCGTACCGAACCACAACATTGGACAACGTGCCCATTCCAGTTTGGTTTAAAATCTATAAATAATTAATAAATACATAAATAAATAAATAACTGCCCACACACAAAATGGCCACTGGACCATTTTGTGCATGTGCAGACTTTTCCAAAATGGTGGCAGCAGCGCCACCACCATTTTGAAAATGTCAGCCAGTCTGCACATGCGCAGAGGCCATTTTGGACACGCACAGAATGGCTGCCGCTTTCCAAAATAGCACTGATGCTGTTGCTGCTGCCATTTTGAAAAAGGGCATGCTTGCTCTTTGAGGGACGTGTCTGGATCTCTTCCAGAGATTGTAAGCTCTCAAATCAGAGATAGTCTCCTATGATACTTGTCTTTACTGAATCTATAGTAAGGGTGGGCAATGCTTTCCCTCCTGGGGGCCAATCTGAAAATCAGTACAAACTCCAAGGATGTATAGAAGTTGGGGACAGGGGTGCTTAAGGCATTTGCTTAGGAAGAGAAGGGTCCAGATCATGGATCTGTGCCATGGATCTCTCTCTTATCCTTGTGCATACCCTCATCTCTGGTCCCTTACACTGAGCTCAGTTTTTCAGTGCTCTGGGGTAGTAACTGGATCCAGGGGCCTAGATCCAGAAACTGGAAAGGGTCCACATAAAAAAATAGCTGCAGGCCACTTTTGACTCCCAGGCCTGAGGTTGCCGCCCCTGATCTGTAGGATGCAGAGTCCTAAATTTTCACTTAGGTTCTATGTAGGGATGTGCGAATGCGGTTCGGAAGTTTGGAGTTCAGACTGAACTCGAATAGTTCGGTCGACCGAACCGAACTTTCGAACCAAACTCGAATTCAACCGAATTATTTGGTCGAATCCGAACCAGTTCGGAAGGCCAAAAAAACCGGTTTTGAATGTACGAGCTCGATTCAGAAGTTCGGAATTCAACTGAACTCGAATAGTTTGGTCGACCAAACCAAACTTTTGAACTGAACTCGATTTTCGAACCGAACCGAACTGAATTTCCGAACTCGGTTCTGTTCACACATCCCTAGTTCTATATAAACTGCCAGATAAACAAACAAACAAACAAACAATAATCATTTATAATAAGCTATCTGTCCTGGTTTATCCATTCACTGAATCATTTTTTCCTCTCCAGCTCCTCCCTTTCTTGGATTTACAGTAGCAAGATATCACATCAATGAGCAAGAGGTAGGGTATAACAAAGAACTAATGGCACTCTTTGTCATGGGCCATAGTATTCAAAGGCCCCTGAATATCATAGAGAAGAATAACAAAGAGGGTCGCAGGATTTATTTTATATATAGGCGCGCTTTTTTTGGTCCATAATATCATTGCGGCATTTGGATGCCTCAAATCCATTAACAGATTTCTCCTCAAAACACCCCTGAGATGTAGGCAAGTATTGTTATTATCAGGTTATCCCTGACATTCTGTAACTCTAATTAATAAAATAAACTACAGGTAGATGTATATCTCACAGAACCTCTTTTGTTACCACTGGTTACCTCATCAAAAAACGACATATATACCAGATTGCAAATTATACATACTTCTCTCCTTCAGTAACATATCATTTCCAATTTTTGGTTATTTCTTACTTTTGTCATCTGTGAATTAGTAACACTACCAATAGCAATAAATGTAGCATTATTAATGGATTTATTACCCAATACAATAAGATACATTTTCCAAGTTTACTGTTGGAAAAATACAGCTGGACATGTTATGTGACTTGCTTTACGACCTAATATTACTGCCTTTTAATATTAGACTAGAAATAAATATGGAAATATTTACTAAAATTCTACACAAGAAAAGTTAATTGCTCTATTCAGATGGTAATTATATTGCTCCCACCAGATTAGAAATATAATATGGATTATCACCACTTCCCAGCAGTGGTTCCTACTGCGTGTATCTCTAAAAAGTCTGTACAACTGTCCATCATAACACTCTGGGTTGGGCTCTCCGACATCTCCGCCTGGATGTCTCAATGCCAACTCAAACTGAACATGACAAAAACTGAACTCCTGATCTTCCTGCCCAATCCTTCCTCTCCCTCTTCCCTGTCAATTACCATTGACGGAGTCTCCATTCTCCCTGTCCCCATAGCCCCTAGCTTGGGTTTCATCTTCGACTTGCACCTCACCTTCAAACCCTATATTGACTCCGTTGCCAAATCCTGCCGCTTCTCCCTCCACAACATTGCCAAGATCCACCCTTTTCTGTCTGTCTCCTCTGCCAAAACTCTCATCCACACCCTAGTAATCTCACGCCTCAACTATTGTAACCTCCTCCTCGATGGCCTTCCTCGCTCTCACCTTTCTTCCCTTATCTCTGTTCAAAACTCTGCTACCAGTATCATCCACCTAGCCCATCACTCTGACCATGTGCAGCCTCTCCTCTCTCCACTGGTTCCCTCTTGCCGAGCGTATTCTGCACAAGCTCCTCATCTTCACCTACAAAGCCCTTCACAACCTTGCTCTCCTCTACCTCTCTGCCCTGATCTCCCTCCGAACCCCTGCTCGAGCACTCCGCTCCTCTTCCATCCCCTCCCTCACCCTTCAACACCTCTCCTGCTCCCCAAACCGCCTTAGTCCCTTCTCCCTCGCTGCCCCACATGCCTGGAACTCCCTCCCTGCCCTCGTCTGCCTTGCCCCCACCCTCCATGCCTTCAAGTCCCTCCTCAAAACCCACCTCTTCAGCTTTGCCCTTCCTAACTCCTGCTAATCATCCCCACCCAGGATTATCCCCCACCTGTTATCTGTAAACTCCCAATTTACTGCAATCAAGCCAAGAACCTGTACCTGAGCTCCCGCATCCTCATGAATGTCGCATCCCTTGTCCCCTCCCCCTGTCTTTAGTTTGTAAGCTTTCAGGCAGGAACTGTATCTATCTTATTCCTTGAAAAGCACCAGGTACATTGGTGCGCTATATAAATGCTAATGCTAATGCTAATAATAATAATAATAATAATTATTATTATTATTATTATTATTAGTCCAGCTCCCCACATTTATTAATTTTCTATCCATAATCCCTTATTAAATGGTTTATTTTTGTAGACTACTACAGAATATATATGTATTCTGCTGTCAATTTCCTGATGGCTTCACTTGTGAGGGGTCGTATCTATAGTCTTCACAGGGATATATAGTTCTTGTATGTTGTACACACACGTGCAACTCGTGTGGACCTCGCATGTACCCCTGCTATGGGGACTTTGGGTTTAGGATAGGCACCAGAGAAATTATCCAGCAAGAGCACAAAAGTAGACTGTTCATGCTGGCAACAAGTTACTGAAATCTAGTAGCCTGCCGTCTATGTGCCTGCCGAACTAAACTCTTTCAGTAAGATGGCAGTGGTACAGGTCTGAAAAACATGTAAAAATTCTCACTGCAAAACTGGGGCTATCAGGTCTGCTGAAACAAATTACTAAAATGGGAAATTTACGCAAAAGAACAGACTATAGAGTATATTTCTGGGATGAAGAAGTACTTACAACTAATAGCATCTAAACACGTGAGTGTCACAGACACCCTATGCTTGATATATTGACAGCATATAAAATTAACAGCATTTTGATGTCTTGCACCAGCTTGGAAACAGGGGTTCTGATTTTTGGGGGTGTTCCTATAACACCATTGTCATTGATCATTACTTCTTGAAGGTCAAGATCCCAACCCTCCTATACCCTTGTCAGGGTGGTGGACCAGCTAGGTTGGTCGACCCCTGGAGATTGATGGATCCAATCAGTTTTCAGAACTCTCTGGGGGATTTACCCACTGATCTTGACGACTGCTCTGTTGATGACCTGGTCGCTCTGTGGAATGACATTTTGACTGTGACCTTTGACACAGCGACACTCAGGTGCCCGCTCCTACCGCTTCGTCATGACAGGTCTCCCTCGTATACAGAGGACCTGAGGTGGCTGAAGCGGGATTGTGGGAGGGTAAGAAGTTAGACTGCAGGTGGTCCTTGACTCGTGCTGAAGCCGACGGATTGCAGCATAGATTGTTTTTGAAGGTTAGGATGGCGGCGAAGAAAACCTCCTTCTCTGCTATCATAGCACCTGAAAAGTCTCATCCGGCAGAGCTGTTCTGGGTTGTGAGAAGCCTGGCTAACCCAGCTTGTTTCCGCCAGGAAATGGAGTCATCTGATGACCACTGTGACCTTTTTATTAATTACTTCGCAGACAAAATCACTCATATTCACTAAAACTTGTGCGCTGCTGTTTCAACTGCAGAGTCAGAGTTTGGGGTTATGGAAGCTCAGACTTGTCCTGTTTATTTGGATCAGTTTCAGTTGGTATTATCCACCTATGCAAGGGAGGTGCTTGGCATGATGAGGGCAACCATTTGTGAATGAGATCCTTTCCCATCCAAGCTGGTGAAAGCCAGCCAGGAGACACTCAGGCCATTGTTGGCTGGGGTTGTCAATGCCTCCTTATGGGAAGGGAGGGTGTCAGATGCCCTTAAAACTGTGGTGGTCTGGTTCCTGTGTAAGGAAGCATCTTTGAATGCTGACTCCCCAGACAGCTATCAGCGTGTCTCTAACCTGCCCTTTTTAGGGAAGGTTATTGAACGGGTAGCTGCCCAATAACTCCAGGTTCATCTCGATGCTATTGGATTTCTGGACCCATTTCAATTAGGTTTTCATCCTGGGTATGGCAAGGAGACTGCACTTGTAGCTTTGGTTGATGATCTGCACCTTGAAATGGACAAGGGGAGTTCTACCTTGTGGATCTTGTTAGATCTTTCCATGGCCTTTGATATAGTTGATCATGAGGTGTTGACATGACTGCAGGACCTGGTGGAGGTGCTTTCTGCTTCTACATGGGTCTCCCATACTGCTCTTGAGTGGTTCCACCCTTTCTTGTTGGTGAGGGCCCAGCGGATGGTGATGGGCGATTGTTTGTCGTCCTCTCATGACCTCCCCTGTGGTGTCCTGTACAGTCCTAGTCTGTCTCCGGTCTTGTTCAACGTGTATCTGAGGCTGCTGTGCAAGGTCATTTGGAGGTCTGTAGTGAGGTGTCATCAATATGCTGATGACATTTGGCTCTATGTCTTTTTTCATCCGACCTGGGTCCCACCATTTGGTGTTTACCTGATGCCTAGCTGCTGTCGGGGACTGGATGAGAGTGAATCGATTGAAGCTGAATTCTGACAAGACTGAAGTTATGATGGTTGGCCAGTCTGATGACTTGAAGGGGATTCGGACACCTGTTACTGATGGGGTCTGGTCTCCTCTGGTCAATCAGATTTGCAGTTTTTGGAGTGCTTTGGGATTCCTCACTATGCTTGGAACATCAAGTGGTGGTGGTGGTGGTGGTGATGGCCAGGAGCACTTTTCACCAACTCTATCTGGTCAGGAGGCTGCAGTCTTTTCTTTTTGATTCAGATCTCGCCACTGTCATCCATGCTTTCAACACCTTGAGGCTAGATTACTGCAACACACTCTATGTGGGGCTGCTGAGTTGCTGGGAGCACATTAAGCACATTACACCAGTGGTTTGAAGTCTGCACTGGCTACTTATAGCTTTCTGGGCACAATTCAAGGTGCTGGTCTTGACTTTTATAGCCCTAAATGGTTTGGGTCCCATATATCTGAAAGACGATTGGTCCTATCATGTCCCACCGTGGCCCCTACACTCAGTTGAGAGCACCCTCTTGCAGATTCCATCCAAAGTACGGAGGGGGGGGGAGTGCGCAGGGGGGGAATTCTTGGTTGCTATTTTGGTTTTGTGGCACTCCTTTCCCCAGGAGGTTTGTTTGAGCCCAAGCCTAAGCAACTTCTGGAGGTGATATAAAACTTTTTTCAAAAAGGCATTTGGTGGGCAGGGATAGGAATTAGATGGGTTTTGGGTGAGGTTGTGGGAATGGTGGGAGTTTTGAGGGGAGGATGGCAGGATTTATTGCTTAAATTTGATTATTATTGTTTTATTGATTGTGACTTGCCCTGAGCCTTTGAGGGAAGGGTGGTGGATAAATATAAATAAACAAATAAATAAATAAAAATAAGATTCAAGATTATAGTTGTTTAAAAAATGAAAGGTGGAGGACTGTGCAGTTTACAAAACCCCAACCTCTTCTCAGTTGTTTTTAACAAATTAAAAAATTAAACAATTTAATTAGAAAACTTTAATTTTCATCCCACCATATCCACTCACTACATCAGAGTAGAGACTAGAGGATGGCAAGCGCTGCAAATGTAAAAATACTTGTACTGTTTTATTTTTTAAAGTGTGACTTAAAGAGAACATACATGAACCTTCAAAATATTTTATTTCCAGTTTCATAAATTCGTCCATGCCATATTTTTGTTCAGCACTTGAGACTAGAAGCTGAAGTGAAGTCCTGAAATATTGCAAAAATAATATTTTCTTTTCCTTTTTGCAAAATTTTCAAGACAAGTAAAATCCGAAAGTCCTGGAAACCTCATAAGAATTAAACTGAAACCCTTTCAAACCTGGCTTCAAACCTGTAGAATGAAACCCTTTCAGAACTGGCACTCACCTTGGCATTCTGGACAGAGTGGCTTTGGATTCATTAGATAGGTGAGGAGAAAGAAAACACCTTAGCGCCCCCAGATTAAACCAGGGGCATTTCAATATGCACGGCTGCCAGTGTAAAGGGGAAGGTTAGAAGGCTTGAGAAATATACTTAAAAGTTGTCATCCATCAATAAGCTCTTCTTTGTCATATGTGGCTTTGACCTCTTTTTCAGATCATTTTTAAGAATTAGTGAAATCGTGGCATCCATTGTGACTAGAAATACTGGACACTCAAAGATGAAAATAAAATCACACAATAGTAGGTTTTAAGGTTATATTCCTGAAAAAAAAACAAATCCCTTTTCTCAGTAATAAAAAGGCACAATTCCAAATCTAAATGTCACTGCCAAAAAATAAAATAAGTCTTCCCGTATGAAAAAAATGGATCATCTTGCACCAGGATTTTCATTAATTGTATGACTCTTTTTTTCCTTTCTTTTGCCTAATAGGAGTCTCCTCCCAGGAGGTAGTCTGTCTTGGCTCTTAATTATCCTGTGTAATGCCTCCATTGAAGAGCCTCCTACAGAGAAGAATGCCTCAGAAATTCAGGGTGTTTGGACACGTTACACTATTTCACATTATTTTCTATCTTACAGGAGATTTAATAATGTGCATATATGCCTTTTCTCATTTGTCATGAAAATTTCTGTGATTTTCATTGTGGATGTCAGGGTAATGAAATCCTTCTCTGAATAATGTGTGTTCTGTATCGTGTTAAATTGGAATATGTGCATGTGGTATGACACAAGTATAGCTTCACAAATGACAATTAAGCCAGCATTTACCCCTCATGATAACACTTGCTGTTCCTGCACGCTCTACCCACTGTCTTATTGGCGGAACGAGGGTTGATATCGCTTCCCCGGGCTGCCAAGGGGAAGGCCAGTATACGGTGTGGCCAGCCAGGTACACACCCACACATCCCACCCCGTCCTCTGTGATGGGAAGGAGAGGCAAAGGGAAGACCAAGGGTCCAGGGCAAAAAGCACTGGCAAGGAGTAGGAAGGAGAGGCAGCTACAGGCTGAGGCGATCATGGCCTCCCTGCAGGAGCGGATGGGAGGATGTGAGGAGGTTCTCACAGGGGAGCACCCGTTCAGCCCCTTGGGACATGAGAGAGAGAGCACCATCACCAGCAGCCAGAGCTACCCCTCCCCCAGGGAAGGGGATCACCAGAGCCCTTAGCCAGGAGGGGCGATGAGTCCTTCCTGAGACAGGTTAGCCTCCCAGGCACCCCCCTCAGTGTGCCAAACGGCAATTGTGACCCCCTGCACGCTACAGAGACGAGCAGGGTCTCACAAAGGGAAGGGCGGGAGGTAGCCCCCTCCCAATGCATGGGTGTCAGGCTGGCATAACTCCCCCACGGAGGGCTACCCCACCTGGCACCCCTCCCCCACCATGGCAGAGGGGACGGCATACATTGTCTCCCAACAGTCCCAGAGCTGAGGCCCTGCCCAGGCACCGCATGAGGAACAACCCGTCATGGGCCATATTGGAGCAGCTGCAGGATTTTGCAGGAAGAATGGAGTTGATGGAGGCTCTGTGCATGCTATCGTGGAGAGGCAGCCCCTGGAACCACATGGTGAGGCAGCGGCACATGACGCTAAACCGCTGACCTGCCAATCCAGCCCCTGTCGACGTCACAACATTCCTGCATCGAACCCCGGTAGATGCAGCTGGGAAACCCACGCATGAAAGTGGGAATCTCATTTCAGCGGATGCTTTGCAGGGCATACCCAGGGTGGTGTGAGCGATATCACCCACCGACAGCGACTGGGTTCGGTCGGCTAATGGGCCACCCGCCCAGTCATGCCATGCCCCCCCACCAACTGGGGACTCACAGAGCCACCTCCATCAGGTCACCCCCGGGGGGTACTGGGGTTAACCAATGGATAGACCAGGTATGGTCCCACCCTGGACACCACACCACCCCGTGTCAGGTGGTGCACACCCCAACTCGGGAAATGACACCATTGGCAGGAGGATACGCTGAAGTGAACGCTCCCATAGGGACTCACTTGTTGCAGGCTACAAGGGACAAGATTTGGAAGGGTGAATACAAAGATGTGTTCACCCTCCTTTTCAGCAACCCTATCCCTGATCCCAACTCAAAGGAGGAAGGTAAGGAGAAGGAGACGTTTAAGAGGTCCAAGGTGGACTGAAATTGGTCCAACTGGTCGGCTGTCTTCTCGGTCCTTATGGGGGTCATGCTGCAAATGGCCCTGGAGCACACCACTGAACTGTTAAAGTACCAAGATATAGTTCGGCGGGTTTATGACACAGGAAACCCGGGGGCTATGATAAGGCCTTCAGGAAATGAGTCTCCATCACCCCCGGGGCTGCGGTGGGACAGATATGCCCACGATTTATGACTTGAGTGTATGAGTAATGTCAGCAATGTTCCCTGCATGGATAGCAGACACGCTTTGGTTAGGGGTGGGGTGGCCCCCATGAATGACTCCTTTCAGTCAGACGGGCACCGCCTGTTCCCACTGCTCGGGTAACCACCCAGCCTGTCACTGTAATAGAGTTAGATCCCTGACCAGAGGCAAACCTTCAGCCAAATATCCACAAGGGGGGCAAGGGTCATGTGGCAATAAGGGCCTCAACCCCAGTACATCATAGGGCCTTGGCCAGAGCCCTGCTCGAGTGCCCCTGGCGAACGGAGGCCTGATATGTGGTAGAGGGTTTTAAAGAAGGCTTTAGGATCCCAGCTGGCCATGTTAGGGTGAGAGTTAGGGTAGAGAATCTTAAATCGGTCAGGGATATGGAGGCATTGGTGCACGCCAAGCTCCAGAAAGAGATAGCAGAAGGTAGGGTGGCGGGTCCATTCGATTCCCCGCCCATGGCTTCACTCCACATCTTACCCCTTGGAATAGTGCCCAAAAACACTGTGGGGGAGTTTTGCCTCATCCACCACCTCTCCTACCCGAGAGGGGAGACAGTCAATGATGCCATCCCTGATGAACTCCGCTTAGTCTGCTACGGCTCCTTCGATACGGCGGTTAACATTAGGGATGGGTGAACAGAACGCCGTTTGGATGTTCGGACATTCGATTGTTCAGTTTGAAACCCGAGTTCGGGTTTGCCTGTTTGGTTTGGCGGAGTTCAGTTTGTCCGAATTTGACTGAACATTCCAAAAAGTGCTATTGGTACCAAAACCGAAACCGATTTTTTTTCGGTATCGGTATTTTTGGCCCTGAAACCACCGCTGGTGTCCACCCCTGGTGCCAGGAAATCTGCTCCTCAGCTGCCTCCCACTTCCAGTCATGTTTTTCCTGCCCAAAGTCACGCTTTTCCTGCCCCCGAACTCATCCAAACTCATCTGAACTTTTCTGAACTATTCAGAAGTTCGAGCGTTCGGTTTGGAAGTTACAGGCCGAGTTCAGGCTGAACTCTGAACTTCTGAACTGCATAGCATGGGAATGCAACCCGGGGGCGCTCCTGGTGAAATGCGACATCAAATCCGCCTTTCGCCTGCTGCCAGTCCACCCCGACAATTTTGAACTGCTTGGCTTTCAATTCCGGGGTAAATTCTACTTCGATAAAGACATGCTGATGGGGTGTTCCATCTCCTGTTCGGCTTTCAAATGGTTCAGCTCATTACTTGATTGGTTGGTCTGCTACAGAGCACGGTCACATTTTGTCATTCATTATATTGACGATTTCCTGTTTCTGGGGTGCGTAGGCATGGATGAATGTGAACGACTACTCCAGACATTCCACTCTGTTGTGGAGGAGTTGAGAGCTCCCCTCGCCCCGGAAAAAACAGTGGGGCCTGTTACTGTGCTCACGTTCCTTGGTATAAAGGTGGACAATGGTTAAAGAGGAGTTCTGCCTCCCCCATGACAAGTTGGATGCCATAGTGGGGGCGATTAAGGTCTGCTTAATGCTCACCGAGGTGACTGTCTGCCAGCTTCAGAGTTTGATAGGCAGTCTGAATTTTGCCTGCAAGGTAGTGGTGCTGGGCCAGGCATTTCTGTCACGGCTCTACGCCAAACTCTCGGGCAATCTGCCTCCCCAATTATCACATCAGGGTGATGGCGGACATTAGGCAGGACCTCATAATTTGGTGCCGGTTCCTGTCCACCTTCAAGAGGCAGTGGATGCCTATGGAGGCAGTGGATGCTCTTGGAGGCTGAGCTGCAGGTCCAGTTGGATGCAGCTGGGTCTTTGGGCTTCGGCCTCTACTTCCGGGGGAAATGGTGTGTGGCTCCCTGGCCGTCCGCATGGTCCCAGGCTGGATCTGACCTTCCTTGAGCTTTATCCAATAGTCCTGGTGGTGCACCTGTGGCCAGTGGACTTTTCCAACAAAACTGTATTGTTCTGGTGCAACAACATGGCGGTAGTGCAGGTCCTTAATACCCTGTCCTCCAAATCCACCTGCGTGATGGGGTTGGTATAGGCATTTGTGCTACAGTGCCTCGGTAACAATATTCTATTTACATTCAAGCACGTACCGGGAGTCAACAACGGCATAGCCGACGCACTCTCTCATCACCAGATGGACCGCTTCCACCTGTTGGCACCAGAAGCCAGAAAGGAGCCTGATGGTCATGCCCCCGAATCTGTGGAACATTGGACAGTAGAACTGTACGAAGCTGTGCAAGGTTCCATTGCCCCCAGCACCAGGGAGTCTTACAGCAGGGATTTCTTTGAGTTTCAGGCATTCTGCTTGCACATGGGTTGGGACACAGATTTTCCCATCCCGGAACTGCAGGTTCTTCAATTTGCAATGTCATTATGTTCCAGGGGACTAGCACCCTCCACAATAGCAGGCAAATTAGTTGCAGTATCCTCTTCCAGCAGGTTAGCAGGTCATCCCCCTCCAGGTCAGGGTTTCTTTGCGAGTAGGCTAATTGAATCCTGGTCTCGACAGCACGGCCCAAGACCAGACACCAGGTTGCCAATTACCCCATATATCCTTGCAGCACTGGTGGGCTCCCTCCCCCGTATCTGCTTCAATGATTACGAAGCCACCCTATTCGGTGAGGCTTTTCTCCTGGCCTTCTTTGGGGCTTTCAGAGTCAGTGAATTGGCGGTCGCATCTAGATCTGACCCCGATCCTGGAGTGGTTAGCTACAGGGACGTATCTATCCAGAACCAATCCCTAACTATTTTGCTCTGGAGATCTAAGACTGATCAAAAGTCCAGGGGTCATATTATCATTCTGCAGGCGTCGGGCTCCCCCAAGCTGTGCCCAGTCCGGGCCTCTCACAGATACATCTCTATCCACCCCCCTCAGCCGAGTTCCTTCCTTATTCATGGGGATGGGTCACCTTTGACCCGCCACCAATTTTCTTCCATCCTACATCGAGCCCTGCTTAGTATTCATCAGCCGGCCCATCTATTTTGGGCATGCTTCTTCCGCATAGGCTCAGCCAGTTTCACTACAGCGATGGGCCTATTGGCGGAAGGAATCCATGGCACAGGGAGATGGAGGTCGCCGACCTCCCAATCATACATATGTGACCTCCCTCAATAAACGCCTGTCTTAAGTGACACTAATTTGTTTTGTCTGCAGGAACAGGATGACTGGGCCAGCGCAAGTTGATTTGGATAGCTGGCTACAGTATTGTCTATTGGGCAGGCAAGGCAGCGGGCCGCACCCACTGGGGCACCCAGCTGGGCCTCAGCGACAGAGCTGAAGTTGTTTGGAAGGCCAGGAGCGGCATGAAATGGGAATAGCTGATGCCACTGATCCACGGAGCTGCCAGGGGGTGACACCCTGATGCCAGGAGAACAATCTCCCAACCTTCACAGGGCTCAAACTGGTAGTCAGGATAAAAGGAACTGGGTTCAGGCATCAAGGCTTCTGCCTGATACCACGTTGGTATGGATGCATATGCTGAAAAGGATAAGTTGGTCCAGTGCCATCCGTCCTGGTAAGGTGACTAGGGAGTGTTGGAAGATCAACAGGGAGGGAGAGAAGTTGGTTTTGGCCCATGGTGGGGACATCATTGTCCACGAGGGTATCCGCTTCTCACAGCTGGAGCTGTACAGGGCAGACGGGGTCCACCTCTTGGAGGTGGGCATCAATATGTACCTTGCAGTCATTAGAGATAAGCTTTCCCAATTATTGTGAGGTCGGGGGTGGGAGTCTCAGACCAGTCAAGCAGGTGCTGGCGGTTTGTTGTGGCAGAGGTCCAGGGTATTAATTAGCAGGGTTTTTAGAGTTAGCTGCTTGTTGAGTCATCTCCTTATGAGATGGGGCCATGGGAAAGCTAGAGTAGGGGCAGCCAGCTTACAACCCAGGCCCAGGAGGGAGGGGCGAGCCATACACCAGAGGACATGGGCAGTCCCCGGTGCGGCCGCCGCCTCCCTCTTACTCCAGTCATGAGAGGTCTCGTACCTCCCCGACCAGCCGGCCGGCTGGAGCGAAAGTGACCTAACAGCAGGAAGAATTTCAGTGGCACCAAGGGACATCAGGCCGCACAAGTTATAAGTTATAGTTAACACTTAAGAGCATAGTATAGGTTGGACCCAGGAGGGGCAACGCCCCTTCCCCCGACTTTTACCTTCAGCAAATAAAGAGTGCGGCCTTTTAAACCCCAGACAACCTGTCCTTGTCTTCTTCTGGGGGTGCTGGGGCAATCATTCTTTTCTGAAGTCTATGCGAATGTTTCGTAAGACTGCACCAATTCTGGAAGAACAGCAGCTGAAATAACTTTGATTCTAATGCCCCCCTCCACTGACCCTGCTATATACTTTTTATGATGTTTAGATTAGTTTATTAGTAGTTTGATATTTAGTACCTGTAAGTATTAGTAGTTATTTAGTTATGGCTTTATTGATGATAATAGGCCACCAGGGCATGAAAGAATGTGACGTATGATGTTAATTGGCATGAGATTAGCAATTGGATAACCTTTGCATAATAGTCTTGTAACTAGGGGTGTGTATATTTTTGATCCCCATTAAAGGGTATAAAGGCCCTTTGAGCCTTACATAGATGGAGATCATCCTCAGTGCTACACCAGATGCTGTGCAGATCATAGTCTGGAATGCCTGACTGAAACCTAGCTCAAATTTACCCTTATTCATCTGATCCAAAGAGTTCTACAGTACAGTATAATATTGTATATTTGTGTACATTTAGACTCTGCTATCAGATGTTTTAAAGGCTTTTGCAAAATATTTAGCACTTTTTGGTGTCAGATGAATTGGCAATTGCACAAAAACTGTAATTTAAAAAAATCCAAGTAATTAATTCTTGTAGACAAAGCAGAAGTTTAAGAGGTGCATGTATTTTATTTATTTATTGGAATTTTTTATTTTGTCCTTTCCCAAAGGCTCAGAGCAGCTAGCAATATAAAATGGCCATACAAACATAAAATATACAAAATAAAAACCCAATAAAATATGTTACATAAAAAATCAATTCACTCCCTAAGCCCTATCTCCATCCACCAAATGCCTGAGCAGATAAATAAGTCTTACATTGACTTTGGACAATCTCAGGCTTTGGCTATGGCAAACCTCTGGGGGAAATGCAAAGGAGAAAAACAATTAACTGAAGACTTAGGAGCCTGATCTTAGAAAACCTATTTCTTAGGGAACTAGAGAATCTTTTCAATCAGGCATACATTAGTTTTTCTGTCTAATGCTTACATAAAGTCCTTACATTAGCTTCATTTTGGCTTAGAGAGCAGATAATACAAAATATTATCCGGGCAATTTATTGCAACATTAACTGCTGTATGATTAATCAACTAATATATCCTACAGTAAAATAGAGTGCTGTAGTCTATCATATTCATCATGGCTGCCTACCTGGTAGTGATTACTACTGTTTATCTTAATTGAAGAGACTCTGATTATTGGCCAACTACTGCTCTCAAACCCCGAGTTAGAGTTCGAAATTCTTAAAAGGCATATATTTAAGTTTTAACTTAGGCCGTTTTCACACAAAACACTCTCCACCCACTACCCACCCACCCACTATACATGTTGCAGGGCTGCAGTGTTGCCCTATGGGTGCCCTGTAACATGCCTAGTGGGTGGAGAGTGTCTTGTGTGAAAACACCCTTAGTTGGGCAGAACTACGGTCAATAATTGGAGCAGTGAGACTGCAAGCAAGGTTCTTGTTAATGAAGCCAACGCAACACAGTATAAAGAAGCAATGTATAGCAAAACAGTAAACAAAAGAATTGCTTCTATTTAAACAACAAATGTTCAAAATAATAATAATAAAGTTTAATGAACAACAGCAAATAATGAAATGCAGGTCTATCAAAACA
>QEPC01005340.1:6776205-6809248 GCA_003113815.1 Sphenodon punctatus
TGTTTGGTTAATCTTACTGAAAGTATTTCTTTGGTTGTCTGCTTGTTTTGGACTGTATTATATCACTTGCCGCTTCATTGACTTATTCGGTAGACTTGTACTGAATCATCTGTTTTGATAGACCTGCATTTCATTTTTTGCTGTTGTTCATTAAACTTTATTATTATTATTTTGAACATTTGTTGTTTAAATAGAAGCAATTCTTTTGTTTACTGTCTTGTTAATGAAGAACATTAATGGTTCTCAAACCACTGTTACATCAGTGGTTCCCAAAACTTTTCTTGTGTGTCCTCCTGTTGGAGATTTAAATAGAATTCCATGACTGCAGAAAGCAATAAGACATGCAAAGTACTTGAATCAGTAGTACTATCAATCAGATTGCAACCTCACATGCAGATAGTATGACCGACCTTGGGGTCTTGACCTACAGTATACAAACTCTCTTACATCCTCTTCCTTGTATATAGGATGAAGCAGAGAAAGGAAATGTTAAAAGCAGAGAAAATGGTAACGCCTGAAGCCCACACCTACTATGTTTATTTTGTATTGTGACTCATCTGCTCTATGCACACAGATACTGCAGATGGTTTGGTGTCTTCAGATTATAGCAGCTGTACTAAACATTATTGGGCTCTGATTAAGAAAAACTCCCATGGGTGACAAAGAACCAGCTGAGCCTTGCTGGTATTTACAAAGTAGATGCATGTTGGTATCTAATCTATGAACATTGATATTCCCAGAAATGCAATATCAACATCAGACAAATCAACCAAAAATACAACACAGCAGAAAACACACACAAAAGCAGGCTCTTCTGTTAAAGTGCTTTGCTTCTCCACTTGAAGAGAAAATTCTTCTGGGCATTAAAGATTTATAAAGATATTGTACTTTGAGTATGGCACCTTTTCTAGAGCTCAGTTCTGCAAGATATTGAGTATTTATTTCAGGTACTGAGGGTGCTTCCATCATTAAAGTCAATGGGAACTAAGCTATTGACTTTAATGGAAGGAGGATTGTGCTCTCAGAATTCTCTTAACTTAGACAGAAACGATTCAGTACTTCAAATGACTGCTGTACAAGACTCATCCTTTATTCACAGTGTTCCCAAACTTTTCAAACTTGTGTCACGTTTTTTGGACTTTAGGGTGTCACACTATGGGGTGTTTTTAGATGAGATGTTACCCCGTGTGGCCACCCAGGAGCCACAGAGCCCACCACCCATCTGAAGGTGGAGGGGGGAGGGAATGCACACTCCCATGAGCCATGGAGCACTCACTCATGGCCACGAACAGAGCACTGCCAGGAAATCCAGAGTGCTCCATGCAGGGCAAGCCATCCGTGGTAACGGGTGGCCATGGAGCCCCTGCCAGCCAGCCACACCAGCAGACCAGTTCGCTGCTCATAGGCACTGTGGGTAGGGGGAAACAGCCTTTGCAAGTCACTGTCCGGAAGTACGGAGAGCCTGAGTTCCCCAACAGACATGCCAGTTTCAAAGGCCAGCTGGCATGCTTCCCTCCTCGCCCTATGATCTGTGGCAGGGGAGTGTGTGTGTGCAAGGTATCTGCCATGCTAGCCACACTGTGAACTGCCATTTGAATCCCTCCCTATGCACTCCACCTGAGTGGGTGCTCTGCGGCAGTGTCACTCAGAGTCCCATGAACCCCCTGTGGCAGTGTGATGCCACAGTAAAGGTAATGTACCTTTAAGAGGGTCACAAGATGGCGCCTGCCCTAAAGAGGGCTACTTAAAATGGCTGCCGCTAGGAAGCAGAAGTAGATGCAGCATAAAAATAAGTCAGCAGAGGAAGCTGAGGTCAGTCTACTCCTGACCAGCAAGAAGGACACATCTCCTAAGAGGCTTCCAGAAGGGGTCCCTGAAGGAAGGCGATCTAGGAGGTCTGGACCTAAAGGTCTGAAGAGAGCCTGTGTATGTGAGTGGGAAAGAGCTAGCCAGGGACAGTGGTTTGGCTAGGCTCTGCTGTATGAACTATGAGTGGCCAGAGGTTTGGTGCCTGCCCTGGATTTTGAGCTATAAATGAACTGACTTGGAGTTAACCTTTGGACTGCCAATGATCCTTGGGCTTGATCCTGCATACAGTTAACAAACAGCCAGTCCCTGTGACACCCCCCACATCACCTTGCTTGTTTCAAAACACCCTCCGATGACTGAATGCTTCCTCTCTACCTATCCTCAGCCTTAACCTGACTCCTCACTTGGCTGCTGATCTCCACCTAGCCTGCGTACACCCCTGCTGGAATATCTTGTGAGACAGCCAGAGCTTTAAATCCTGGTCCGTGATCTCGGGGGGGACTGTTTTTACACCAGGTTCAAGCTTGCATCTGTCCTCCTGCCCTGGTTCACTCTTGATTCAGGACTCTCCTGTTGGTGTCGGCTAGTTGCCCCAGTTTTTGGGAGGTTGGGAAGTTTTCCCTTTGCTGCTCAATTGACTGTTTGTAATGCTGGTTTTTTTTCCCACCTTCCCATAGCAGCTCTCCTTTTTGGGCTGTGATTTTAAACTCACTGTATGTTGCAACACTTTAGTTTGTCATCACAGCTAGTGTGTTTAGCAGGCCCAGGTGGTCTGAGGCCTACAAGTCGGATCCTCCTGGGTGTAATGTCAATAGGTTGGGGTGACCACTCCAGGAGTAAGTCCAGAAAAGGTGGGGGCCTAGTCATTTTTGACCAACCTACTCCATCATTGGGGTTCCATGGTATCCTGGATATTGTACAATAAAAATCATAAAACTTTTTTAGCAAATCTGTACCACTTCATATTCCATGTATTCCTCAAGGATAATGGAGTCAGGTGTGCCCCACTGGTTCATGCCCCCTCTAGTTTAGTTTTTTTAAAAACTTCTTGTGATTACTAGAATGTTATTGCGGTACTATTGTCCCCTATTAGAATGAATGGGAAAATGAAAGCACCATACTCCTAGGTTTATGAGGGTCATATTTTCTGCAAACACAATGAAGAATTTTTCCTGATTTCATAATATGCCGTTTTATGTATAGAAAAATTCCATTACACGTACATGGGTGTGTGTGTGTATCAATTATATTCCAAGTGGAAAACTCCATTTACCAACTTAAAGAAAACTTGTATCTTTAGATTCTTTATACAGCAGTTAAACCTATCAAAGTGTGATGCTTCAATGATGTTTTTTACTTGCAAGGTTGTGTTGAAAAAATTCTCCTATTAAGCTGAAGGGGTCATTTCAACCCCACCATTAGCTATTATGATAGACAGCTATTGGAATGCAGACAAGCTCCTAATAGCTCAGGCTCTTGAAGTGCAGAAAAGCTGTCTGCCAGTGAGTTATCATCTACCTTATCTTCGTTTGCTTATGACTGAAGAGAACATTGGGATGTTAAAATTTGTTAACAGCTAGATGTTAACTTGTTTGGATATGAATGTGCTGTCCCTGTCACTGGGGGCGGTGTGGGAGCTAGTGACCCCACAAATGTTTGTATTGGACATACATTTCTGAACCAAACACAATAAAATTTAATTTTTAGGTTAAACTGTAGTCTCATTTAAATCAATCATATTTATACTTTTCAACTGTGATGTAATAGGGGTTTATCATACCCCATTAACAGATTAATACAGAAGGATTTTTAAGTTGGAGCAGAGTTAAGATAGAGGATAGGGGACCTGTGCCCTTTGACTAACGGGGCAGCAGGGGCACCACCCTAATACCATGGAGCAGAGGGTGAAGATGTGCTAGCGGCATGGGAGTGGTGTGATAAAAGGCAGCACATATCCCAGGGCTAAATTTGTGGCAGGAAGTTTATAGGCAGCTTTGGTTTCAAAGAATTGAGAGGGAAGACTTTAAATTAACCTGTGCCTGCTTGGGGTATATGGATCCCCTTGGTAACCAAGTTATATTTCTATCTAATAAAGGCAGCAGCAGCTATTCAAACTCATGGTCCAAGAGTCATTATTTGTGTCACTGCCATGGCAATTTGAAACCTCCAAAAGGCGATTCAACACCCTCCCTCGGCAACCTGTTCCACTAAGAACATAAGTGCGTGTTCATCAAGCCCAGCATCCTGTCTCTGACAATGGGCACTCTCGGTTGCTTTGGAGAAATATCCAAGAGGTCATACTGGAGTGATCCATTCCCTGCTATTCATTCCTGGCAGCCAACAGTCAGAGTTTGCATCCTCGGATGTACTTGATGGATATAAGAACATATGTTTTGCTAGCTTACTAAAAGTATGAATATATTTAATAAGATATACAAACAATGTGACATGGCAGTGACTCAACTGTGCATGTAGCCTACCTGTTCTAATTTACATTACCTCACTGGGGATCAGAGAGAAGCAGCCAATAAAGTTGTAGTCAGTTATGCATGAAAGAACATCCTGTACAGTCTGGGGACAGCCTCCTTCACATGAATGTAGATGCCATGGATCAAATCCCTTTGTTTCAGTCAACGTATGAACTCCTTTTTAGCAGAGGACAGGGGAGCCAAAATCCTGGATCTTGTGGAGAAAACAAATGGGGAGGCTGAGCCACCACTTGGCTATGGGCCTGGTTGTGTTGTGGTGCTAACAAATAAAACAATAGCCCCATGTGTGGCCTGTGGGTGTTGCATCTGGTAGGTGTCACCACTAGAGCTGCAGTGGGCAGTGCGTTTACTACCTGCAGGTAATGCCCACATTTCAAGCACCTGATAGGGTACCTGGCCCCCCACTGGGTACTTGGTGACACAAAATGTGGGTATTACTGGGGTATCCTTATGGGTATTGCTGGGGCATCCCCAGCCCACACACTGCCCAGCTTTTTCTGAGTGGTGGGGGTGGGGTGAGGAGGCCCCTTCCCACCTCTGTACACCCCTCTAATGAGTCCTGCTGGGAACGGTGGACCCATTGGGTGTGCATGCAGGTGGAAAGAGACCTCGTTTCCCCACACACACCCAGAAGAAGCTGAGTGGGGAAGTCCGCAGTTCAGCTGGCGGATAGCCTCTCAGGCCGTGCTTGGGCATCACTTGGTACCCAAATGCAATTGGGGTAAATCAGGCACACGAGATTACATGGGGTGCCTGACTTACCGGGTACCTGGTTGCAGCTCTAGTTACCACCTAATACATGAAGATGCAGGTGAGTGTCACCCACACTCACAGCTTGCACTCACGCCAGGGATCTCCCCCTGGTCAATTTCAAGCCAGGAAGCGCTTCCGGCCTTGAAATCGATGGGGGCTGCTGATCAGTGTTCTCCACGTGTCAGCTGCGAGCCCCGCTTGCTTCTTTCCGGCCAGGGAAGGGAACGAGCAGGGCTTGCAACTGGCATGCAGAGCTTCTGCACATCAGCTGTGAACTCTGCTCGTTTCCTTCTGCGGCACCAATCAGTTTCAAGCTTCCCTGGCTTGAAATGAACTGGTGCCAGGGCGGGGAATCACTGCAAGGGGTCGCATTGCTACATGCCCCCACAGCGACCCCCTATGAAATGGAAGAAATACCAGGGGCCAACATGTGTTCCTTCCTTAGCCTGCATGGTGTGCTCCTCAATTTTGAGGACCATGCAGGGGACACAGACCGGAAACGCGGGTTCCTGCTCCATATCCACCTAACAAACTGACTAATAGACACCCCTTTCTGGGTGGCTATTGTTTCATTTGTTATCACCCTTAGTGACACAGTATAGTATTGCAACCATCTGGGAAACACAGTTTTAAGAAATCATGAGACCACTAATCTCATTATCTTTTGATAAATTCCAACTTGATCCATATAACTGGTACACTGCTGACTATTTCTGTGGTTAAGATCAGAACCTATGGTTCCATAGGTTTCTATGGAAAACTATGGAAAAATAAATCCAAGGCCCTCTTTACATGAGACACACCCATGCAGCTCTGCTGCGTGGGTGCCTCCTGTGTGAATGCCACGGTAGGTGGGCATGTGTCAGGCCCTGGGGCCTGAGGAGGTGGGGCCAGCAGGGACGCCGAGGGAGATACCCCAGGAGGAACGGCTCCCGGGACTCCCCCACAACCCCGCGAGTGCAGCCTGCAGCAAGCAGGAACCAGGAACCAACAACGCGGCGTAGAGACACGCCCCCCAGCGTGCTTCCTGAAAACGCTGGGAATCCTCCAGAGCCAACCCCGCCCCCAGCGCTGTCATCACCACTGAACACGCCCCCCGGCGTGGTACAACAGCATGCGGCAGAGACAGACAGGCCGCACCCCTCCCAGGCCACGCCGACGCCGTTAGCCCCGCCCCCGGGCCCCGCCCGGCGGCGTTCAGCGCGGCTGCAGCAGAAGGCCCAGACGCAGCCCNCCCCCACCCCCCCGCTGCCACGACATGTTTACAAAGGACCCAAGGGTTTCCAGTTTAGGATCATGACTTTAATGAAGCATATTCTATACAGCAGTGGGTGTGCCATAGAGTTAATCTTTTCATGACCATTACTGTCAAATAAGAATTCCTCACTGAACTGTAATATTTCAGAAAACCCATTATCTCTACACTATAATTTGCTCTCTGATGAAGACAGATACTAAAAGAGTATTTTTGTAGTAGATTTTTTATGTATTTTTTTGGTGGTACATTTTTAAAAAAATGAATCTTATAGATTTAAGCCTCAGGAGCATTTTCCTGCCAGGCAGCCTCAGATTACTTTCCTATTAATGGGTAATGCATCATCAGAGTAACACCTCTAAGCAGATAGATTTATTGAATGTACTTTAATGGACTTCAAATCTTGCTTTGCTGATTTGTAGATCATCGATGAGGCAGATGTTAACTACTTTTCTATTTGTAGCCAATGCTAAGGGAAGAAAATGTATTAAAAGTCATACCTCTCAATTGTTGATGAATTATCTTGGAGGTGCCTCTACAATTTTAGGTTACAAATTGGAAGAGAACCAATACATTATTGATTGTTCCACAAATACTGTATCCGCCAAACTGTTAACAAGTGTTTATGAGTCAGCCAAAAAGACTTTAAGTATCATATTGTAACAAGGACTTAAATTATTGCTATCACTTTTGTTATTACAATGTAGTTTTATCATTAGCTGATGACATGTCTATGGAAAGAAGAAGATTTCTCCCATGTAAGGCTTGTTTTCATTATATTTGAGTAATACACATTACATTACATTTCATTTTTATTGTTGTAAAATAGCAATTGCCTTACAACAAATTTATCAAAATAGTTGATAAATATTATTATCAAAATCAATTCAAATTTAAAATACAATAAAAAAATATAAATTCAAAGCACAACAAAGGAGTGTAAATATAAAATTAAAACAGTAAAACATCCCCCATTATACATGCAATCTGCACTCTTTCATAGTCACATATATAAATTTGGCCACCTGCCCTGCAACAACTGCATCTTGACCTCGAAGTAAGTAAACTACAACCTGAGTATTAGAGCAGTGAGTAAATTTTGTAAGAGGATCAGACAACTATTTAGAATGCAGATGCTCATACCAACTGCATTCTAACACATGTCCCATAGTTTCAACCACAGCAGTAGCTGAGCAATGGCACAATCTTAACTGTTTTGGGACATTCAAAATATGCCCCTCCATAACTGCCGAAGGCATTTGATGAAAGTGACCCAACGTAAAAGCTCTTCTAAATTTACATATAATTTGGTCTTACAAATATTGGGGAAACGGAGCCTCAGGGTTCAGCAAACCATATATTGCAGCAATCCTTTGCATTGCCAAAGCCGCAATGAGCCCTTGTTTAGTTTGGTCTTTTATCCGCCTCTGAAATATTTGTGTGTAATATAGTAAAATCCTATATTTCATCAAGACCCATTTAATCTGATTTGCCACTGAAAAAGATTCAAATACTCTTAATCAAAAATGAGCCACAATGGAAAAGGAAACATAAAATGCATGCAGCACATATGACTAAGTAAATATGGCAATATTTTGGGTCTAAGCACGCAGAACACCTAGTGATAACACTGATGAAAATTTCACAAAACTACTGAAAAAGAATCCCTAAAATATATTTTATTTGGTTATAACGATAAATAAAAAGCATGGCCCAATTATCCTGATATGAACCACTCACTTTGTATTGATCAGGTGGATAGATTCTGGCCAGGAAAAAAGGAAAACAATAAAAAACTCACCTGCAGAAAAGAACTGACCATTCCATAAAGTGAACAGGTATTGTTCCTACATCAGTTGCCTTTCATAGGCCACATATTTGGGGACTGAGAAGACATGGTAAAATTCTGCTAGATTGCTTCTTCAAGCATACGGCTCTTTTCATTACTCTAATGCTAAGGGTAGTCTGGCAGTGAAACAGTGAACCACATCTGACTCCTCTATGGGTCCACCCCTTCTTATGATGGGGACTGAAGTCAAATTTATTGAATGTTTTCAAAAACACCAGAAATCTCCTTGGTACTGTAGTGATCACATGTATTGGCTATACAGCATTCAAAACACAGAACAAACGTGTATACCACAAGAGTTCCCAGAATATGTCTGTTGCTTTGTCTAATAACTTCTGTAATGAAAAATGCCCATCCTGTTTAGTTGGAGAAGGCCCTTTGACTGAGTGCTCTTATCCTATTTCTATTTCTTTTGTTTTCCAATGATAAAGACCTTTTTATTAGACTGTTTAAGTTCTGGAATAGATCATTAATCATCGTTGTTTTCCTGAGCTTACCTGGTGCTGTAAAAGGCATAAGGGAATCATAACAGACAGAACAATATATGTGGAAAATTGTTAACTGTTTAAAATATCTTTATTCAGGCTGTGGCAACAGCCCTTTAAGTAATTTCCCAGTGTAAAGGCCATTAGAATAATCCATCTGAATTGCAATGGTTTTGTAACTGAGTGACTAGTCAGTATGTTTTTTTTCCTTCAGAATATGGCTTAGCCATGCCAGTTTAGAGTTTGTGATCATGAGTGCACTTAATTACTCAAACAACCACATGAAAATGGCATAGTCCCAAAATAAACTTCAGGCAGTACCAACCTCCAAGCTGTGTCACCTCAGTATTTAAAATGCAGCTTATAAAGAAGCCCCCTTCGCCTACCGGATGGGGGCGACGGGCATTTGTCGTGTCCCCCCACGGTGAAGAGACAGGAGGTTAGCGCCACGGCGGGGAGGCATTCTAGAATGCTCCCCGCCAGAGAATGCAAGGTTGCCTGGCAACCAGCCCCGAAGCGCGCCAAGGCAAAAGGCAGCGCGGGGAAAGTGGAGCAGCCCCGCCCCCTTTTAGGAGGGGCCAAAGCTGCCTGGAGCCATTAGAAGCGGCATTCTGCAAAAAGGGATTGAGGAAGCAGCAGCTTAATGCTGCTGCTCCTCGCATCGAAGCAGAGCACACCCCCACCCCCCCCAGCATTAGTAGGCTTGAAGGAGATGGGGTGAGCCAGAAACAAAGGAGCAGTGGCAGCAAAGAAAAAGGGGGCAGCCCAGCGGGTGCACCCCCTGCCATTGCAGAGGATCAGGAGGGTGAGGCTCGGGGAGAAGGGACTGAGGTTCCCACAAGGGAAGAATTAATGGCCCGATTGGCAGAGTGCAAGGCATTGCTGCGTGCTCGTGGCCAGCAGCCCCCGCTGGGGGCTCAGTTCAGCGGGGGAATTCCCCTCCACCGGCAAGGCCGAACCAGGCCGCTGGAGAACGTGTGGCTCAAGGTCAGTAAGGGAGGCGGGGGCCAGCCAGGGTACGCCAACCAGAGAAAACTCAGTCCGCTGGGGAGAGAGGGTAGTGACTCCCCCAGCAAGGTACAGGGATGAGGGGGAGGTGATTGGCACAAGCTCTAGGCCTTCCCCTCAAGGGGCAGCGAGGGGCCGGGAGCAAAGGGGGAATAAGAGGGCCATGCCCCTGACAGGGCTAGCAGCTCAAGGGGAGCATGCAGCCGGGGTGACCCACAAGCACGTGGACAATACCCACAGCCGGGACCCAATATTGGAGGCATTGTACGAGCATCAGACCCAGACTCAGACTCCCGGGCCCAGCGAACAAGGGCATCGAGGGGCTTTTGAGGAAGCTAGACAAGAAAACAACAGGGATGAGGTTTTAGACCAGGAACAGGCCCAAATACCAGGGCCCAGTTCACAGGATGGATGGTGGGATGATCAAGGGGTCCCAGGGCTGGCACAATTCCAACGCCAGGCAGCCCTATCTGAACACCGGTGAGGCCCATATCCAGGTGAGGATCACGGGGCCTCTTCTTCCTGCAGGGATGATGGGCTGCCAGCAGCCAGGAGACGGCGCGAGGAGGCGAACCTCCAAGGGGAGCCTGGAGATAGGACGATGTGGCAGTGGATACAGGCACTGGAACGAGAGCTGCAAGGTGAAGATCGAGGAGACCTAACGGAGCTCGGAGCGGGTGGCTCAGGACAGCAGGGACCCGGGAGCGGTCGCGAGCATGGTGAGTGGGAAACAGAGGGAGAAATAGCAATGGAGCAAGGGGAGTTGTGGGGACTTTGTTGGCCAACAAAGTAGGGGGTGTGAGACAGTGGCAGGGAACCCGCAGACACAGCCGGTCCAGGAACCCAGTTTAGCACAGCCCGCTATCGCCAACACCAGAATCCCACAGCTAACAGGACCGCAGCTAATGAAGGTGAACGGGGCGTGGGCATGGGTCATTCCAGTAGGTCCGGCACCGGGATCTCAAGGGGGGAGGGACCTAGTGGAAAATGTGGAAAACTCAGCCCCCTCCTTGACTGGAACAATCGGGGCAATTGCAGGCGCTTTGGTGCCCACAGAACCCACAGAGCAGCCGGGAAAGGAGCAGGTACTGGGGGCCCCCCAAGAGGGGGCAACAGTAGGGCCTAATAGAACTGATCAAATCCAGACCCCACCAGAACAGGGCCCTAGTGGAGTGGTGGTAGTTCAAGGGAGTAGCCACACAGCAATGCCCCGTCCACTAGGGGGAACTATCCCAGCAGTGAGTGCCCCATTTGGCACAAGCAACAAAAGAAAAAATTTGGCGGGGAGAATATGTAGACCTGTACACCCTGCTGTTTAGTGATCCCATTTTGAATCACTCCAAGGAAACAGAGGGAAAAGGAAAAGAAAAATTCTGGCGCCCAAAGGCAGACCGGAATTAGGAAAACTGGACGTCTGCGTTCGCAGTTTATATGGGGGTCATCATGCAGACCGACCCTGGGCGGGGTTTGGAACTACATAAGTATTCTGACATCGTGCGACAGGCACATGGCACGGGCCCCCCTGGGGCGTGGCTCCGCTACAACGAGGCCTTTCGCCACAGGGCGGCTAATACACCGGGGCTCCGATGGGACGTGCATGTGCCAGACCTCTGGCTAGAGTGCATGATCGATGCTACCAATACCCCGAAGCGGACAGTGGCCACCCCTTAGTCAGGGGGCGTGTAGCACCCGTGAATGATCCCTTTCGCGGTGATAGCTGGAGGTGGGGCCAAAAACCCCCAGACCCCTGTTGGGATTACAATAAAGGGGAACGATGTAACAGGAGTTCATGTAAGTATCGGCACGTGTGTTCCAACTGTGGGGACGGACACCCTGCAACCTCGTGGAGGAGGCAATGGCAGAGGGGGACGCAGCGCATCCCCTGGGCCACGGCCTGCAAAGGGGTCCGACACCAATTAAAATTGGAAAGGGCCCTATTAAAACATCCAGACAGGGCCGAAGTGGAGTACGTAGTGCGGGGGTTTTGAGGAGGGCTTCCGTATCCCAGCTGGCCCAGTGACACAATATCAGGCAGTCAGGAATTTGAGATCCCTGGAAGAACACGAAGAGTTAGTGAGATTAAAAATAGCAAAGGAGGTAGTAGAAGGTAGAGTCATGGGACCATTTTCACACTCCCCGATGGCCAAGTTAGTCCTGTCCCCATTAGGAATTGTCCCAAAGAAAACAAAGGGAGAGTACCATATGATACACCACCTCTCATATCCCAAAGGTTATTCGGTAAATGATGCCATACCAAAAGAATTGACCACAATAAAGTATGCATAATTTGATGTTGTGGTCGAAAAGACCAAGGTCATGGGACGGGGTGCGCTGCTGGCAAAGTGTGATGTAAAGGCAGCGTTCCGCTTGTTACCGGTGCATCCCCAGAGTTTCCATCTCCTGGACTTTTCCTTTGAGGGGCGGTACTATTACGACCGTGCCATGCCGATGGGATGCTCGATATCCTGCTCTGCCTTTGAGAGATTCAGCTCACTCGTTGAATGGATTTTTCAAGAGAGATTACAAGCAGGGGATTTGACCAAATATCTTGATGTCTTCTTGATCATAGGGCGCCCAAACCAAGGGGATTGTGCCAAAGCACTTCGGCTCTTCCAGGTAGTGGTGAGGGAGTTAGGTGTTCATTTGGCCCCGGAAAAAAACGAGGGGCCTACAATCAGGCTCACCTACCTCGGTATTGAATTAGACATGGAGAGAAGGTTGTAGAGATTGCCACAAGAAAAGTTAGGGACCATGAGAGAGAAAATCAGGGAGTGCGTGGCTGCTCGTAAGACTACCGTTCGTGCCTTGCAGTCCTTGGTAGGAAGTCCCAATTTTGCATGTCGCGTCATAGCAGCCGACAGAGCTTTCCAATCAAGGTTGTTTGAGAAGCTAAAAGGGAATCTCCCGCCACACTATAGAATCCGGGTAACAGCAGGTATGAGACAAGATCTAGGGACATGGTTGACCTTCCTTGAAGGATTCAGTGGGGTGAGTTTCACTCAGATGCCGCAGGGGGAGTGGGTTTTGGGATTTATTTCCTGACCCGATGGTGAGCTGCACCATGGCCGGAAGCATGGCACCAGTCCGGGACTACCAGGGATCTCGCATTTCTCAAATTATTTCCAATAGTAGTGGCAGTTCTGTTGTGGGCAGGCCTGTTTGCCAATCACACTGTCCGTTTCTGGTGTGACAACATGGCAGTGGTCCATGTGGTAAACAAACTGTCTTCCTGCTCTTCGCGGGTCATGAAGTTGGTCCGGACCATGATGGGGGCATGTTTGAAGAACAATATTTTGTTTACCGCCCGCCATGTCCCGGGTACTGACAACGGGATAGCCGATGCCCTTTCCTGGTTTCAGATGGACCGGCTCCGGGAAATGGCACCAGAGGCCAGAGAGTTAGCTGATCCAATGCCACCGGGCATTTGGGATCTTGGGAACTAGAGCTGCAATCCATCGTCCAGGGATCTTTGGCACCCAGAACTAAAACAGCCTATGTTAGGGCCTTTAAAGAATTCCAGTACTTCAGGGCTGCCAAAGGTTGGGGTAGGGGGTTCCCAATCCTGGAACCAGAGGTTATCCAATTTGCCATGGCCCTTAGAGGCAAGGGGCTAACCCCAGGAACCATAGGTGGTAAAATAGCAGCCCTTAATTTCATGAGCCGATTAAAAGGTTATCCTCCACCAGACAAAGGTTTTTATATTAAGCATATGCTTGAGAGTTGGGCTAGAATATCAGAGGCACCATCCATGGTTTGGGCCCCAATAACTACCCCCATATTGATCGAACTGGTAAACTCCCTCCCGGGAGTGTGTCGTGACCCCTTTGAAACCCAGCTATTTAGGACTGCATACGTGATAACATTTTTGGGCGGTTTTAGAATCAGCGAGGTTGTGGCTGTGTCCAGAAAAGACAACAGTACCAGGGCACTGAGGTTAGACGATATAGAATGGTCTGCAGATACCTTGAAGATACGGCTTAGACGATCAAAGACAGATCAGAGGGGCAGGGGACAAGTAATAGAGTTGTACCCGAACAGGGTTAAAGCCATCAACCCAGTGTCCCAGATGAAGGACTATTTAGCTATCCGCCCACAGAACTTGGGGGTGCCATTGGTGCACAGGACTGGCAACCCCCTTACCAGTTACCAATGTGGGGCCATACTGCGAAGGGCACTGACAGCCATTGGATTGCCTACGGGGCAATTTGGGTCACATTCCTTCCGGATCGGGGCTGCAACAACAGCGGCAGTGGCCGGATTGCCTGAACATGCCATTAAGGCAGTTGGGAGATGGTGTTCAGATATGTATAAGAAGTATATCCGACCAGCCCCTGTAATAACTACTTGTGTTTCTCAGAAGGACCTCAACCCGACATGACACCGAGAAGAGTGGTGTGGATTGTGGGCCATAGTCTGGTGTGTTGGGCCAGCAAAACTGCCATCACAACTGCCTGGGGAACACAATTGGGACTGAAAAATTTAGCAACTATCAAATGGATGGGTAAAGGAGGGATGCACTGGCACCAACTGCTCCCACTACTGAGAAATCAAGGGAACATGAAGCCACCTCAAATTTTAGTACTCCTTTTGGGGGGAAATGACCTAACGACATGAAAAGGGGTAAACCTATTAATAAACATTAAGCAAGATTTATTAGTGGTCAAGCAATGGTTCCCTGGAATATACTTAGTTTGGACCAGTTGGCTTCCCAGATTAAAATGGTCAAATGCCCCAAAACCAGGAAAAGTAGATAAAACTCGGAGGAATGTTTCCCAAGAAATAATGAAGTGGCTAAGGGGCTTAGGGGGATCGACCATACACCACGAAAGTTTCGGCCTGGACAGGCTGGAACTGTACTGTTGAGATGGAGAGTGCACTTATCTCATGCCGGTAATGATATTTACCTGAGGGCATTGGCTGGACACCTGAGAGGTGTGTTGGAGGAATAGGCAGTGGGTGTCAGGGAGGTACAAGTACCCCCCTTTTGTGGTGGGGTCCAGTATGCTAGGATAGGATAAATAGGAAGGTATAGGATCAAGAGTCATCTCCTTAAGAGATGGGGAAGTGGTACCCGGTGTCATGCAGGGCACGGCAGGCACTGGTGTCACGACCCTGGGAGGGGTGTCTTAGCAGAAGGGTAAGGACTCTGCAGGCATTTACCTCCTTACTCATGCCCAAAGTTGGGGTTTGTTTGCCCCCTTTTCGGTCAGAGCCTGAGTGTTGTCGAAAGGGGGCAGGTTATGTTAGTGCTCTGATTAAGGAAGGCACATCCTGATCAGGCACGTGTTAATAAGATAAGTTAGAGCTAGCATACTGGACCTGAATTGCTGTGCAATTTACCCACCGGTCTTATTAATGGAATGATTAAAGAGTGCGGCCAGTTTTCAATCCAACCACTGTCTCCGAGTGTTATTTAGGGGGTGCGTCGACAATGCGTGACTGGCAGTTTTCCTGGGCGGTGTCTCATCTAAAAGCCGCCTGTGCCACTTTTCTCTGGAGGATTATTTAAATCCGCAACCCCCAGGGCACGTCTAAAAGCAGCCTCTAACAGGGCTTCCAGTCTACTTTGCCAGGCAGATCATCTTGTACTGGGGGCAAGTGACTTGAAGGCTTCCAGCCCAACTCTAGGCTTACACTCAAACCGTCAGCCTTGGGCCTACTCCGCAGCATACAGAACCCCTACTTGCAGCCAGATGGACTTCAGCATTCTTCTCTGCCAGAGCCAGGCACCAGCTGACAGAGACCCAGAGCATAATTTATTCAAAAAACTTTCAGGTACTGAAGTTAGATTCACTGGCCTTTAATTCCCTGGGTCTTCATTTTCCCCATTCTTAAAAATAGGTACTATGTTTGCTCTTCTTTAGTCTTCGGAGACCGTGCCTGTATCTTCTTGCCTGTTTGAAGATAATTGCTTGCGGTTCTGATAATTCCTTCAGGTCCAGTTTAAGCCCCACCAATTTAAATCCATTCATGCTAACCAGGAATGACATCTTCTTTAGTCATCTTGACTTGCATTCCCTCCCTTTCATTGTCAGTGTCCTCTTTGTTAAGCATCTGGTTACACTTGACCATTTTTGAGTAGACCAAAGTCGTTTTTAAATGGGGCATGGCAAAGGGGGCGGTCCATGGGTGTGCCACTGCAGGGGTGTGTGTGTGTGGGTGCACACGGGTGCACACCCATCCCCCCTGCATTCCCATGAATCCTCATGCATGGAGCAACCTGTATTGTTGCCGGTTGCTCCGTGTGTGTGGGGAGCTCAGATGCATGGGTCACGGGAGCGTGCACCCACCCACACACACACACAGTTGCAGGGGATGCTCCCCCATATGGACGATGGGTGTCAATGCGGGGGAGCGTTTTGTGTAAAAAAAGGCCTCTGACAAAGTAGATATTGAACAATTCAGCTTTCTGTATATTCTCTGTTAACACTGCGCCTTCCCTGTTAAGCAGAGGCCCCGCCATGATACTTGTCCAGGGGAAAAAGCGTTGCAACGTCCAGTGACTCACCCCAGATACTCTTGGGCTTGATCCAGTAAGGGCTTTGTGGCCAACCATGGCACAGGTTTCTATGGAAGCTTTTAGTCCCTCAAACTAATAAGCTAATAGATCCTAGTTGTCAACTGTAACAATTAGTAATAAGTTGCATTTCTTTAGTATGGTGACTAGACAGTACACCATACAGAGTAAAGGGTTTTACTTTAACTTCATGAGATTATTGCTTGATGATGAAGCTGAACACCGCAAAAACGTTGGGGAAGATTTTGTTCCATTCCACGTACTTTGGAAGATAGAATAGAGTGCTCCAAAATTAGGAGAAAGGCGGATCCGGAAAAAAAGGTTCTTCTGTAAATGCTCTCATTATTCTGAAAATGGACGTTATTCACAGGAGGCAGGTGCTTGAATTTAACTACAGAAAAGTGGAATTCAAAAGTGAACAAAATAGGTTTTATTTCTTTCGTATCTAACACCTGTTTTTATCTCCTGGAAGTCATGACAAGAACAAATTTTACTGAACAAAAAAAAACAAAAAACCAACAAAAAGACCTGGAAACTTGCACACATTTTCATGCTATTTTTAAAAGCTACGTAAGGTTAGAAGTAACAGATGAAAGTAGAATTTGCCATTGTCCCCATTCTGCTATAAAGAACTGCCACCTTATATTTTATGTCAAGTTGGCGATTCTTTGAATGAAATTTTATGCTTGAGGATGGATGTAACATATCTGAGAGACAAATTAATCCCTCTGTCATACTGAACTGTCCAAGTCCCTAGAAAAGTTATGAAACTAGTACCCAAATAAAGTGTGCAGATCAGTGTGTAGGACAATAAATGACTTTAGATTCTTTCAGTCTTAGGTTTTCATGGGTGACCAGCCCTGTATTAGTATTGCTAAGTGTAGTTGCACAAAATAATATGTCACTTATTTTCTTAACAATGTTTTTAATTCCTGATTATAATACTTTAATTACATCAATCGTATCAATGCTACAGAGTACATTTTGCTTACTGCTTGTTGACTAGCTGTCTAGCATAGACTAGCTGTCCAAGCCTCCACCGATCTGCTGCATGGACATGTGTGGGTGCCTCCTGTGTGAATGCTATGGTGGGTGGGTGGGCGTGGGCGCTCCCGCAAAATACGCATGCCCACCCACCTCCACCCATTGCCCATGCACAGAGCAACTGGCCAAAATGGCAGTTGCTCCATGCGTGGGGATGTGGGGGGGATTGGTGTGCACCTATGTGCACTCCCCCACCCCCCCGGCATCATCCATGCTGCAGCGCACACACCGATTCTATGGAACAAAGTGTTCCCTGTTTACATTGACATTTCTATCCCGGTATAAATCTATTCTGGGATAGGTCATTTGAACAGAACATTGCTGTTGTCCCAGGATTAGAGTTTTTGTGATGAATATCAATTCCATGGTGCTTTTCATCCGTGCTCAGTGCACTGATTTCTGGGATTGAAGAAAAACTGAGTTTCTTCATTTTTCNCAGCATTATTAGGCTCGAAGGACATGGTGCGAGCCAGAAAAAAAGAAGCAGCGGTGGCAAAGAAAAAGGGGGCAGCCCAGCGGGCGCGGCCCCCCGCCATTGCAGAGCATCAGGAGGGTGAGGCTTGGGGGGAAGGGACTGAGGTCCCCACAAGGGAAGAATTAATGGCCCAATTGGCTGAGTGTGAGGCATTGCTGCATGCTCGTAGCCAGCAGCCCCAGCTGGGAGCTCAGTTCAGTGGGGGAATTCCCCTTCACTGGCAAGGCTGGACCAGGCTGCCAGCGAACGCGCAGCCCAAGGTCAGGAAGGGAGGCAGGGGCCATCCAGGGTGGGGCCCACCCCGCCCAGAGAAAACCCAGTCCGCCAGGGGGAGAGGGTAGTGACTCCCCCGGCAAGGTACAGGGATGAGGGGGAGGTGATTGGCACAAGTTCTGGGCCTTCCCCTCAAGGGGCAGCGAGGGGCCGGGAGCAAAGGGGGAATAAGAGGGTCACGCCCCTGACAGGGCTAGCAGCTCAAGGGGAGCATGCAGCCGGGGTGACCCACGAGCACGTGGAAAATACCCACAGCCGGGGCCCAATATTGGAGGCATTGTATGAGCATCAGGCCCAGGGTGGTGCCCAGACTCAGACTCCCGGGCCCAGCGAACAAGGGCATTGAGGGGCTTTCAAGGAGGTTAGACAGGAAAACAACAGGGATGAGGTTTTAGACCAGCAACAGGCCCAAATACCGGGGCCCAGTTCACAGGATGGATGGTGGGATGATCAAGGGGTCCCAGGGCTGGCACAATTCCAATGCCAGGCAGCCCTATCTGAACACCAGCGAGGCCCATATCCAGGTGGGGATCACACCACCTGGCAAGGCCGGCAGGAAGGGAGTGGGGCCTCTTCTTCCTGCAGGGATGATGGGCTGCCAGCAGCCAGGAGACGGCGCGAGGAGAAGAACCTCCAAGGGGAGCCTGGAGATAGGGCAATGTGGCAGTGGATACAGGCACTGGAACGAGAGCTGCGAGGTGAAGATCGAGGGGACCTAACGGAGCTCGGAGCGGGTGGATCAGGACAGCAGGGACCCAGGAGCAGTCGCGGGCATGGTGAGTGGGAAACAGAGGGAGAAATAGCAATGGAGCAAGGGGAGTTGGGAGACTTTGGCCAACAAAGTAGGGGGAGCGAGACAGTGGCAGGGAACCCCAAGACACAGCCGGTCCAGGAACCCAGTTTAGCACAGCCCGCTATTGCCGACACCAGAATCCCACAGCTAACAGGACCACAGCTAATGAAAGTGAACGGGGCGTGGGCATGGGTCATTCCAGTAGGTCCAGCACCGGGATCTCGAGGGACCTACTGGAAAATGTGGAAAACTTGGCCCCCTCCTTGACTGAAACAATCGGGGCAATTGCGGGCACTTTGGTGCCCACAGGACCCACAGAGCAGCCGGGAAAAGAGCAGGTACCGGGACCCTCCAAAGAGGGGGCAACAGTAGGGCCTAATAGAACTGATCAAATCCAGACCCCACCAGAACAGGGCCCTAGTGGAGTGGTGGCAGTTCAAGGAAGAAGCCACATGGCAACGCCCCGCCCACCAGGGGGAACTATCCCGGCAGTGAGTGCCCCATTTGGTAACCATTTGGCACAAGCAACAAAAGAAAAAATTTGGCGGGGAGAATACGTAGACCTGTACGCCCTCCTGTTTAGCGATCCCATTTTGGATCACCCCGAGGAAACAGAGGGAAAAGGAAAAGAAAAATTCCGGCGCCCAAAGGCAGACCGGAATTGGGAAAACTGGACGTCTGCATTCGCAGTTTATATGGGGGTCATCATGCAGACCAACCCTGGCCGGGGTTTGGAACTACATAAGTATTCTGACATCGTGCGATGGGCACATGGCATGGGCCCCCCTGGGGTGTGGCTCCGCTACGACGAGGCCTTTTGTCACAGGGCGGCTAATACACTGGGGCTCCGATGGGATGTGCATGCACCAGACCTCTGGCTAGAGTGCATGATCGATGCTACCAATGCCCCCCCAGCGAACAGTGGTCACCCCTTAGTCAGGGGGCACGTAGCACCCGCGAATGATCCCTTTCGCAGTGATAGCCGGAGGTGGGGCCAAAACCCCCCAGGCCCCTGTTGGGATTACAATAAAGGGGGACGATGTAACAGGAGTTCATGTAAGTATCGGCACGTGTGTTCCAACTGTGGGGGCGGACACCCTGCAATTCGTGTTACCGACCCAAGGCAAAAGGGAGCAAGGGACGAATGGGCCAAGGAGGAGGCAATGACAGAGGGGAACGCAGCGCATCCCCTGGGCCATGGCCTGCAAAGGGGTCTGACACCAATTAAGATCACCCAGTTGGAAAGGGCCCTATTAAAACATCCAGACAGGGCTGAAGTGGAGTACATAGTGTGGGGTTTTAAGGAGGGCTTCCGTATCCCAGCCGGCCCAGTGACACAATGTCAGGCAGTCAGGAATTTGAGATTCCTGGAAGGACACGAAGAGTTAGTGAGATTAAAAATAGCAAAGGAGGTAGTAGAAGGTAGAGTCGCTGAACCATTTTCACACACCCCGATGGCCAAGTTAGTCCTGTCCCCATTAGGAATTGTCCCAAAGAAAACAAAGGGAGAGTACCATATGATGCACCACCTCTCATACCCCAAAGGTTATTTGGTAAATGATGCCATACCAAAAGAATTGACCACAATAAAGTATGCATCATTTGATGCTGTGGTCGAAAAGACCAAGGCCATGGGACGGGGTGCGCTGCCGGCAAAGTGTGACGTAAAGGCAGCATTCCGCTTGTTACCTGTGCATCCCCAGAGTTTCCATCTCCTGGGCTTTTCCTTTGAGGGGAGGTACTATTACGATCGTGCCATGCTGATGGGATGCTCGATATCCTGCTCTGCCTTTGAGAGATTCAGCTCACTCATTGAATAAATTTTTCAACAGAGATTACAAGCAGGGACTTCGACCAAATATCTCGATGACTTCTTGATCATAGGGCGCGCAAACCAAGGGGACTGTGCCGAAGCACTTCGGCTCTTCCAGGTAGTGGCGATGGAGTTAGGTGCTCCTTTGGCCCTGGAAAAAAACGAGGGGCCTACAACCAGGCTCACCTACCTCGGTATTGAATTAGACACCGAGAGAAGGTTGTCAAGATTGTCACAAGAAAAGTTAGTGACCGTGAGAGAGAAGATCAGGGAGTGCATGGCTGCTCGTAAGACTACCGTTCGTGCCTTGCAGTCCTTGGTAGGAAGCCTCAATTTTGCATGTCACGTCATAGCACCCGGCAGAACTTTCGTATCAAAGTTGTTTGAGAAGCTAAAAGGGAATCTCCCATCACACTATAGAATCCGGGTAACAGCCGGTAAGAGACAAGATCTAGGGACATGGTTGACATTCCTCGAAGGATACAATGGGGTGAGTTTCTGGAGGGAACAGTGGCTGCTTAAGGCGGAGTTACAAGTTCACTCAGATGCCGCAGGGGGAGTGGGTTTTGGGATTTATTTCCGAACCCGATGGTGCGCTGCACCATGGCTGGAAGCATGGCACCAGTCCGGGACTACCAGGGATCTCACATTTCTTGAATTATTTCCAATAGTAGTGGCAGTTCTGTTGTGGGCAGGCCTGTTTGCCAATCACACCATCCGTTTCTGGTGTGTCAACATGGCAGTGGTCCATGTGGTAAACAAACTGTCTTCCCGCTCTTCGCAGGTCATGAAGTGGGTCCGGACCATGGTGGGGGCATGTTTGAAGAACAATATTTTGTTTACCACCCGCCATGTCCCGGGTACTGACAACGGGATAGCCAATGCCCTTTCTCGGTTTCAGATGGACCGATTCCGGGAAATGGCACCAGAGGCCAGAGAGTTAGCCGATCCATTGCCACCGGGCATTTGGGATCTTGGGAACTAGAGCTGCAATCCATCATCCAGGGATCTTTGGCACCCAGAACTAAAACAGCCTACGGTAGGGCCTTTAAAGAATTCCAGTACTTCAGGGCTGCCAAAGGTTGGGGTAGGGGGTTCCCAATCCTGGAACCAGAGGTTATCCAATTTGCCATGGCCCTTAGAGGCAAGGGGCTAACCCCAGGAACCATAGGTGGTAAAATAGCAGCCCTTAATTTCATGAGCCGATTAAAAGGTTATCCTCCACCAGACAAAGGTTTTTATATTAAGCATATGCTTGAGAGTTGGGCTAGAATATCAGAGGCACCATCCATGGTTTGGGCCCCAATAACTACCCCCATATTGATCGAACTGGTAAACTCCCTCCCGGGAGTGTGTCGTGACCCCTTTGAAACCCAGCTATTTAGGACTGCATACGTGATAACATTTTTGGGCGGTTTTAGAATCAGCGAGGTTGTGGCTGTGTCCAGAAAAGACAACAGTACCAGGGCACTGAGGTTAGACGATATAGAATGGTCTGCAGATACCTTGAAGATACGGCTTAGACGATCAAAGACAGATCAGAGGGGCAGGGGACAAGTAATAGAGTTGTACCCGAACAGGGTTAAAGCCATCAACCCAGTGTCCCAGATGAAGGACTATTTAGCTATCCGCCCACAGAACTTGGGGGTGCCATTGGTGCACAGGACTGGCAACCCCCTTACCAGTTACCAATGTGGGGCCATACTGCGAAGGGCACTGACAGCCATTGGATTGCCTACGGGGCAATTTGGGTCACATTCCTTCCGGATCGGGGCTGCAACAACAGCGGCAGTGGCCGGATTGCCTGAACATGCCATTAAGGCAGTTGGGAGATGGTGTTCAGATATGTATAAGAAGTATATCCGACCAGCCCCTGTAATAACTACTTGTGTTTCTCAGAAGGACCTCAACCCGACATGACACCGAGAAGAGTGGTGTGGATTGTGGGCCATAGTCTGGTGTGTTGGGCCAGCAAAACTGCCATCACAACTGCCTGGGGAACACAATTGGGACTGAAAAATTTAGCAACTATCAAATGGATGGGTAAAGGAGGGATGCACTGGCACCAACTGCTCCCACTACTGAGAAATCAAGGGAACATGAAGCCACCTCAAATTTTAGTACTCCTTTTGGGGGGAAATGACCTAACGACATGAAAAGGGGTAAACCTATTAATAAACATTAAGCAAGATTTATTAGTGGTCAAGCAATGGTTCCCTGGAATATACTTAGTTTGGACCAGTTGGCTTCCCAGATTAAAATGGTCAAATGCCCCAAAACCAGGAAAAGTAGATAAAACTCGGAGGAATGTTTCCCAAGAAATAATGAAGTGGCTAAGGGGCTTAGGGGGATCGACCATACACCACGAAAGTTTCGGCCTGGACAGGCTGGAACTGTACTGTTGAGATGGAGAGTGCACTTATCTCATGCCGGTAATGATATTTACCTGAGGGCATTGGCTGGACACCTGAGAGGTGTGTTGGAGGAATAGGCAGTGGGTGTCAGGGAGGTACAAGTACCCCCCTTTTGTGGTGGGGTCCAGTATGCTAGGATAGGATAAATAGGAAGGTATAGGATCAAGAGTCATCTCCTTAAGAGATGGGGAAGTGGTACCCGGTGTCATGCAGGGCACGGCAGGCACTGGTGTCACGACCCTGGGAGGGGTGTCTTAGCAGAAGGGTAAGGACTCTGCAGGCATTTACCTCCTTACTCATGCCCAAAGTTGGGGTTTGTTTGCCCCCTTTTCGGTCAGAGCCTGAGTGTTGTCGAAAGGGGGCAGGTTATGTTAGTGCTCTGATTAAGGAAGGCACATCCTGATCAGGCACGTGTTAATAAGATAAGTTAGAGCTAGCATACTGGACCTGAATTGCTGTGCAATTTACCCACCGGTCTTATTAATGGAATGATTAAAGAGTGCGGCCAGTTTTCAATCCAACCACTGTCTCCGAGTGTTATTTAGGGGGTGCGTCGACAATGCGTGACTGGCAGTTTTCCTGGGCGGTGTCTCATCTAAAAGCCGCCTGTGCCACTTTTCTCTGGAGGATTATTTAAATCCGCAACCCCCAGGGCACGTCTAAAAGCAGCCTCTAACAGGGCTTCCAGTCTACTTTGCCAGGCAGATCATCTTGTACTGGGGGCAAGTGACTTGAAGGCTTCCAGCCCAACTCTAGGCTTACACTCAAACCGTCAGCCTTGGGCCTACTCCGCAGCATACAGAACCCCTACTTGCAGCCAGATGGACTTCAGCATTCTTCTCTGCCAGAGCCAGGCACCAGCTGACAGAGACCCAGAGCATAATTTATTCAAAAAACTTTCAGGTACTGAAGTTAGATTCACTGGCCTTTAATTCCCTGGGTCTTCATTTTCCCCATTCTTAAAAATAGGTACTATGTTTGCTCTTCTTTAGTCTTCGGAGACCGTGCCTGTATCTTCTTGCCTGTTTGAAGATAATTGCTTGCGGTTCTGATAATTCCTTCAGGTCCAGTTTAAGCCCCACCAATTTAAATCCATTCATGCTAACCAGGAATGACATCTTCTTTAGTCATCTTGACTTGCATTCCCTCCCTTTCATTGTCAGTGTCCTCTTTGTTAAGCATCTGGTTACACTTGACCATTTTTGAGTAGACCAAAGTCGTTTTTAAATGGGGCATGGCAAAGGGGGCGGTCCATGGGTGTGCCACTGCAGGGGTGTGTGTGTGTGGGTGCACACGGGTGCACACCCATCCCCCCTGCATTCCCATGAATCCTCATGCATGGAGCAACCTGTATTGTTGCCGGTTGCTCCGTGTGTGTGGGGAGCTCAGATGCATGGGTCACGGGAGCGTGCACCCACCCACACACACACACAGTTGCAGGGGATGCTCCCCCATATGGACGATGGGTGTCAATGCGGGGGAGCGTTTTGTGTAAAAAAAGGCCTCTGACAAAGTAGATATTGAACAATTCAGCTTTCTGTATATTCTCTGTTAACACTGCGCCTTCCCTGTTAAGCAGAGGCCCCGCCATGATACTTGTCCAGGGGAAAAAGCGTTGCAACGTCCAGTGACTCACCCCAGATACTCTTGGGCTTGATCCAGTAAGGGCTTTGTGGCCAACCATGGCACAGGTTTCTATGGAAGCTTTTAGTCCCTCAAACTAATAAGCTAATAGATCCTAGTTGTCAACTGTAACAATTAGTAATAAGTTACATTTCTTTAGTATGGTGACTAGACAGTACACCATACAGAGTAAAGGGTTTTACTTTAACTTCATGAGATTATTGCTTGATGATGAAGCTGAACACCGCAAAAATGTTGGGGAAGATTTTGTTCCATTCCACGTACTTTGGAAGATAGAATAGAGTGCTCCAAAATTAGGAGAAAGGCGGATCCGGAAAAAAAGGTTCTTCTGTAAATGCTCTCATTATTCTGAAAATGGACGTTATTCACAGGAGGCAGGTGCTTGAATTTAACTACAGAAAAGTGGAATTCAAAAGTGAACAAAATAGGTTTTATTTCTTTCATATCTAACACCTGTTTTTATCTCCTGGAAGTCATGACAAGAACAAATTTTACTGAACAAAAAAAAACAAAAAACCAACAAAAAGACCTGGAAACTTGCACACATTTTGATGCTATTTTTAAAAGCTACGTAAGGTTAGAAGTAACAGATGAAAGTAGAATTTGCCATTGTCCCCATTCTGCTATGAAGAACTGCCACCTTATATTTTATGTCAAGTTGGCGATTCTTTGAATGAAATTTTATGCTTGAGGATGGATGTAACATATCTGAGAGACAAATTAATCCCTCTGTCATACTGAACTGTCCAAGTCCCTAGAAAAGTTATGAAACTAGTACCGAAATAAAGTGTGCAGATCAGTGTGTAGGACAATAAATGACTTTAGATTCTTTCAGTCTTAGGTTTTCATGGGTGACCAGCCCTGTATTAGTATTGCTAAGTGTAGTTGCACAAAATAATGTCACTTATTTTCTTAACAATGTTTTTAATTCCTGATTATAATACTTTAATTACATCAATCGTATCAATGCTACAGAGTACATTTTGCTTACTGCTTGTTGACTAGCTGTCTAGCATAGGCCCTTTTTACACAAGACGCACCCATGCATGCCTCCACCGATCTGCTGCATGGACATGTGTGGGTGCCTCCTGTGTGAATGCTATGGTGGGTGGGTGGGCGTGGGCGCTCCCACAAAATACGCATGCCCACCCACCTCCACCCATTGCCCATGCACAGAGCAACTGGCCAAAATGGCAGTTGCTCCATGCGTGGGGATGTGGGGGGGGTTGGTGTGCACCTATGTGCACTCCCCCACTCCCCCGGCATCATCCATGCTGCAGCGCACACACCGATTCTATGGAACAAAGTGTTCCCTGTTTACATTGACATTTCTATCCCGGTATAAATCTATTCTGGGATAGGTCATTTGAACAGAACATTGCTGTTGTCCCAGGATTAGAGTTTTTGTGATGAATATCAATTCCATGGTGCTTTTCATCCGTGCTCAGTGCACTGATTTCTGGGATTGAAGAAAAACTGAGTTTCTTCATTTTTCTGATTTCTGAGTTGAAGAAAATGGAAACACATCCCTTTGTTCTGTGGGTATTTCAACTTGGTGCTCCGCAATGCATTGTTGAAGGATGACGGAGGTAATACGATCGCCCCACAGTCATGTGCTCCTAGATACCATAGAGGCAGAACTGCTTAGAGAGGATGTCGGCTCTTGCTATAACACTCCCGGATACTAATTCTGGGATAGTTGACTGTCCTGGGCTAGTCGTTTAGAAGGACCTAATCCCAGGATAGTTTAACATCAGGATTTTACAAAACCTAGAAAAAGAGGTTTTATAATCACTGGATTTTTCCGTTATCCCGGGATTACAATCACTGAACGCTGCATTTAGATGGACCTCTTATCCCAGGATAAGTGTCTGTGTAAAAACGCCCTGAGTGGGAAGAGTGGACCCTCATCCTTCTGCTTCTGGAATGCCTGTGATACTGATAAGCAGTGCTAGCAGCTAAATTAGACAAGAGAAGGGTGTGGATTAGTCTGGATTATTCACTTGGGAACAGTACCAAAACAAGCTTTTTCCCAATAAATTTTGATCACCATTTTTAAAGGCCCTCTGTCATTTCCTGAGAGAACAGATCCTGGCTTGAGAAAAATAATAAAACAAAATGGGGATTAATTCAGATATTCTTCTCAGCTATAAAGGTTAGCCAGTAGGCTAGCTTTACCCCTTTACTTAGACAAAAAGAAAATGCATTCTGCTACTGTCCTAATTTTCCCTTTCATGTACCTCAGGCCACCTAACTTGCCACTGGTTGCCAACTTTTTGTCAAAGATATTTGGCTCCCAATTATCACATCATCATCTGTTTTATTTGCATATCTATGGAGCATTTAGTTTGTCAAATTGACTGGTTCTCTTATCTCAACAGCAGTGAGTGATGAATTAATCCTTCCACCAGGGAATTAACCCTCTGCCCATCAACTTCAGATTGTCTCTAATACAGTATTAAACTGGGAGTGAAAAGAAATCACATTTCTTGCAATAAGTGATACCAAAATGTTTAATCAACCAAACACGTCAACTCTACATAACTGGGGAAGTTCCTTCCTACTATGTAGCAAGCAAAGTGACTCAAAACGGTAGTGTTTGTGCAGAACGAATGGCATTACATTTTAGCCGTTTTTAGATGGCCCTCGCAGGGTGGGGGAGTCTGTGGTCACACCAGTGTGTGCACAGTGGGTGGGGGGATGGTACATACAGTCACACACACATCCATGCACACCCCCACTAATCAACATGCACAGTGAAACCTCTTTTTTCACCGGTTGCTCTGTGCATGTGGATGAGTGGTGTGTATGTGGGGATGCGTGTTTGGCAGGAGCGCACATGCACACCCACATGCATGCACCTGCCGCATCCTTCACACGGGGCTCGCCCACTTCTGGGTGTTTATGAGCAGGTGTGTCTTGTGTAAAAAAGGCCTTTGTTTTGTGAGATAAAAAACGTTCATGTCCCCAAGTGTACTCATTAGAACTTCCTCTTCCCAAAGTAGATAGCAAGACAAACCAATGGCCTGAAATTACCCCCACTGAAGTAATCTGAAAGACACGTTCCCTTTTCCTTCCTGTATTGGGAATTGGGAAAAGGTTATTCCCAGAGAGAGGTATGCAGTATTATGAAGACCACACATTTCATTCAAGGTAAAGGTACCAAACATTCAGGTTTGATCAGGAGTTGGACACTACCACTTTAAGAAAGGCTGTCCTCATTAATGCATTTGTTAAAATGTTTGCAACAGTTTGAAATTTTTGTACCAGGACCTGATATTGGGAGTCATAGTCTAGTCCTCCATAGACTGACTTGGTTTGAGCCATGAAATAACTGCCTCGGGTAGTCAGAGAGGGAGGGATTGCCTGCTCAAGTAGTCTTGGCTCAGATTTTAAAAAAAGCTATCAGTTTCAATGGGACAGAGGAGGGAATAAGCAACTCTGAACACTACAGCATTTGACAGAGAAAAACAGGTACATGTTATATCACTCATATCTGCATAAATTTGTATGTGTTTATCAAAATTGGTAATAGCCCATTGACCAACTTTGGGACCGAGCCGGAGAAAGGGATGCCTGTGTGAGAGGCTCTGAATGTGCAGGACCGATGGTTCAAGTTACAACTCAGCCTATTAAAAAGTCAAAATTCTCAAATGTGTCCACTGACTTTGTGTAGCAGGGCAGAGTGACTGCAAGGATACTGGTCATTTAAGGGACTTCACACCTGCAGGGTTGCTGCAGGCTCACTGGGCTTGAGCAAGCCAGCACAAAGTTTAGCCTGAGAAAAGCTCAATACCAGGAGAGACTATGCGGAGGCAGAGTGTTGGAGGAGACAGGAGCCTGAGTCTGTTGTCTGTCTCTGTACAGCATCTCTGAGCCCGAGCCTGTCGTCTGTCTCTGTCCAGATGAATCTTGGAATACTCCGACCTTTTTCACCTTTCATCTTGATCCCAAGCACCCAACTTCCTCCTGCCTGGGTGTTACCCTTCTTTGTTTTTTGATAGTGGTGCTTATCCAAGGTTTGTTAAAGTGAGAAAAGGTGCTCTAGATTCTCCTCCCACTCCCCAGCAACAAACAACAATAACAGCGGTCAGGGCTGCTCTTTCTCTGGTTGGACTAGTGTGGTGCTAATTACCGCCTTTGTTTGCTGAACCCAGAACAAATCTTACACTGCTGGGAAGGAGGTACAAGATAACCAATCCCATTGCTATACCGGGCAAAAAAGTACTGTTGGAAGGTATGCTATAGAGGCTCTTTAATAAGATGAGCTCTATAAAAGCAAGCAGCATTGCAACAGCTGAGTATGCAGCCTATTTATTTCAGAGGTTTAACACCAGCTGACTGCTACAGGTGCAGACATGTACAAGCGGAAAGATCAATGAAAACCGTGCCTAAATACAAATGTGTTGAATGAAAATTTCCCTTCCTTGTCAAAGTAAGAAAATATAATGTGAAATAAAGTCATGCTTGTCAACATTTTTTGTTTGCTCACAGCAACTGTTCTAGCAGTAGTGACACCATGGAGTGTGCTAAGCATAAGAATATGGGTATTTTCAGATGTTACGCCGTCCCGATTCACCACGGTGGATCCCCGGTGGGGGTGAACACAACAACCCCTCCCCCCCCACGTGGCCAATAAAAGCCCTGAACAGACGTGCCGGGTGATCCTGGTGGGGAATCGGGGAGGGGGCGGGGCTGCACGGCGCAACGTGCGGCTGCATGGCCCCACCCCCCACGCTTCCACACCGCCCGCCCTCTGGGGAGATGGGTAGGCGCCACGGCCAATGTGGCCACAGCGCCCGCCCGATTTGACCACGGCCCGGCCGTGGTTGCCAGCCAGACATTACTTTTTGTTGGTTCCCGCCAGAAATCTCTTTGACCATGCTTTCGGGGATTGTCCGGCGGGGTGCCCTGGAAGCGTGGTTGAAATTGACCCCATGTGGGAATCGACTGTAGTGAACATCTGGCGGCCGCCTAAGAGACGTTCAGGGTGCTTTGGCCCCATGTGGGTATTGACCGTGGTTCACTGTGATCTCGTAACGTCTGAAAATACCCTATGTGTCTGGTTGCAACCCCTCTCGAGTTCCACAGTCACCAGTCTCTTCACTCCATCAGTTTTTGCCCACTCTCATCCATCAGTTCACCATGCATCCCTTTCAGAAATTTGGTAGGCTTAATTCAAAGGCAACATCATGAAGAGATCATTAACTATGCAGCATAAGACAGTGACAATGACGAGCCTTTGCGTGTTCTTTATATACAAATGGATTATTTCATAAAACAATTGTATGGCGATACTAAGTACTCCCCACTAGTTAAGAAGGAGGCGGAGAGATCTACAGGCAGATTAAACATGGATTGATTCAGATTCCATGCTTCAAAGCAGCCGGGCTGTCTGAGTGTTGCATTTCCATCACGGGCTGTGCTTCCCTCAGTTTTGGTCCTTTGAACCATCATGTGAGGAAGATAATCTAGAGGAAAGGTTCCCTGAAGGAGACAAGCTACCCAAAGAAAGTTTTTCAAAATCATTTCCTTTGCCCTATAACTTCTAGGCCTATAGGGGCTGAGTTACTGCATTCACATCAGGAAGAAAGAACATTCTTTTAACTTCTTATCTAGCTAAATATTGAAGTGAAAGGGCAACAATTTATTTTTTCTTCCATCTGTTCGAAACAGTGAGCCTGATTCCCCACAGCCTTGCATCTTGCGTAGTCACTTACCCCTGCACATCTGTGCATCATTCTGATCTGGTAGGATTTCATCCCTGCTTAACACAGACCCAAATGACTGTACAGGTGCATGGCACATGAGAATAGGGCTCACTGATTTTTGCTGTTCTTCCCATCAAAGTAAGGTACCCTCCTTCCCCCACACAGCTGCTTTTCCACATCCTCATCATATAATTACACTTCTAAATGATTATGTAATTACATGCACTTAAATACTATTTACATAATTAGGGCACATATAGCAATGATAAAACTAAGTTATGTAAGTACATAGTAAAAAAAAAGATAATTTTATTGCATTAAGTTACTAAAAACCACTACACTTAAAGTAACACTTCATATATGGGCTATATAAACTGAACATGAAGTGTTTGAATAGCAACGGATAAAAATAAGAAAATTCCCAGCTAAGTGGAAATGAATAAAATGTATGTTCAAAATTGTAACTGATAATGGAGTACCCTCACATCAATATTACTAGGGTCATTAAAAGTATAACTAGAAAGCACAGAATAAGGTATTTAATATAGGAAATCTGGGCTCCTCTTAGCTTGTAAACTCAAAATAAGTCTTGAAATGTAGTTTGTGTGTGAATTTTGCTATGATGTTGTAAACAGTGCAGCATGCCAGCTGAATCAGATTGCTGAAAACATATAGCTCAATAATTTGGTTTATTTTTAGCTCTCGTATGGCCTCTGCCTGTCCTAGATGCTACAAAAGAGTCATCTTTTAGCCTGAAAACCTGAAGGTCAATTTGAAGTCATGATCATATAATAGTCCTTTTTATATCAACAGCTGTGACTGACCTGGGGAAACATTGTTGCTTATTTCTTAATCTTCTAGGACTGACAGAGCAGGGTCTAGCCAAGATTATAAATATAACATAGTAAAACAATCTCATTTATCAGTACATGCTGAGGAAACTCTGAACATTGAGAACCTGATTTTTAGAAGAGCCGCAAGGGCTCAGAACACAGAAATCAGAGCATAAGTGTCCAATCATTTGAGAAATGTAGGGTACATGTATTCCCTCATCAGCTGCTTCACTAAAAGGTAAGAGTGAAGATGTTTTGAAAAATGTTATTGAATGTGTTAAGCCAAAAAGAGTTGCCGTATTGCATGGTGACCATTGCAATGACACATCATCTATTTCAAATCCATATAGACTCCTATTCAGTATTTTGCTGAATATGAATATGTAATTTAAAGCCTGGCTTTAAACACCACTGACTAGGAGATTTACAATGTCTGAGCACTGCTGAAGTAGGGCCACACACCCTACCTATGAATTAAGACAACTGAGAGAACGTCAGCTTTCCAACAGTCTGTTCTTAGTAACTGGGGGTGAGAAAGGTTCCCAAGTCTAAAAGACACACAGCAATATTTTTATATTGTCAAGAGTCACAAGATGTTTTGCACTGATTGTCAGCTTCACCAGAACCCAACTACTGAGCAGCATGACTTCCCCAACCAACCCCATCCTCCTGTCAAAGCCCCAGCTCTAGCTCCCAGACAGTCCAGTGGGGTTCAGGCGTCAGCAATGGTAGCTCAGTTCATGGCCTGCTGTCATGGCCCCAAGAGACTCCAGTGGTAGTGGCAGTGGAAATGGCAGCTCAGCTTCTCTTGATCCTGAGGGAGTCACATGGACACGCCCATGGGCAGCCATTCCTGGCAAAAGCCACAATACAAGCTGCATGCAGCTTCTGAGCTGTCATTTGCCCACCTCTGTTACAGTCTGTTCGGCCATTTGGGGAATTTTGCTTGTTTTCAAGTATTCCTGGACTTTCCCCCTTTTTAATTCTTTGAATGTTCCGTAACCAGAGCAAAGCCACCACCCAGCTCCAATTTTGTTCACAGTAGAGAATTAGCAACTTACTTTTGGCTTTGGCATCTGACTCTAGTGTGAATGAGATGATTGTGAGGCATTGTGATAAAATAAAAGAAGTAGAGGATTGCGTTACTTACTGCTGGGTCTCTGCAGGCTATAGTTTTAGAGCCAAAATTCCCTTTCTTGAATTCATTAAAAACGTTAAGGGACAGATGTCAAATTTTTGCATTGCCGCTTTCTCTAATAAAATCTACTTTTGCGCCCATGGGAAAACTTGTCTCTTTCTGACAATCAGTGTCAAGACCCCATCTGAAACTGTCAATGTAAGAATATGTGCTGTTCTTTGGAATAGGTTGTCAGGAAAGATGAATAATAAGTAAGAATATAAAAATTAAGTTGAGTATACCTTAAGAAAGACAGTTTAGTGTAGAACCTCTGGAAATTATAAAAGGTAAAAGAAAACTCTTGTGGAGAGAGTTTTACCAAAAACCTTGTTATGTTGAAAAATGACTAGAATGGATTGTAGCAGTTCCATTTTTTTTTTTTAAAAATAAAAAAATAAAAACAGCTATCTGTCAAAATTACTGGGATGTCTATTTGTCCCAGAACGTTTGAGCATGTTCTATTCATACGGGCATCCAGAGGAATACACAGTCAGAACATATCTTCCTCCTTCTATACGATGTGCATTTTTTTCTTTGGGAGCAGAATATACTAGAAAAGATCACCATATAGGATTTCAGGTCTCTGCTTATTTTGAGGATCAAATCCTGCCTCCCCTCCTCTTGTTCAGCAGCACATCCTGCAGTCTGAATAGCCACATTAATTCTGATCAGGCTTTTGAGGCTCACAGGGGTGACTCAGT
>QEPC01005340.1:6820448-6839719 GCA_003113815.1 Sphenodon punctatus
GTGGGGGTTCGTTTGACCACGCTTCCCGGGACCTTCCCCCGGCTAGCCCGGGAAGCGTGGTTGAACCTGACCCCATGTGGGTATTGAGCGTGATGAACATCTGGCGCGCGCCGTTCAGACGTTCAGGGCCCTTTGGCCCCACGGGGGGGTTCAGCGTGGTTCAGTGTGGTTCAGCATGATCTCGTAACGTCTGAAATCACCCCATGACTCAATGGCATATTAATCGTTTTCTAAATGTACCATTTTTGGTTGCAATCTTGAAAAAAAACCTTGCTGGGTGACTAGTCCAGTTAACTTTAATGGGACTAGAATACCTCCGTTTTTGGTAATTTTCTGCCACTAAAATATACTTAAATGAAATTGTGTTCATCTTCTACCAAAATCTACTAAAATCTCTGGTGATTTTCACTAAATTATTTGCTTTAAATAAGGATTTCTTTATTTTAAAATCTATTTCAAAATCTCTGGGAAAGAAAATATTTGTAGAGAATAATTAAGAATTAATTTCTAAATTATTCTCTCAAAAAATCTAAGTTCACACAGTGCAGAGATTAGATAATTGCAGTTTCAGCAAAATTTCATAGTGCTTTGCTATTTTATTATAACAACTATGCTGATATTGCAAATATTTAGATTGCTGAACTAAAAAATCCTCTCTAGCTAACTAAATTGCCCTGGGTCAATTGCTGTACCAGTTCTCCGGGAGAATTATTTTGATGGGAGAAAGTACAAAAATATCCACAAGGAAGCATATATTTTTTGTTATTTTCTGATCAAAAAAATTCTGGTAGCCTTCAAAAAAAGCATCCAAACTAGGATTGAAACGAGAACAGATTTGATTCTCATGAGAATCTTGTGATCTAACCAACGGTGCAAGATTCTCATGAGAATCTCACTAAAAAAGAAAAATGAACTGCACAGACTTGGCCCGGGACATGGCTCCAGTGAGTAAATTGAGGAAAGAAATCGCAATGAAAAAGTGTCGAGATTGGGGCTTTTCTGGGTTCTTGTTTCTCCCGCACCCCCTCAATTCTGGTTGAGAAGCTTGAAAAATGAGATCGAGTTTCAGCCCTAATCCAAAATTCTCCATGTTCACCCATATTGAGCCTCCAGACTGATACAGTTTTGCCCCATTATGGGTATCTTGTCCCTGAATAAACGGAATTGTCTCCCTCAATCCAGTTTAAAACCAGGGCTGCATGTATTCTGCGTTTCCACTGTTGGCAGCAATGTTTGAAATGCAGAATACACATTTAATGCAATAAAATGTGTTTATAACCACTATTCTTGCTTATAACCTTCCTGAGATTGAGAAGGTAACAATGAAATGAAACATAAAAAGTAAATATACTAAAACCTCCATTAGCTTCTTCTGATGGCTTAAAAAAATAGACCTTGCTGCAATGTTAACACTGTTCGAACATGAACGGCAACTTTTCTAAATCCTACTTTGTTTACCAGACTAGGGAGAGAAGAAACTAATCCTATTATTGACAAACTGGATTTATAATGTATTGATAAGAACATACTTTTTGGTGGGGGGTGGAATAAGACCTTTCCATGTTCAAACTGCAAACTCCATATTTGCACTCAGCAACGCCTTTCTATTTCTACAAGATTACTGATGCCGTATGGGGCAGGAGGATGGGGCATGCGAGGGTCACGCAGTTCCATACACGAGAGTGGTGACAGTGGGCTGGGTGCAGAGTTCCTATAACACGGCAGGCAGCCTAGACACTTGCTTAGAGCACCATATCCTTCTGGGTAAAGAATGGGCCAGGCTGGGGTGCAACGGCCAGAAGCTCTCCCTGTCCTCAGTTCATAGGTGAAGCTGCCCCTGTTGTGCCAATGCTACCCCTAACAATGTCTCTAACAGCCATAGCCCCACACCAGCATGCCCCCCATGCCCACAAACCTGGACCTCACCTACAGTCCTGCATCACACACAAATCCCACCCGCATGTTGATACTCTTGCCTATATCATGCCCTGCTTAGGTAATTTCTCTCTTCCCTCTGCTTGGGGAGCCAGAGAAGGGAAAGATGACCACAATTAATGAATTCAGAGAGCTCCACGGCTGCTTTTCCATTACTCTCTTATACATCAGATCCCTGCATAAATCACCCAATATTTACTGATAGTGTCTTCTCATAGAACACTTTCCTGAATGTGCAAACACTATGGTGTGAAATGCATACTGTTCTTATATTATGAAAATAGGTATTGGCAGCTGTGCTATGTAATGAAGTGCATAGCCCTTCATGATATGTCTCCCTTTCCTTTGTGTTAGCTAGGGGTGGGAATTCCGGTTCTCCCAAGAACCGATATTGCCGGTATTTGGATGTATCAGATTAATCTGATAAATCCGATATTTACCTGTACCGGCATACCGGATCTTTAACATTGGGTGCTTTACCGGTTTTTTTACATTGCGGCCATTGAGATAAATGGCCGCAATGTAAAAAAATCCAGTAAAATGCCCAATGTTAAAGATTCGGTATGCCGATACTGGTAAATCTGGTACCGGGGAGATCCGATACCGGTAAATCCGGTATTCTCCCCAGTGTCCCACCCCTAGTTAGCACTTTCTCTAGAACAAGGATGAGGAAAATATCCCTCCCAGAGGCCATTTTGAAAATTAGTACAAGCTCTGAAGGACACAGAAAAGTGGAGGGCAGAGATGCTTAAGAGGTGTGTCAGAATGGGGGAAGGAAAGGGAGATTCCAGGTCATGGATCTGTACTTTGGATCCATTCGGTATCTGTTATGGATGGGCACTGGGGTGGAATTATGGATTCTGATCTTTTATAGATTCGGATCTGTAATATCTGTATTTATTTTCAGTTTCGTTTGTACAGATTCAGTTTTAAAAAAAAAAAAAAAAGGAAAAAAACAATCTGTGCTTTCATCCCCCCAGGACAGTGGATCCGACCTCCCCCACCCTCATCCACTGGGGCCTTGGAGTGTACTTACCGACCTCTGAGAGCTTGATTGTAGTACCGCTGCTGCTTTGGGGGCTCCATCAGGCTCCCTTGCCAGAGCGTCCTCCCTGCTTCAGACTGTACATGTGCAAAATAGCCACCAGGGGCATTTGTGCATGTACAAAATGGCTGCCACCCTTAGCTAAAACAGCAGCAGCCAAAATGATGTCATTGGTGGTGGCCATTTTGCACATGCATGATCCAGAGCAGGGAGGACACCGCATCAGGGGAGCCTGCCTGGAGCCCCCACAGCAGCAGCGGTGCTTCAATCAAACTCTCCGAGGCCAGTAAGTACACTCTAGGGCCCCAGGGAATGGGGGTGAGGGGAAATATAGACCTGATACTTGGGAGGCCTAAACCATAACTGGGAGGCCTAAATTATGGGTTGCTTTGGATTAATCAGTAAGGGCTCTTTCCTGGCAGTCACAGATTAATCTGAAACGGAAGTTCCCATCTCTAGTATATGTATCTATACCTCATCTCATTCTTTCAGAGTTTGTGGGTAGGAACTGCACAGAAAGGAAGTGTGAGAATATAAAGAGCTGGCAGATCAACTGGAGGATCTGACCATGAGGGTGCAGCTACTTGTAGCAGGGTGTATGCGCCTGTAGAGAGTAAATTGAGAAATGGCTAGTAGGCCAATTAAGATGGGCTGAGTGCTCCCACCTGAGTGGGAGCCAGCTATAAAAGCCTGAGCATGAGCGCTGAGAGCAGGATCACCAGGGAAAAGGCAAGGCGTTTTGAGGAACTTGCCTCCAAGGGCTGGACTGAGTCTTCAGAATGCCCAGTGGTCAGAGGGGCCCAAGGCCAGGAGCTTGTTCAAGACCCTAAATCACACAGGGCTTCCAGGGGCCTGACTGACAAGGCTTCCAGGTCTGATGGCCATAGGTCTGGGAGCCTAAGGGTGAAGAGCACAGTAACCACTCTGTGAGTGTGATGAGCGTATTCCACTCCCCCCTCCCCCTCCCCAATACTGTGAGTGCCAAACCTAACAAATAGACAGGGTTGAAGGGGGAAGAATATACTCTAAAGTGCAGCAGGAAGGCAGGGAAGCCAGGTGCTTCCACTCTCTCCCCACTTTAGCAACTAAGGAAGTTCAGTCCCCTCTCTTGTGAGCCCCATGCAGCCGTTTTAAGGTGGGGGGAGGGGGGGGGATGGGATGCTGCACACAGAGAGAGAGAGAGAGAGAGAACCACATCAGCCCCAATCCTGCTCTCTAGCCAACCATTGACTATCATAGAAACAGTAGCTACAACCCTTCTCTTACCCCTCCCCAAACACACACCAACGCCTCCATAACCTAACAGACAGCATGCCAACAAGTGGGTGCATGTTAGCCAGCATTAGTCCACATGGCAGGTGCCACGTTCTCTGAACCAGTGCCCTGGGTGAGTGTTTGTTGAGTGGTGTCCACTTGTTGCATGAGTCTGACCATCTAATAGACAACCATGAAACCACCCACTTGTGGGGGCTTATTGTGGTCTGTTAACACCCAAAGGTGGTGTGTGTGTGTGTGTTTGTGTAAGCCCAGAGAGAGTAAGACCTCAGCATAGAAGGCTGGCAGTTTTGTTTTATGTTTGGTGACTTGACAGTGTGAAATAAAGGCATTGTAGTGAGAAGAACCAGCATGTAGAGCTAGCAATTGTTCCTGCAGGAGCTTACGCTCATTTAGGCTGACTAGATATATAATTACACTATCTCTGTTGGTTCATGTAATACCATTAATCTGTGATGTTCTGCTTTGCATAAATCAGCAATTTTGAAAGTTTTTTGAGGAAAGGAAATATAGAACAAAATCTTAAAAACAAAATAAGTCACATTGATTCAAGAGTCACCAAGAAGAATCGCTGATGAAAGCTTTTGTGCAGTGCTTTGTTAGGGCACAATAGCCTGTAACAAAGTCTAAACCAAAGAATGATAAATAGCAGACTACAAACCACCATCCGTAGATGCACTGAATCAATGTGTAACTGTTTACTCCACTTTGAAGTACAATAGAGCACTTACAAGAAACATCAATGTATCAACAGAGATCATAAAACAAACTTGCTACAACAGGTCTGGCGATAAATTCAAATCATTAGACAGACCAAATCTTGCTAAAATAAAATACTTAAGAGACAAAGCATTCAGGGCAATCAGGGTTTCAGAATGAACATGGGGCCAATCAACTGCACATGATGACAATGTAAAAATTGCATTTAATAGGCTTTATCTATTCTATACTATGGATTCCCTATACATTTAGTTGAGTAAGAGGCTAAGAAGGTTCCCTCCTCATCCTTGCGTTGCATTCCCGAGATCCAGAGCCATTGCTCCTATAACTGGATAACAATCACCCTGCAGCAGCCACAGGCCACACACGAATAGCTTCAACTGGATCTGTGGAATGTAGGGTAAGGGAGTGGAGCAACCTCACATCTTCAGTTTAGTAGGGCAAGCTCCTAATCTAGACAAAACCATAGGATTAAAATATAGGCAAATACTGAAACATAAACCAAAACCTACCTGGGTAACCTTCTCTGTTACATTTTGCGTTCGATCTTTCACCTTGGGTGCAATAATAGTTTTTTCTGAAGAGGGAGGGGATGAAGACTTTTTTTCATTTTTGATATCTGAAAAGTTCAGGGTGAGTTGAGGAATTTTGTTGATGGTGCTGTATTTGTTGAGATTTGAATCTGATGTGGATCCCAATAGACTTGACTTGATATGATTAAAAGGCCCTAAAAATTGGAAAACATACACTTAGTATCATACAAATCAGTGGAAGTATGGAAGAAGTTGTCCATGACATTTATCTGATGAATCACAGAAATATGCACCTAAAACAGTTAATTAAATATCTGTTTGTAATAAAAAGATCTGTACAAAAGGAGGACCCTAGCTGGGCAAATGTAAAGAGCCCTTCAACCCTGACCTTGTAAAATACCTCAGCTCATGCTTAACTTTAGGCAGTGTTCATGTGCTTAAACATTTTTCATGGTCAGGGCTAGGTAACTCAGCACATTGTAGGATCATTGTTAACCTAGATGTATAGACTTATTTTAAATAACAATGTTAAATCAGCTGAGCAGAGATTTGATTTAAAAATAATTTTTCATCCAAATGCAGAGGAGGGAAGGGGAAAGAAAGGACAGTATTTTAAGATGCAAATAATTTATGTGATTTTACTAAAAGGCTATTAATTCAGCTGACACATCCTGTCATCTGTGCCTATTGTCGTTTCCTAGTTTCATTCCTAACCTGCTACAACCAGGTTCACCACATGAAGCATCCCCTGGTAGCTTGATGCCTGGTGTATCCTTCATTTGTATGTGGATTCTGACATTTTTCTCCCCATTCATATGACAAAGAACACAATAAGAGAAAATGGTACCAAGTTAACCCACTGTCACAGTTGTTTTCAGTGAGTAATCTTAGAGCTCTTTCACATAGCACTTGATCAGCAGGGGAAGTCGACATAGCAGCTTTGCTCTGGAGGCTGGGAAGCCTGGTGTGAAGCAGATTTGCAGCAAAAGCACAGGTTGATTGGCCAACCTGTGCTGAATGTTGTGTTGATTGGCCACAGGTTTTCTTGTGCCACAAACCCTCTCCACACAATGATCATCCCACCTGGGGGAGCTAGAAAGGGCCGTGCTCTCCATGTTGGGTTCCCCCCACCGAGGGCATGTTGTATAAAAGACCCTCTTTCTCGGCAGTTATCGATAGTCACTCCAAAAAGCACTCATTGCATTCTTGACAGGCTTTGTTTTACTCATGTGTTGTGGTCATTTGGTCAATGTTACAATCAAACCTGTCTCCACAATACTCCACTCTCAGGCTATAAGCAATATAGTAGGGATGGGAATTTCGGTATATGGATTCCAAATAAAATTAGATTATCAATTACTTTTAATTAACAGATGATGTTTTCTATAGGCAATAACCTAAAATCATTCATGACTAGAGCCAGTGAAATATGCAAGAGATAAATTTGGTCCAATAAACAGCATGAGACTGCAGTAAACTCTTTTTTCACTTCTCCTATAGTAATTGTTCATGCAAACGGGGAGATAATTAGCAGTGTGCAGCAGGCATATCTATTTTATTTTATTTTTTTCGTTTTACAAAAAAAACCCCTTATTTACGGGAGATTTTGTAAACAAAAATATTTGTTTTCATTTTTTTCATTGTTTTTTCATTTATTTTTATTTAAAAATAGGTAGGCGTGGATGGCTCTACTGATCAAACATGCTAGCCCACGTTGGCTCACATGGGCGGCGCTTGGCTAGGGCTGCATCCTCAGAGATTTTCCAAGGACGCAGCCTGCGATAGTCGCCTACCTGCCCCAGGGGAGTCCCAGGCCAACATCTGGCAGTGCATGGACACACATGCCGAGAGGGCCATGGTCACAGAGGGCCAACATCATGTCTGTTTTCACCCACAGTTTCAACTTTTCTTCTCTTTTTAATCTGAGGTTTTTTATTACTATATGCAAAATTATTAATTTTTTTTTTAGATATGTTAAGTTAATTTAAAACATCCATTAACACCTGACTTGTCTTACATGTTTTAGGTCTTCAGCAAAACATGTGGGCCTAACTTCATTTTTACTTGCAATTTACTTAGGGAGATCTTCCGTTGACTTCAACTGTGTCAAAGTCCAAGATTTAGCCTGGAAAATTCTGGAAAAATCATTTATACTTAATTTGGTGATGGTGGGGCCAATCCCAGGGCCTGTGCAACCTGTGTGCAGATGGGTTTTGGGATTGTGGCCACTGTTGCTATAATTACCAACCTAAGCAAAATATTGGGATAAAACAAAGAGTCACAATAGTTTCATGTTAGTTAAGTAATACATGAAGTGAGAGCCCATTAAAGTCAGCTCTTTCTAATGCTAAACAGAGAAGTTTGATGTCAAGCCTTAAATGTAGCTAAGAACTATATTATATACTCTTATATTCTCATTATAAAATTTGTCAGGGAGCCCAAGAACCAGAAAAGTACAGAGCAATTTGTTTTATAGCAGGAATGGGATTAGAAAATTGCAAGGAAGTTTAGTGATCCAGGGACTAAACAGAAGTCTGTGTGCATGCACTGCGCATGGTGCATGCATGTAACAGGCATGCACAGTGTGTGCAATGCACATGCACAATGGATGAATGAGGTGTGCACCGACAGTTACACACCTTACTCATGCTGAATATGCATGGCACGCGGTCCTTGCGTCAGTCCCCAGATGAATTATCTCTTTTAGAAATGGGTTTATTACAAGGTTTTTAAAATAGCAATTCTGTATCTGTATCATGCCCTATATTACAATAGCACCATTTTCATTTACACCGTAGAACAAGTTTTGGTGTTTTAATCCTTCATCTTAAAAAATGTTGTTGGAAGTTTAGAAATTTCTCAGCAACAATATATTCATCTTAATTAATAAAGGAAGCTAGATTTGAATCCAGCCTAGCTTTAATTTGAACGTTACTACACTATGATGACTGCTCTGTATACATTTCCTAGCAGACAGATGTCCATATCAGGAAGAAAAACAACACAAATACACCTTCACAATTGACACTAATTGGTGCACCTGCTGACAGTCTCAGCAGAGGCTGACTGAATGAGCACAGAGAATGAAATATTTTTCTACCCTACAAAATCAGGTTTGAAGCACACTGGTAGACCAATGTTGCACCTTCCCTGCTTGCGCTGTGCCCTTTCTATGAATTAATAAAGGACTTCATTCTTCTGTGCTGTAAATCCATCATCTTTCACCAGCACTAAATTCACTCACAAAAAGTACTTTACAGAAAGAGACATTGTACTATACTTAAAACTCTGCTGACATACACAGGAAGCAAATGTAGTGACTTAGTTCATAGTCCATTTGGTGATGAATTGCTTACAGAATTTAGCCCATGCACTGCATGCAGTTCAGAATGAAGACATTTTATCAGGTACACAAACTCTGCAGCATGCATGAAATTACAGTGAGCACAGAAGCAGAGTCCCCAAAGTTAGCTAAAAATATTGCAACTAAACTCGGTTTTGTAGCTCATTGTGCAAAAAGTGTTTGCAAGAAGCAGAAGAGGTAGATAATGAATTAAACCCAAATTGTGTATATAAAGACACCGTTTAGCTACCTTTTCTTATTACTTTTCCGGTGAATAGAAATGATTTTGGAATGCCAATGTACACGATTAGGAATTATTTCAGAGTGAAATTGGAAATGAAATTCATGCATGCACATTATACTACAGTAAGCTTGAAATCATACCCCCTGCCATCCAGGAGCGTGAAACTAGTTTTAAGGAGACAAAAGAGGAATAAGTGAAGAAGCTGCCACATGGGTCCTTTATTATTTAATTTTTTTTACTTGTAGAGTTGTTAACTTAAATAGAGCTGAATCCATCATAGCTATGAGTGTTCATTAAGAGCACAATTCTGCACTCCTTTCACAGGTAAAACTTCCAGTAGATCAAGCAAGAGTTTTGCCTGCATTAGAACTGCAAACATTGGGCCCACAGTCATGGAATCTCTCTCTTTTAAAAACCAAACATTGAAGAATAAGTGTAATTATTGTTCACCTATTCCTTCACATCTTCCTGTGAGTGGCAGTTTATAATGTTCTGTGGCAAGAGCGGAGATAGCAATTAGGTCTCCAACAAACTAAACAAGGATAATTTCAGTAATGCACCTGGCCCTATAGAGGTCAGCATGGGAATGTTGCATTTGTACATTTCATACAGCAGGCAAGTTAACATGCCAAATAGTGTGGCATGTGAAGCATTGGAAGATACATCTTATTCATGTACATTACCTTTGACACTGCGACCATTGTCTGATTTTCAGCAGAATAAGAAGAAAAGGAGAGAAATAGAGAAAACTAAAATCTATATCAGAAAAAGCAGAATATTTTGACTGAAAATATATGCTAATCAAAAAGACACATTATTGTATCAATGTCTTTAAGAGTAGCCTTTCAATGGAGATGAAATCAGTTTGATAATTAAGTGATTATGCTTAAACATCCTTTAAAACTGATAGATCATACCTCAATCCAAAAATTCAATATAATTCCCCTGGATTATTCTGATTATTTCTCTAGCCCCGCAATTTGAAAATTGAGTTGTCAGTTTACAAAATACCAAAACCAAAAGTCTTTAAATAACGCCATAAAACCTGATTAAAAGTCCATAAAAATTAATGCAGAGAACTTACTGAGTTAGGCCCTAATCCTGAAAACACTTATTCCATAGCATCACTTGCTAGTGTAGTTCCATTGACAAGGCTGCTTGCTGATGTTCAGGGAGGGGCAGGGACTAGCATGAGTTTAACTCACGTCATATTAGCCTGGTCATGTGAAATCCCCGCTCATGTGTGCATGGGTTTTAGTGTTATTTTCCCATTCGCCTGTTAAATACCGGGTTCAAAATCCAGCCCTGTACCACGTTATTGAATTAAACAAGAGAACAGGAAAATAACACTAACCGCCCCCCCCCCCTCCCCCACACATGAGCAGGGATCTCACGTGACCGCACTAACGTGAGTTAAACTCACATTGGTCCACGCCCCTTTCTGAACATTGGCAAGCACCTAAATCTGTCGGTAAGCACCCTAAATCTGAAGAGTGTTTATATTGAGGTTAGAATAAAAAATGTAATGTTTTAGCCCTGACCTTCAGACTGATAAACGATCCATTGGCTTTGAATATAGTTTTGTTGGCCTCCAGGGCTGAAGGCAAACAGAAGAACAAAATCATAAGGACAATGTATCATACTGGACACGGAATCAGATTTACCTTAAACGAGTAGGAACTGCTCAGAACTAAGTTCTAACACAATTTTAGTGTAATAGGATTATAGCAAAACCAAGAAAATGTGTCATCTGTCCTGGGTTTTTGCAGGATTTGGAAAAATACATGTTGTTATGGACCAAAATGTTCATAATTAAATGGCATGCTGTTTCATGCATGCAAAATCTGAAATATTTTGCAGAATTATGTAAAACGGGATTTCTCATCAAACCTGGCAATATCTGGACATTTTGCGAGCTGATATATGATCAATGAAATTCTGAATTCCAAGATTAAAAATGTAGACAGTCAGGAGGTCTCTGCTCAAAACAAAGATCAGTTCCATTTTCTTACTTTAAATTTGCTGTACTAGAGCTACTAAAACTCTTGCTGCTGCCATTTGGAGGGTTTTCAATAATGATCTAAATCATTAGCATGCCCTAGGGGCTGCCTATTTGAGATTGCTCCATAGTCATTTTAATCAGTGGTAAAACTCTCAATACTTTGTGATCTTCTGCCCCTGTTCCTTCTTGGTGTTTCTTTCTGCTGGTATAGCAAAGTCAGCTAAGTAGAATGTGTCTTCTAACGTTTGTTTTCTAAGATAACTTGGTCTGGCTTCTTTGCTCGAGCTATTCAGCCTGTGACAGTTCTCAAGATCCCACAAAGTCTTTGACTCTTCTTTCTCTAAAATGTATTTAATTTGGCGACATACTGATTGGTTAATATAAAGCAAAGACGGGGAACCTTTTTCTTTCATGGAACCACTTTTTCTATGAAAATTAGTTCAAGCTCAAAGCACCACATAGAAGTGGAAGGCAGGGGTGCTTAAGGGGTAAAGTCTCTGGAAGGGAAGGTCCAGATCTGTGCCATGGATCTGGCCCATAGCCTTGCGTGCAGACCCTCACTTCTGCTCCCTTAACCTGAGCTCAGTCTTGCAGTGCTTTGGGGGTAGGAACTGGATCCAGGGGACCGATCTAGAAACTGGAAAGGGGCCAAGTAAAAATAGGCATGGGCCTCATTTGGCTCTGGGCCTAACGTTCTCTGTAGCATGGTCAGGCTGGGTGCCAACCCAAGGAGGGTTAGTGCCAACTTGGGCTAGCCTCCAGGACCAGACAACCAAGGGATTGAGTAGAGCCAACTGGCCTGGGTGTGGCTGAGCCAGCTCAGAAACTAAAAGGCTGAGCCTGGAGCTCAGGAAGGAAGTTGTTGCAAGAAGCAGAAGCCAGGGAGGACTCTGCCTCTGAGACAGCCAGGGAGGCAGGAGCCAGAAAGGACCATGCCTCTACAGAAGACAACCAGAGATGACAACCATGGAGGGCTCTGCCTCATAGCTGGCTACCTGGTTGCAGGTGGGACTGTGCCCGGCCAGAGGGAGAGACCCCACTTTAATGGACGATAGATGGACTGTGTGTGAATAAAGGACACTTTTGGTAAGATCCCCTATGGGCCTGGGTTCTTGAGGGACTGACCCTGCTCAGGGCCAGTGCCCTCATATTCCCCATCCCTGATCTAACACTATACTTGATACAAAGGCACTAGAGCAGACACGTGCCAATCTCATTGTTCACATATATTTTCCCAGACAGGTTCTTGCAGCCGTTCACTACATATATGCCACATTTTTTACTATTATGGTCATATCGTTGTTACTATTATATGCAGTTTGCAATGCACAGGAAGAAACTCCCTGTTTTTGTTTTTTTAACTTTTGAACAGCAAATCTGATGTGAGAATCAGTGAGATAAAAATGAATTTTGAACCACAAACTGCCATTTTTACTGAATCAGCTTTTATCACAGAACTACATTTTAAAATAAGATGTTAACAAGTTCCATTGCATTTATAAAGTACATAGTGGTAGGGCAGCTAGACAGAATGAAAGCTTTGTCGACGCACCCGGAATAAGACAAGGACTCCAAGTTGGGGTTTTAACGGCCGCACTCTTTATTCGAATTGTGGGTGTGCCTTCCAGTGCCAGCCCAAAACACGTCTCCCTTCGCTCACCGCCCCGAGGTCATGATTGAAGGGGACAGTGTTCTTTCCGGACTGGAGCAAGGCTATAGCACCAAAGGATTGAGAACCGTGCTTGTCCTTGCCCTCCTTCTGACCCGCACCTCTCCCCAGGATGTGACCCTCGCACGTGCTGTACCATGCTTTTGTGCCAGGTGGCGCCTCCCCATCTCTTAAGGAGATGCCTCCAATTGCTATTTACTTAACTATTTAAACCAAACAGTGCTGGATTCCTGCCACTAAGAGACTGCCAATTCTACTTCGGACGATCCCAACCCCCACCCAGCCTAACCTAACCTAACATTTCCACCAACTTTGCCTTCAAAGTGGCCAAATAAAGTCCATTGCCTTCTGGCGACAAGTGTACCCCGTCCGGGCGATAAAGCTCAAGGGACTTGTGGGTAATTCTATGATGAGAGATCCTTATACCTCCTCTAGAGTGAAGCCATTTTCCCACCTCCCTGTTGATATTACGTCGGGATTTATCAACCTTTCAGGGGCTCAGGGCTTTGCCCCACCTCAAACGGGCCACCAAGTCTGTCCATATAATAGTAGCCCCAGGGAAAAGACGTTCCACCTCTAGCAGGTCGGCCTTGTTTTTAACGACCATAGCCACCCCTGTCAATCTAGGTATATCATTCTCTCCCTAGTGGATTACCACAATGTCAGGTGGCCTGTTAGCCCCCACCGCCCAAAGCGTGGGGAGTAACTGATGCCACCGCATACCGTTCCGCCCCATCCAGCGAATTTCGGCTCTGTGCACCAATCCCAGCTGGGTTCCCCAGCGAGTCTGGCCCGCAGCCTTCGCAGCCCATCGCACCAGGCTGTGCCCGATGATCCACACCAGACTCCTGTTGCGAAACTTTGCTACACCTGAACAAACAGATGGAAGCGAAACGGTTAGCGTACCAGATCCTGAATGTATGTGCGATATGCCCGAGAACGCTACTGCCTCACTGCCCGTATCCCCTCCTCAGGGAGGCCCACTGCGTCCGCAAAGGATGCAGCCCTGATACAGAATGAGTGTGAACCATATTCCCAGGGTGGAAGACCGAGGTGGGATAGTGCCCTCCTCAATATCGCGGTGAACTGGTATCATGTCACCGGGGGACTTTGGCTGTGCCTGAAAAAGAGGCCAGTTAATAGCGGTCCGACCCTAATGTACTCTTCAATTGCTCGAATAGGGCACAATTCCGGAGAGCCCTGTGCAAGGTCACCACATGCCCCCTGCCCAGCTGATCAGTTTTGGACCAATGCAGGTGCAGGTGGAGCGTGTTGCTGCCCAGCCGTACGTCATTGATGGAAAGGGCTCACCCTGAAAAATTCTGCCCAGACTCAGCTATGACCTTGCTAACTCAGAAGGCTCTAAAAAAGGCTAACTTGAAAACTGCTGCAAATGATAACGAGTTGAAAACTCAAAAGAGTTGAAACAAACATAGTTAAGGGCATTAATTATCCTAAGGAGGAGGTGGGGTGTAATTGGGGCCCTACTATCCAGCACCCTCGTTTGCTCTCGTGACCAACTCTCCAACATTCTGCAGCAGAAAAAACCTCGGTCGGGAGGGGAGGAACCAGCAAGGCCACTCATAAACCCCAATGCTGACAATTTACCGGTGATGGTACCCACAGCTGCCCCCTGATGCCTCAATGCTAGTGCGAACTGTAACATGTGCGCTTCGGGGATGGGAAAGCCCAATCCCCAGCCCTGTTGTACACGAAATTCCTAGAATTCACGGAAGGCCCTTGTGTACGCTGCCTGGGTTCGCGCTGCCAAAGATCCCAAAATGACGTTGTACAGCTCTAGGATCCATGGCTCCACAGGGCCGGGGGCAGGGGTTTTGGCGACAAACTGGCTCCAGGGGCCAAGGAGCAAAATCGCTCCATCTGGAATCAAGAAAGGGCATCAGCTATCCCGTTACTAATGCCAGGTACGTGCCGTGCAACAAACAGAATGTTATGCTTCAGGCACGCCAACGCTAATGCCCTAACTAGCTTCATGACCCGAGGGGACCTGAAAGCCAGCGAGTTGATTATGCGTACCACTGCTATGTTGTCACACCAAAAGAGGACGGAGCGGTCCCTGAATTCAGCAGCCCAGATATGTACTGCCAGTACGATTGGAAAAAACTCCAGGAAGGTAAGATTCTTCGTGACCCCCCGCTCTGACCACTACGGCAGCCAAGGGGCAGCACACCACTTGTCCCGGAAATACACCCCAAAACCACAGCCACCAGCCGCTTCCGAGTGAATCTGGAGCTCGGCTTCCAGCAGGAGTTGCTCCCGCCAAAAACTGACCCCATTGTACCCATCCAGGAATTCTGTCCAGGTCCGGAGATCGCTTCTCATCTCCCCCGTGACCCTTATGTGATAGTGCATGCGCGTGTGTGTTTCCTTTCAGCTTACCATACAGGTGTGCTAGGAACGCCTGGCTGGGGGTGACCACTCTGCATGCAAAATGTAAGGCTCCTGACTAGGGACTGCAACTCCCTTACTGTGACCTTAACCGCGGAACAGCAGCCAGCTATTATAACCAGCAGGGAATCCAGCTTATCCTTAGGGAGGCGAGAGAGGGCCCTCAGCGTGTCAATTTCTATACCCAGGTACGTGAGGGAGGTCGCCGGACCCTCCATTTTTTCTGGGGCCAATGGAATCCCCAGTTCATCAGCCACCCTTTGGAATGTCTCCATCAGCCCAACACACTCCCTTGTCCCTGTTCTGCCAATGAAGAGGAAATCATCAAGATATTTCATCATTTCCCCCCCTTTCTCCCGCTGCCATACCACCCATTTGACCATGGAACTGAAACGCTCAAACGCAGAGCAGGAAATTGAACAGCCCATCGGCATGGCCCAGTCGAAATAGTACTGGCCTTGAAAGTGAAAGCCCAGGAGGTGAAAACCCTCCAGGTGAACCGGCAGCAGTCGGAAGGCAGACTTGATATCCACCTTGGCCAGCAACGCGTTAGGGCCGGTGCTCTTTACTAATTGTACCACCCTATCAAAAGACATGTAGTGTACGGTTGTGAGTTCCTCAGGAATGGCATCATTTACAGATCCTCCTCGGGAATTAGAAAGGTGGTGGATAAGGTGGAATTCCCCGGGAGCTTTCTTGGGCACCACTCCCAGTGGGGAGACCACCATGCCCTCCGATGGGGGAGTCCGGTATGGCCCAGCCACTCTACCCTCCCGTACCTCCTTCTTCAGTTTGGCTTCCACTACGCTCTCCATTCCTAGCACTGATCTGAGATTAGGAGCTAAAGTCGCTTGCTGTTGTACCCCTATTGCTGGTATCCTAAACCCCTCATGAAAACCACCCACTATGTAAGCTACCTCCTCCTTATTTGGGTGGTCCCTTAATGCCCTTTGCAACATCTCCACCTTAACTGGAGTTGGGGCCCTTTCCCAAAATCCCCCCCACTGGGTCACCCTGGTTACCCCTGCTTTGTGGACCAATCTGGCTCTTCCATTTCACCCACGGTTGCCTTCCCTTATTGCATGCTGTCGTGGCATTGTACCCCCCGAAAATGGCGCACAAGTAGCAGAACTTGCATCCGCTGTGGCCGCACATACCAGAGCGTGCAAATTCCCAACATTGCCCCCTCCCCACTTTGGGCCTTGCTGTCCTCACTCCGAAAGGGGTCATTGACGGGGGCAACCCCCCTCTCATTAGCACATGCTCACTGTCTGCCCTTGATGCTATGGCCGAGTCACTCATGCAATTCAGCCATAGATCATGTGCATGAATATCCCACCTAAGGCGACACCCGGTGCCCGGTGTCGAAATGTCTCATCGTACCTAAGCCAAGCCCCGGGGGGGGGGGGGGGCTGTGTCATAGGCCTGATGGACTATGTCTGCATACTTCAGCAGAGCCATACGCCCTGTCTGGGTAAGCCTGCACTATTACCCCCTGATAAATTGAGAAGGCCACGGTCCAATTTTCCCAATTCCTGTCCGCCGTTGGGTGGCAGAAACGCTCTTTGTCCTTCTTATCATCCCTGTCATTCGGGTCAGGGATCGGGTTCGTGAACAGAAGGGCAAAGATATTCACGTATTCACCTTGCCATATCTTCTTCCTTATGGGCTGCAGAAGTGGTCACCTAACGGGGCTGAGACATCCGTGTATTCCCCGCCCATGGGTGGAAGAGGGCGCACCCCCTGACTCATGCCCCCCGGTTGGCCCCCAGGATGGGCCCACACCTGGAGGGCTTGGGCTCCATAAGGCACTGGCCCACCCCCAAAGTGCGTGGCTCCACCTCATTGCTGCGGCAGGGACCCTGCACCTGCTGCATCCCAGGCAGAGGAGACTCCCAGCCCCGAGGCTGGTACCCAAGCTCTGTTCCACCAGAGGCGGGATGTCTCATCGCCCACCCCCGGCAATGCTGCAAACCCTGATACGCCACTGGGCGCAGCCCCCCATTTGGCAGCACTCCCCTGAAGCCCCTCTTGGGCAGCCATCGAGGTGCTGGCCATCCCCATTGGAGGCGGGCCCCGCACAGCTTGATAAGCCGGGGGCTGGACATGCCCAGGCGGGTACCCCGCCACCCCTGTCACTCCTGTACCTGAATAAACTGGGACTACAGGGCGTGGTTCTGGTGGTGATAGCGGGGGCTGGTAATCATCAGCCATGGCCCGTAGTCCGTGCTCCAATGCATCGATCTGCCGAATTGTGTCTGTATCCTCCTGCTCCCTTCCTTCGTCTTCTGCCCCTTGCACTGCTGTGGCAATGTTTCTGTTAGGGGGACAGGGCGCCCCTCTCCACCCAGCTCTCCGGCGGGGTGGGGCCTGGTGAGGAACCGGGTCCACTCCCGCCACCACCAGCGCTTCCACCGGTGGGCCCAACTCCTGTGCCACCCTCGCACTCCCCACCTGTGTGGGCTGCTCTCCTCCTCTTCGCATAGGAGTGGGGGGAGGTGAGGTGCCCTCCTGGTACCTGGGCGGCAGCGCCACCCTCCTGTCCCCCCGCCGAGGTTTGCCAAGCGGGGGGACCGAGGCCTTAGCCACGTGCAAGGCCCACCGGTGCAAAGCCCAGGAGCTGGCATTTGCCCAGGAGCTCCCCAGTCAGGCCGGGGCAAACCCTGAGCCCAGTGCCCGCCTGAAGAGGGGGTCTCCCCCTCCCCCCGCTCAAACCATTCCGGGCCTTGTCCCGATGAGGAGGCTACTGCCCCTATCTGTACCTCTAGATGATGCCCCTGGTGCGCAGCTGCCATCTGCGCCATCATGGCTTCGCAGCCCGCCAGCCTCTCCTGGAGGGTCGGGACAGCTTCCCCACCCTCCTCACTTGTGGGAGCCTGTGCCAGTTCTTGCCCCATCCCTGACCCCAGGGCAGATGCTGCCGCTGCTGAAGGGTGGACAGGCCACAGGGCCAGGCAGGGCTGGTTCCTCTTCTTGGCCTTCCCCATCCTGTTGGCCTTGGCCCCCAACTCCCTTCACCTACCAGGCTGCCCTGTGACCCCACCCGCTGGAAAGATGTTTTTACTGCGGGGGGGGGAGACCCGTCGCACCGACCTCCGCATATGTGGAGTGAGGGAGGAGAGCCTCCGTTCATGCTGCCAACACCACACCCTGCACCAGGCCCCAGCCCAGTAACACTCTCCTTGCATGAAGGGGGGCTGGGAGGAAGAAGGCTTCAGTCCACATGCTGCAACGCTCCCCCGCCGAATGACCAGGGAGCCGCCCAGGCCAGCAGTGAAGCTCCTCCCCCTCGGGAAGGGCCCTCCACGCCGCACCACTGGGTTGGCCAGCAGCCTGTTGTCAGGGCAACCCTGGCCGGACCCGGACGATATTCCCACTGGCGCGATCTCTGAATTGCTTCCCGCTGCAACAAACTTGCTGCAGCGGGGAGTGCAAAACCTCCCCATGCCCTTGTCTCTCCCTCAAAGGAGCGCAACAAGGGACCCGCTGGCTGCCATTGCTGGTGCCCAGGGGCTATTTTGTACTCTCCCTGAAACTAGCTCTCTGGGCACAGAGCTCCATTGTAAGAAAATATTAATCTAGGTGGATCAGAGCATCACCAAAACGCTAACTGCCTTTATTCAGTTTCTTTAGAAATGTATTGCATGTTTTATGTTAACTTTATTAGATAATTAGGAAGGATAAAGCCATTGCAGAACTGAAAAGAAGAGCTGAATTAATTCTTTGCTTTGTCTTCACTGCAGAGGATATTGGGAAACAGCCACATCAGAGCTTTTCCTTCAGGCGTGGCTAGCCTCCCAGGCCGCTTTTAGACGAGACAAATTTGCGCATGATTGGTGAAAAATGCGCGTGTTTTAATGCTCATTTAAACACCTAAACCGTTTTAAATGCGCATTTGCCATGATCGTGTAAAAGCCCAAACCGTTTTGAATGTGGTTTTTAAATAATGCGCATTTAAAAAAACCAGTTTTGGCATCCCCCCGATCATCAAAGGGGCTCAAAACCGGTTTTAAAAAATGCGCATTATTTAAAAACCACATTCAAAACGGTTTGGGCTTTTACACGATCATGGCAAATGCGCATTTAAAACGGTTTA
>QEPC01005340.1:6841027-6876102 GCA_003113815.1 Sphenodon punctatus
GGGTTTATACATTATTTATTTTAAGCTTGATGTGCATGTAGATTGTGTTTTCTTCCATCCGATGTTAACCATGGGAACTCCTTGCTGCTGCGTTATGCCATGCCACTGGCCTACCGTCCTGCTGGCTTCACCTATCGTCCCCCTGGCTCCGCCCACCGACTCGCCGACTGGCCTTACTGCCCCTCCAAACTCAAAACCCACCAGCCGCCCCTGTTTTCCTTTATAAATCTGAAGAACTGACACAAATCGATGCAGCATTAGAAGTGGCTTTAGAGCAAACTGATAAGTTAACCAGTTAGAAGATGCCAGGAACAGAAGGTATTGACTCAAGAGTTCTCAAGGAAGTAAAATAGGGCCTGGGAAACACAGAACTAACACGGATATATAAACTATTGTTAAATCAGCCTCTGCCAAAGGATTGGAAAGTAGCTAATATAGCGCCCATTTCTGAAAAAGGAATCGGGTGTTGCTGAAAACTACATTGATGAACTTAACATTAATACCAGGCAAAGTGAGAGTGAAACTGTTTGTAAAGGGCAAAATTATTAGACATATAGACAAACATGATATGCCTGGAAAGTCATGACTCATCAATCTATTAGAAATATTTTAGAATGTTAACAAGCATGTGGAAAAGGGTGATCTAGCTGATGCAGAGTGTTTAGTTTTTCAGAAAGTCTTTGACAAGGTATTTTACTCCAAGCTGCTAGGAAAACTAAGAGGTCATGGGATAAATAAAAGGGAAGGTAAGAGGTGGGGAAACAAAGGGTGGAGATTAATGGTCTGTTGTCTAAGCGTGTTTTAAATGGGTGTTTTTAAATGGTTTTTGAATGGGTTTTAAGGATGTTTGTACTAGGAGATTTCCTTAATTAAGAGCCACACAAAGAATTAGGTCACTTATCATAGGCTACTTTTACTCTGGGTTTATGTGCTTCAGCTACAGTACATGGGATAAAGCATCTGGACTAGGTGCCCAAAAATAATATGCTAGGCCAAATCTTGCTTAGACTAGAATATATCTTAAATGTGTTTACTTTGGTGTGTAAGGCAAGTAGGATTTCACTCATTAGCTAAACATTTCCAAATAATTCCAGCATAAGGTGCCAGTTTCTAATCTGTATCCAAGCAGGTGGCATCGAGATTGTTGCTATTCCTACTACAATCTTGATAGTCATCTTGCTGTTATAACTGTTCTGCACCACATATTTAACGCACATATATAGTGGGCACAGCCACATGAGCCAGGCGGGACTGATCTTTTGCATGCCCTGGGGTGGACAATTGCAGCTGCCACACTTTGGGGCCAGTGAGGAGAGCAGGCCTCATGGCCTACCCCCACAGGGAAACCAGGCAGATGGGCTGGATGTCCTGCCATGCACCATCTTGAGTTGAGGTGCTAGCCACACAAGTGGGCATCCAGCCCTGCCCACCCACCATCCCAAGGCCCATGACATCTACCATCCCGCACTTGGCCATGACATGGAGATGTGGGAATAGCGCCCGCTATTCACCAGTGCTGGCAGGCCTCACCACAAGACAGGGCAGCACAAGGACCGGGCCCACGAGTGGTGGCTTGGTAACCCAGTTTGGGTAGCTGTACCCCACATTGGGTAACACTGCTACGTGCTGTGTCCCTAGTCTTTTTCAGAGGACTCAGTGTGTAACAGTCAGCTGCCTGCCCCACCCTAGGGGCAGAGTGAACATCTGATGGCTGCTGGGCATATGAGCCACTACATCGCGTGACAATCGTACCCAAATTGGGGTAAGGCTCCTCAAATCGGGTTCCCATCTCATGTGGCTGTACTCAAGAGCGTGAAGATATGGGTCTTGATTTGTCACTGTATTGCTCTTTGTGTGGCTATTTTCCCCTATGCAAAGTTAAATCAGAATTGTAAATCATTGTACATAACCTTTGAACACACAGGACAGTTTTCAGTACATGCAGTACAATGGCTCACATTGATAGCTATGTTTTCATTCGGTTTGCATTTTTAAGAAAATAAAGGAGGTGTAATCGGAAAGAAGTAAATTGTATCAAAAGTATTGCAGAACCCATATATCATCACAACCAAAGAAAACATATTGAGGCTGGATCTATCATATTTATACCATATTATTAAAAATGGTGTTGCTGTCATCTACTGCCTCGCAGGTTTCCACTCCTCTTTTCTCTCTCACTTTGACACATGGCTTACTTTCTTTCTGACGACAATATTCCTACCCTCATTCTTGGGGACTTCAATATTCATGTGGAAACCCCCTCTGATCCTGCTACTTCCCGCTTCCTCTTGCTGACTTCTTCTTTTGACCTTTGCATGTGGACTGACTGCCCGACACATTGTGAGGCCACTCCCTTGACCTAGGGTGATTTCAGATGTTATGCAGTCCCGATTCACCACAGTGGATTCCCGGCGGGGGTGAACCAAACAACCACCCCCCGGTGGTCAATAAAAGCACCGAACAGACGTGATGTGACCGGTCTGGGACCACAGCAGGGAATCGGGCTGCCACATCATGGCCCGGGGCAGTGCAACAGACGTTACGCTGATCCCGGCCCGGGCCGTGGTCAAAGCACCCGGAAGGCGCTGAGGCGGCTCGTCCTGGCTGCTGCTGTGTGCCCTTTAAATCTCCCTCTCTGTCCCGTGTTGTTGCTGGTTGCCTGGCAGCGACGCTGCGTACTTTGTCCCCGGCTGGGAATCATTTCCTTTGATTCCGGCCGGTGGTTGTCGGCCAGATGTTACTTTTTGTTGGTTCTCGTCGGGAATCTCGTTGACCACGCTTTCGGAGATGGTCCGGTGGGGAGCATGGTTGATTTTGACCCCATATGGGTATTGACTATGGTGAACATCTGGCACCCGCGAAACAGACGTTCAGGGTGCTTTGGCCCCACCACGGGATTGACCGTGGTTCACTGTGGTTGAGCGGGATCTCGTAACATCTGAAAATACCCCCAGTCTTATAAAAAACTGTTCTCTCTTGGATCTCTCCTTTGACATCCTTCCTGTCTCTGACCATCACTTTACTCCACATTAATTGAATCTCACTTCTGCAACCCCCGCCATCTCTTCTCAACATTTGTTTCCCTTCTGAAGCCTCCCTGGCCTCCCCTGCCCTTCCTCTCTTTCTGCACAGGATCTTTTCTCCTTCTTCAACAACAAGATTGATAAACTCCACCTTGATATTATTTTGTTTGTTTGTTTATTTACAGCCAACTAACCTTGCTATTGCTTCTCAACCCTCTCCCTCCCCCACTTCCTTCCTTGATAGTCCCCCTCCTGTCTCTCTTCTCCTTCTCCCCAGCTTCCCTTGATGAGATCACATCCCTCCTCTCTTCATCCAACCCATCCACTTGTCCCCTTGATCTCATCCCCTCTCGCCTCTTAACAGTGATTGCTCCCCCCACACCTGCTGCGCTTTCTGTGCTGCACATCATCAGTCTCTCCCTTTCTACTGGGTCATTTTCATTGGCTTTCAAAAATGCGTCTTTCCTATCCTTAAGATGACCACTCTTGACCCCTCTGATCCTTCCAGCTATGGCCCCTTCTCACTCCTACCCTTAGCTTCCAAGCTCCTGGAGTGGGCTGTCTACACATGCTGTCTTGACTTCCTCTGCTCAAATTCCTCCCTTGACCCCTTCTATCGGGCTTCTGCCCTCTCCACTTGACTGAGACTGCCCTTGCCAAAATCACTGATGACCTTCTCTCAGCTAAGACATTCCCTTAGGCCTCTATTCCATTCTTGTCCTCCTTGATCTTGATGCCGCCTTTGACACTGTCGACCATGGCCTCCTCCTGGATTTGCTAGCCTTCTGTATTTGCCTGTTTCCAGGATTCTGTCCTCAGCTGGGTCTCTTCATATCTCTTGAACTGCTACTTCAATGTTTCTCTTGCTGGTACCTTCTCTACATCGCTTCCCCTCTTTGTGGGAGTTCCCCAAGGCCCTGTCCTGGGCCCTCTTCTCTTCTCCATTTACACTCTTTCTCTGGGTAAACTCATTAAACCCACAGCTTCCAGTATCACCTGTATGCTGATGACACACATCTTTTCACTCCCATGCTCTCTCCGTCCATCCAGTCTCGTATTACTGACTGTCTCTCTGACATCTCTGCCTGGATGTTGTGCCACCTACTGAAGCTTAATATGGCCAAGACCAAACTCCTCATCTTCCCCACAAAACGTTCACCTCCTACTTCCCTCTCAGTTTCTATTGAGGGAGTCACCATCCAGCCAGTTCCTCAGATATGTAAACTGGGATTCATCTTTGATTCCTCCCTCCCCTTTATGCCTCAGATCCAGGCTGTTGCTAAATCCTGCTGCTTCGCTTTGTGTAATATTGCTAAAATCCGTCCCTGCTTTACTGTTGCCACCGCAAAAAACCTAGTCCATGCTCTAGTTACCTCTCGCCTTGACTGCTGCAACTTCCTCCTTACTGGTCTCTCATGCTCTGTTCTCGCCCACCTTATTTCCATTCAGTGCTCTGCTGCCAAAGTCATCCACCTTGCCCGTCGCTTTGTCCACGTTCAGCCCCTCCTCTCTGCCCTACACTGGTTCTCTACATGAACACATTCAGCACAAGCTCCTGGTCTTCACTTTCAAGGCTCTTCATGGCCTTGCTCCCTCATCTCTCTCTGCTCTTGTATGCTACCACACTCCTGCAGTGGCGCTTCACTCCTCCTCTGCCCCCACCCTTGCCTGCTCACAACCCCCTTGCTCCTCTAAATGTCTTCACGCCTTCTCTCTTGCTACCCCTCATGCCTGGAACTCCCTCCTTGGATGCGTTTGTCCTGCTCCCTCCCTCCCAACTTTCAAATCTCCTGAAAACCTACCTCTTTCGTCAGGCCTTCCCCAGCCGTCATGAGTGAAATTGCATCCTCTTCTCCCTGTTACTCAGAATGTAGTTCCCTGTAACTAAGTAAAGCATGTGCACCTGCAACTTCTCAACCTCATGAATGTACTCTTGTCCGTACCTATGTTCCCCAACCCCTTGTCTTCCCCTCCCTTGTCTCTTAGATTGTAAGCCCCCTGGGGGTAGGGATCTGTCTATAATTATTGATTGTACAGCACCAGGTACACTGCTGGGGTAATAATAATAATAATAATTAATAATGAAGTATGATATAATTCAGTCAATACTCTGAAAGCAGGAAGTGACAAAACAAACATCTTTAAACAAAAAATGTTCAATTATGGGCACAAATTAAAGTCATTTTGACTTTTGAAGTACTTTGAATTCAGAGTAAAAATTTGAGGCTAGTCTCTCTACAATAAACAAAACCAAAATTAAACCTCAAAATATCTAGGAAATCTGAAAATATTTGGCTCCAGTTCTTAATCCTAATTTTATGATTTGTCCTCAACTCTTGTTTTAAACTGGAACCAGGCAACATAATTTTGAGTGAGTTTTACTGAATTCTCAGATTTGTTTGGGCCCCAAAACATAGAACAAAACACCTGGAGGATAGAGTCCATGAGAGAGAACGGTTTCCACAAATGCTCCATCAAACCACAATCACCAAATTTAGTATAATCACAGTTGGTTTTTTTTTAAAAGTACAAAGAATCAATGAATTTGTAGCATTTCAAATGTATGTATAGAGCCAAATTCTGCTGTCAGTTATGTCAGTGTTAAATTCAGAGGAATTCCAATAAAACAATTATTCTGGATTCAGACTGGTCAATCAACAGAAAAATTAGCTTCTTATTCATAATTTTTTATTCTTCTTGTCACGGGTCTTTTAGAAGGTAACATAGATGTGAATATTTTTAGATGAGATTTAACCTTAAGATATGAAAAGGAGATACATGTTAAGAAATCTTCTGGACTGTATGTTTATGACCAATAGTGCTGTCATTTTCTTTTATACACTCATCCAGTATCATGGTCGTATAGCAAATATTAACTCCAAAAACTATATTAGCATTCGTACTGATAATCTGCACACAAGGAAACCTTTGGCCACAAAGAATTTTTTGTAACACACCGCTTTGAATGGTCACTCTTTTTCTAACTGAGGAAGCACTAAATGAGCTATAGCTCTGTTTTCCAGCTTAAAATACATTCCATGACATTTTTAGAAACAAGGTCATGTTTCACCATTTACTTAATCCATGTCAATATCTACTCTGTGATTCCATGTCACATCATTTACAAAGGACAAAAATAAAGCTTCCTGTGAGTAAATGCTGGATCTACATTAAATATTAAAAGTGATACACACAATCTTTTCTTCTTCTAGGAAGCCTTTGGCTTCTTGTTCACTTTTGCAGTAGAAAAATAGCAGTGACTTCTTTCAGTCGCCCTGAGCCTTAGGGGAAGGGCAGGAATAAGTTAAATAAATAAAACGTATTTTCAAGATTACTGTTTTGGAGTTGGCAACTTAAAACTTTTCACATGCACTATTTCTCAATAGTGTAGATGATGCCTATATGGTTATAAATTAATTTATGATTGTAGTAGAATTTGGAGATCGCACCGGCAAAATTGGAACCGGTGCTAGAACAAAGGATTGTGTCTTGAGCAGATGCTAACAAGTACTGGTGCTACACAGGACAAAGAATGGTGATAATAGCCAATCAGGCTAAAGAACCACAGGGACATCTGGGAGATAAGCAGAGTAGCCCTCATTTGGAGAGCGGGGCTTCAGAGAAAGGATCTAAGAGGCTGAGCTCCAGGCCAGCGATGGTAAAAGGTGGCAAAAAAGGAATCTGTTCCCTACTGTTAGAATGTATGGGAAAAGCTTCCAAACTGACCAAAGGCTGGAAAACCCACAATGTTGGACAGCGGTGAGTAGGCAGCGCTGTGAAGATCCCAGGTGGGGACTTCCCTTAATTAAGCCCAGAAGTGCTATTACAACTATGAATTATGAGACTGTTACAGACCTAAGAGGTCTATGGTGGCTTGGGCTGGCTCTAGGAGAGGAGGAGGCCAGATAATTAATACACCCTTCGGACTTGTTCACAGTACTTATCCCAGGATTGGAACAGCCATATAGAACTTCACAGATTTCTTAGGACAATATGCCTAAATTCAGATGGTTTAAAGACATAGGGTACTTTCAGACATGACGCTAACCACCCTTTAACCACCCTTGGTGGTTATTTATGCATGTTGCAGGGATGTATTGGTGCCCTATGCAGCCCTGAAACATGCATAAATAACCACCAAGGGTGGTTAGCGTCATGTCTGAAAGTACCCAGATAAGGAGATTTGGTGTCACTGGGCAGCTGAGCTAATTCCCTAGCCTCACCAGTGACCCCTGCAGGGCCTGGTAAGAAGGCCTGGTGACAATGATACATGCTGTTAAGCGTTACATAATACAGGAATAAGTGGAAGGAATAGCTTTAAAATTATCTCAATCTTTCAAGCCTAGTCTTGGGGTGAAAATTCCAAGACCCAGAGATTTGATTCCTCAAGAGGAGCCTCCTAAGACCTCCTTGTGAACCTCCTAAGACTCTGAGGCAATAGTAGAGCTGGAGAAGCTTTCGGCAGAGAAGGTTTAGAATCAAGGGGTAGAAGAGAGAGAAGTCATTTAAACTACAGATGGATTTTTAATGGATTCCATGACACCGAAATATTATTGACTTAACAGTTTCCACATAAATTAATGAAGTTACTATAGAAAATGCCATGTACTAATTGTCAATATCATAGGAAGGAAGCATTCTGCACGGGCAGAGCATACTCCATGTAAGACCACTATTGAATGTAAGGCTCCTCTGCTTCCCACAATCCCCAAGCCTTTGTTTTCTCCAAGTTCTTTTCACTCCTGGGCTTCTTTCTTTTGGCTCTGGAACCCCAGAGGATCAAATTTTGAAAACTCTCTCAGCTGACTAGAGACATCAATATAGCACAGATGGAAAGTCCAATGGAAAACTGTGGGTGTTTTCAGACGTTACGGGGCCGCTTGGCCCCGTACCGAAAACAACCCTTTCATTCCCTGCCGGGGTCACCCCGTCACGCCATATCAGACGTGCCGGGGGGATCCCGGTGGGGAATCTGGGAGGGGGCGGGGCCATGTGGCACAACGTGCGGCCGCACGGCCCCGCCCCCTCCACGCACTCCGCCGCCCGCCCTCCAAGGAGACGGGCAGGCGGCGGGGCCACTGCGGCCGCCGCATCGGGCCGGATGTGCCGTGGCCCGGGATCCCACCGGGGATCGCGGGCCATGGCAACCGGCCAGACGTTACTTTTTTTTGGTCCCCGCTGGGGATCTTTTTGACCACGCTTCCCGGGACATTCCCCCGGCTAGCCCGGGAAGCGTGGTTCAAATTGACCCCATGTGGGTATTGACCGTGGCGAACATCTGGCGGCCGCCAAACAGACGTTCGAGACACATTGACCACAGGTGGGTATTCACCGTGGTTCACTGTGATCTCGTAACGTCTGAAAATACCCTGTGATGCTTGTAGATAATGAACTTGTACAGTAAAAGAAGCTAAGGGTCCTGACTCTACTCTCATTTATGCTTACTTTACTCTCTTCCTTTTATTTATGCTCTGACTTCAGTGGAATTATTCCTGATTCACACCAGTGCAAGTAAGGCTCTATGCCAATAAAAACTTATCAGCCTATTATTACAAAAAATTACCAAACATGCATGAAAGTTTGTAGAGAAAAGTAGCTGTATTATTTAATACTATATTGTCTTAGAAACAGAACCATGTACTCAGCAGTAGTATCATAGTAGTATATAAATACTCAGCCTATACATGCAATTTTAACTTGGTAATTTCTTAATGTTCATGGTATCTTTGCAACCTCAGGGCATTATGTTGTTACTCTTTATGTTAGTATTTCATTCCTTGGGTAGTCCCAGTGACCTCAATGGGCCTGTTGGAGCAGTACTAAACATTTCTCATCATTTTCTAAATATTAAGCTTAGTTTTAAGGCGTTTCAAGTTAATTTAAACAACTATGTGCAGAAATCCCTGTTCTGGTATGTCATAATATATGTATTGATTTTCAACTGTACCTTCACTTGCATGACGGTCTCTAAAAGCGTTCTTGGGGTGGACATTAAATCCTTCTATATCATGTACCGAAGATGCTCTCCTTATACTACAAATGCTTTCCTTCGATCGAGAATGGGTTAGTGCAGTACTTGAATGGAGCATGTCAGGGTAAAGTCTGTCCCATTGCCGTTTAGGTGATGAATGGTCGAGAGGTCCCGATAAATTAACCAAAGGAGAACATTGGTTGGGCTGGATCAGTGCTTTTGTGTCATCTGCTTCAGAGGGGCTGCAACTTTCTTTTGTGGGGGATTTAAAGTGCTTCATAGCCATTGAGTCATCGCTGCGTTTAGATGAATCAACTATGACTGCATCAGGGTCTTCCTGTGGCAAGGACTGATTTCTGTAGGCTAAAAGTCTTAGCCCAGGAAACTTGAACCCGAAAAGTTTGCCTATATATAAATAGGAACAAAAAAAATAAAAAATTAATCACCAGAAACTAGTTCTCTGTGATAAAATTCTTTCTTCTGACACACTGACACAGTATATAAGCACATCAGCCATAAACAAACTATTAGTGTATGCCTAATAGGATATGCTGTTCAGTCAAGCAAAGTTCCAATGAAGAAATACATATTAAGACTGAAAGAAAATGTTAAGAACTACACCTCTTGCTAACCACATAGTTTGATAACTGTACTTCTAAAATTCTCAGTTAAAACGAATATACCTTTGCTGTTTTATCTAAATCAACTTATCTGATCTATAAATTAAACTGGAAACTTGCATATCCATATTCTCCAGGAAGGGAAGCCCATATCAAATTCCAGCTTTACCATGAGTCCATTTGACAGTTTGTATATTTATGTACTTTTTATGAGACACACTGACGAACAAAGAATAGCAAGCTTCCAAATTCTAATATATATTCACCCATGCCATACCAATACCGCCAATTAATCTTTATAGGTGAAACTGTGACTTGAATTGGAACCATTAAGTGTAATTTGTTATGTTGCATACTGCAAGTAATTTCAGACGTTACGAGATCACAGTCAACCACACTGAGGGTAATTTCAGACGTTATGCGATCACAGTCAACCACGGACAATCCCCTGTGGTGGCGGATGGTCGCGTAATGTGTGTTTGCTCGCTGCCAGATGTTCACCACGGTGAACCACTGGCGGTGAGCAAATTAACCACGCTTTCGAGGATGGTCCAGGCACCATCTCCCAAAGCGTGGTTAATTGAACCATGGCCCAGAATCAGTGGCCGGTAACATCTGTTACCGCCACTGATTCCGGGCTGTGGTCCAGACCCGGGGACAGAATCGGGCACAGCGGCCGAATTGGCCGCTGCGCCTGCCCGTCTCCTGGAGGGCGGGTGGTCTGGGGAGCATGGGGAGATGGGGCTGTGTGGCCGCATGTTGCGCTGCACAGCCCCACCCCCTCCCCCGATTCCCTGCCGGAATCAGCTGGCTCATCTGTTGACGGGCCGTTCTGATTCCAGCGGGGACTCAAATGGTGATTCTGTGATGGGGCCAATAGACGCCCCGTCATATCTGAAATTGCTCTGAATCACACACAACCCCCCAGTCCAGCCAATGAGCCCTGAATGTCTGTTCAGCAGCATCCAGATGTTCACCCCAGTCAATCACCAGTAGGGGCCAAGGCCAACCACGGTTCTGGAGCTCGAGATGGGACCACCTCCAGAACCATGGTCAATGCAATTCCCACCAGGAAACGGCCAAATGACATGTCTGAACGACAACCACCAGGCGTGATCACACACGATGATCCCCAGCCATGGCGAAGGCACGCAGCATTGCTGCCAGGCAACGACCAACAAACAGAACAAGGAGGGATATTTAAAGGGCACATAGCACCAGGGGAATGAGGAGGCGAGACAACGAACAGGAAGGGAGAGGACAGGAGAGACACAACACGACACTGCAGTGGAGCATGAGCAGCAGCACCTGCAGGACCCACAGCAATATGCCTCACAGGGGGACACCAAAAAGGGGACGGAGGCCCCTTCAAATGGGTAAGGAGACCACAATGGGTGGTGGGATGGTGGGGGTGGGGGTGCAGCCATGGAGGGAGGGCGGGAGGTGCCGGAACAGAAAGAGCACAGCACCAACCCCCCATGTCCACCCAACAGACCAGTAAAAGAGCCTGAGCCCCAGAACCCCCACAGGACACCAGCAGGGAGGAGGCAGAGGAGGCGTCGGCATCGGAGGCAGAGGGGGCACCAGGGAAATGGAGGTACCATAGAGGGGGACAGTGGGGATACAAGGAGACACAGGACTTCATAAAGATTTAAGGGTCCCTGGAAAACCAGATAGAGCTGGCAGTCAACAAGCACAACAAGCATGTATTCAATCAGATTGTTAGGGAAATGGAAGAGGCAGGATACCAAAAGTCAGCAGCACAATGCAGGTCCAAGGTCAAGGAACTAAAGAGGGGGTATAAGAACATAAAGGATAACAACCAAAAGTCTGGTCTTGCAGCTAGGACAGCGCCCTGTTATGATGCCCTGGTTTGGATCCTGCACATGAAGGACTCCATCGTGGCCCCCAGGCTGGCAGGGAGCGCCGTGGCACAGGGCCGGACATGGGAGGAAGTACCACCACCCATGGCAGCACCAAGTGCACCCACAGACACCACTGACCCCCCACCCCAAGAAGAACAGCCTGGGACCTTGGGGAGCAGCAGACCCCGTCACGGGTAGGCATGGAACACACGACTGATATCTGGTTCAGGGGCCACCACCGCCGACACACTGGTCACCCTGAGCCAGTGGACATGAGGGGAGCACTCGGAGCAGAGCCCCATGGAGCAGCCGGCCATGGAGGACTCAGAGACAGACATAGAAGGTAGGCACAGAGTGTAGAAAACACAGGAGCTAGCACGGATGCAGCAAAGGGAGAAGGGGGAGACCAACAGGCTGGGAATGGAACTAAACCCCCCCCCCATTACCGCAGTCGTGACCGAGTTAGAAGAGGAGGTAGTGAAGGGGGAACGTGCACTGGGAGTGGTGGAACACATGGAGGAACATAAGCAGAAGGGACGGGGCCCATTGCATGCTGGGAGAGGGAGGGACAAGGAGGAAGGGACACATGCACCCCAATGACCCACCACCACATCCATTCCCACACAGGACCACAACCACACACGCAGGAGGATGAGGTGGACAGGGAACAGCGGCAGCAGCAGCAGCAACAACAGCAGCAGCAAGGTGAGCGGGCCAAGAGGGGGCGGATGGACACGCACACACAAATTCCAGGGGCTGCAGGAGAATGGAAAGTAGAGCTTCTGGAAGGGGTGCTGAGGGTGAACATGAGGAAACAACGGAGGGGTTGCGGGTCACAGCTACATGGAGGGAGGGGAGGGGACCCTACGCTAAGGGAAAGGGGGATGGACGTGCTGGGATCCCAGCCCCCACAGCAGCGATCTGGAGAGGTACATGTGCAGCTAACAGGAGTCCAACCAAGCATACCTAACCTATATCCCACAGATCCACAGCCCGTGCAGGCTGCCCAGCCACGAGAGGGACCCGTTCCACCGGCCCAGAGGATGCATGAGCACAGGGCACGTGTACACCACCAATGGGAATGCAGAGGAGTTCTTGCGTACAAGCACACAGCAGGGAGAGGCAATGATCACATCCATAGACAGGATGGAGGCTGCCACTGACAGAGCCGTACAGCAGGTGGAGGGAAGGGACAGGCACCTGTTAGCAGAGATGCAGAAGAAGAGGAGGCAGGAGAGACGGGACTACACCAGGCAAATTGAGGTATTTGAGTGAATGACCCAAACCATCGACCGCCTGGGAGCAGCTCACTCCAGGAAATTGGACCAGTCACTTGAGATCGGCACCTCACTGCTGCTACATGCAGGCACCATGAGTGCCTACATCATGGCAGCAGCACCCTCGGGCACCATACTGGCTGCAGCCCCACGCCCACCACCCATCCCATTGCCACTGCCCATCCCACAGCAGCTGAAACAGCCCCGGCCACAAGGGCCATGGATTTGCCTACCCATCCTACAGGGGATGAGATGGCAGCAACTGCCCAGGCAGGTGCAGCAGCACTAGGCAGCCCTGGGCCCGGTCCAGCCCCCAGCCTGGCCACAGAGGACAGCCAGGAGCCGTGGCAGAGCCAGGAAGCACTGGAGGGGCATGTCAGTGCGGGCGAGGGTGACCACCGAGCCACCTGCCAGGCGACGGAGAGGTTGGGCCAGGACGCACGACAGGTCAGGGGTAAGGGGAGGGGGAAGTAGGGCACTGAGAGCACTGTGAATATAATAAATGCACCTTTATACACTGTAACCATCATGTCTATCATTCTTAGCTAATCATGTTGGGGACCGTGCGCGTAGCGGGTCAGGATACAGCCCTGTTGGGCACAGCTATGCCAGGGGCTCCATACCATGGACCCCGGGGCAATGGGGCAAACACCTAGTGGGACCAGGAGGGGAGGGAGCACTCACGGCACACGGTACGAGGATACAGCTTACAGGCACCGGGGACTACTGGGGATCCACAGCTTACTATCCTTTGCAACACCCCAGTAGCTTTAGGGCAGGGACACCCTGGATATGTGCCTTGTAAGTGCTGCTCGTATCCGCTTTGCATAACGGTACTCCCTGGGGTTCGCCTCGTTCACATATAGAGTTGGCCTATGTGGTATGGAATACTCCAGAGCGGCTCCATCGGTCTCGCAGATATTGTGCAACAGGCAGCAGGCACCAATGACAAGGGCAGAGGTCTCCACAGAATAGTCCAGATGCCCTGCAAGGCACCTCCTTCGCTGCTTGAGGGCACTGAAGGCCCTCTCAACCACGGTCCTCGAGGCGCACAGCCGAGTGTTGTACAGGCACTCTATTTGATTCCTGACCACTGGATAGGCCTTCATAAGCCATCGGAGCAGTGGATAGGCCAGGTCCCCAATTATGCAGGGGGGCATCAACACCCCCTCAATTTGGGTCATCCGCATGTTGGCATAGTCCCCCCTGTACATTTGTACGAAGAGGGGGGTGATGGCGAGGATCCGAGCATCATGGCTGCGGCCGGAGTGGTTGGTGAAGGTATGTGTGAACCAGCCCCGGTGATCGACAACGGCCTGGAGCTGCAATGAATGGTATCCGTGCCTGTTGATGTATTCGGCTGCATCATCATGGGGGGGATGGAGGATCACGACATGGGTGCCATTGATAGCGCCTAGACATTTAGGGAACCCGGAGGCCTCGAAGCCGCCCATCACAGCCTCCTGATCCATGCACTGGATCACGTGGTTGAGGAGTACCGCCTCCACAGCCTCACAGAAGTCGCGGATAATGCAGGTGATGGTTGTTAGGCCCACATCAAAGTGTTGTGCCATGGAACAGCAGGAATCTGGGGTGGCCAGGGCTCAGACTGCAATGCCCACCCGCTGCACGACTGGTATAGGGGAGCGCATGGGGTTGTGCTGTCGCTCCAGCCAGGGCTGCAAGAGCTCTGCTAGTCGCAGGAGGGTATTCCGGTCCATCCTGAAGTGGACCCTCCAAGCAGCATTATCCCATCATGTCAGAGCCCCCTCCCACCATTGCTGGGCCCTGTGCATGGCCCAGAGGCGCCTTTCAGTGGGCATCGTGAGCATGATGGCGCTGAGGAGGGCCGCCCTCCTCCAGTAGTGGCGAGCAGCTGCTTGTCTGAGGGCAGCTGGACGGGTGCGTGCAATCAGCATGGCCCTGAGGTAAACCCCAGACAGCCTGAACGCCTTGCGCATGGCCCAGATGCAGTGGCGCCTGTGGTGGACGAGCAGACTAGTTGAAGCAGGCATTCCCGGACCCCTTTGTACAGGTCGAGCAGCTCTGTGGTGACCCAGTGGAGCTCGGTGTGCTGGCGGTACCACTCAGCGATGATCTCCAGTAAGAGCCAACGGGCACCCCACTGGTTGGCATCCATGGCTGTTACCAGTGAGGAACTGAGCAGGTAAGTGCCCCTAGAGCACCGGGCAGTGTCATGCGCACTACTCGGAGACATGCTCCTGCCGATGTGCTGAAGGTTGTGGCTCCTTATAATGGGTCTGTAGCCGGCACATTCCCACACACCAGCGGCTGTCCATTGGGCCCTGTACCATGGTGTTCCGCCCATTGGTTGTGGGCTATGCGTTAACGGGTGGTCTGGGTGGCACGGGGCCGCTCACCTGTACCGGGAGGGCCACACCTGTATGTATTGGGCCCCCTGGTATCACTCACTGGCAGGTATTGTCGTGTTGGTTGCTCAGGTGCATGGGGGAGGGGGGGCATGTTTCAGGCATGTTGGTGGCTACGTGAGGGCGTTGTATCATTGACTGTACGTTGTCTGCGTAACACTGCTGTCTGTGTGTTGGCCATTCCTGGGTTTCGGTTCCTGCAGCTGTGCTGTGTCCTCTCCCCACGTATTGCTTCCTAGCCGTCCCATAGTGATGCCTGTACCCTTATTGCGTGTCCTTGGAGCTCCCCTAGTTGCCTCCTCTTCTTACTTCAGTTTGTGGGCCCCCTCTGTCCTTGCTCATCATACCCTCTGTCAGCTGCACTATGGCCGATACAGCTGCTTTGGAGCTCCCGCTCAGCGGTTCTGCAGCTGGTCCGCATTGCTGGACCTACATGGAGACCATGACTCTAGCTGACCTGTATCATTCGCAGTCCGTTCAACTGCTCCTGAGCTCCCCATCTACCCTCCCAGATGCCTATAGGTGTCTGAGCTCGGACCTTCACTGCTTTGGATAATATGTGCTAGCGCTTTGCGAGTGTTGCCTCTATCCCTTTCCGGATGGGCGCATTCCGGAGTTGAGGGGATCACTGGTGTCATGGTCTGCTGCTGAGTCTGTGTCAGCTCTATCTGTATGTGCCTTGTCTGGCTTCCAGACCTGTCTGGCGGAGGGTGGCCCTGCCCTGGCTTTTTCCTACTTCTGCTGCATCCTCAGGGCCCGTGGCTACCAGCGTTCATGTGGGGCATCTTATTACCATCTGTTGGAGCTCGGACAGCTGGCGTGGCCCCCTGTGGCTGACTATGCCTTGCCTGATCCCACTGGACCCAAGCTGCTGGCGCTGTCTGAGGTGTGGTCTCATGCTGATGTTCAGGTTGGGCTCACCGGTCCCAATCCTTTTGAGGCCTACTACCTTGTTGCCCACCACATGGCACGAATGAGCTATTGGTGGGGCATGTTGCAGTGGCCGCACTATGGTTATCTGTTGGGCCACCCAGCCCCCCTTCGTGACCCCCACAGCCCTTCGTGACCTCATGCAGCTGGCTGTAGGTCCCCCCAGGGTCATCTGTGTCTCAACTGTCGTCTCCACCATCTGCTCCCTGCACCTCCCTGGACATTCCGTTATGTGACCCGCTCCACCATTCCCATTCCAGACCTGCTGCTGTCCTGTTTCCTCCCTTCAACTTGGCTGTGCCAGTTTGCCTGCACCTCAGGACTGTCTGTGTGGCACAACTTTACCATCTAGAACCATGGGGTTTGTTTTCGTGACCCGCCCCCCATTCTGCTGGTGGGTGCTATCCGACAACTGTACCGGGGATCCTCGTGGACCTTTGCATCCCTTGCTTCTCTGGCTCCCCAACTGTGGGTTCAGCGCCCTGTGTTGCTGTTGGGTGCCTCGTGCTGCCCGTGCTGTCCCTGGGGTTTTGGGTACCTACCCCCATGTCCGCTGTGTTCTGGCCCCTTCCCCCTTCTGTATCCTTGCCCATTGTTGACCTCTGCCCCCCTTTCTTTGGTGCTCTCTGTTGGGCTTCCCAGTGTGGTGTTCACCATTTCCCCCCCTCTGAGCGCCTGCTCCTAGGTGTGTGAGGTGCCCTGTCCCCGTGTCTCTTCCTGGGTGTCTGTCTGCTCCTGTTCCCTTGTTGTTGTGCTCTTGTGAGCCTCCCCCTGCATTGCTTTCCCTTTCGATTGTGTGTGTGCCCGCTGGTGTGTGTGTGGTTTGTGTTCTGCTCTGTCCGTGGCTTCCTTCTCCCTGTTGTGTATGTGCAGCTCTGCCATTCTCCTCCCTCCTCCCCCTCTCTTCCTGTTCCTTAGTGTGGGTGGTGCCTTGTGGTGCATTTGGCTTCCTTTGACCTCGGTCAGCCATGTCTATGTCCCGCCCCACCCCGGTGGCTTCTTGGGGTTCTTGCCATGGTCTGGGATTGGTGTAACGTCTGTTGCACTGTCCAAGGTTGTGGCCTGGCTGTCTGTTTCCTTGCTGTGGTACCACTCCCGTCATGTCTGTTTGGGGCCTGTTGGAACTACGGGTAGGGGTTTGACGGCTTTCCACGGTTGGGGATCCACTGTAGTGACCTGGGAGCATGTAATGTCTCAAATTACCATGCATTGTGTTATTGTGCCACAACAGGAAACACCAGGAGCTAAGAAAGCAAGGGTAAAAAAATGAAGTAATTATAAACAACATTCAGGGGAGAAGAAACCTCCCTAGTCACTGTAATCCGCTCCAGTATTATTTTCTAGATAAATGAATCTGGAACAACAAAGAAATCTTTTAAGTACAGTAAAAGCACTAGTACTGGTGACATACAGAAAAAGCACGAATACAAGATACATGAAGAGCTTGTCAAGTAATGTAAAATGTTATTCATCAAGGGTGCCAAATATTCCAACCTATGGGGCTGATCCGAACTTTGTGCGAGCATGCATTGGTGTATTTATTAATTTTATTTATTTTAACAATTTAAACCCTGCCCCATCCTCCAAAAGTAGCTTGGGACGGATAACAATCCTCTAAAAACCTGCTGAAATACACACAATATAAAATTACATAAACCCTAACACATTCATAAAATATAAAATACAAAATAATTATACACATAAATAATGGGGCAACAAACAACCAAGGCAAGGAAACACCCCTCTACCCTCCCCCCAAAACCCAACCTCACCCATCTCTCTTGCCAAATGTCAAACAGAACAGCCAGATCTACACATCCGTTGAAAAGAGTGGAAGTCCGGGGCCACGCGGGCCTCGGCCAGAAGGGAGTTCCACAGCCTCGGTGCAGTCACCAAGAACGCCCTCTCCATTGTTGCCCCCTAAGAAACCCGGGGGACCTTGATGACTGCCGGGGCCAATCCAGCACCCGGGGAGCAAGGCTGGATACATGGGGCCTAAGCCATATAGGTAAGAACCAACACCTTGAATCAGGCCTGGAAGACAATAGGCAGTCAGTGCTGAGCCTGGAACACTGGTGTTATGTGCTCCTGGTGCCCAGTCCCCATAAGGAGCTGGGCCGCTACATTCTGCACCAGCTGCAGCTTCTGAACTGTCACCATGGGTAACCCCATATAAAGTGTGTTGCAATAATTCAGTCTAGAGGTAATGAAAGCATGGACGATGGTGGCCAGGTTGGAGTCCAAGACATATCAACAAAGCCGCCTCACCAGATGTAGCTGACGAAATGCGCTCCTTGCCACAGCCTCCACCTGGACATCCAGGCAGAGCTGGGAGTTGAGGAGCACCCCCCCAGACTCCGAACCTGAAGGACCAAGGAGGGACGCACTCCATCAGTGATGGGTGCCTCCACCCCCCCGCTCCTCCCCACCAGCATCACCTCCGTCTTGTCAGGATTCAGCTTCAGACAGCTTGTCCTCATCCAGTCCCTGACAGCTGACAAACACTGAGTAAACACCGAGACTTCCAGGCCAGGGTCAGATGAAAGCAAGAAGTAGAGTTGGGTGTCATCAGCATATTGATGACACCAAACCCCCTCACAACCTCGCCCAGAGATTGCATATACACATTGAACAGGAGAGGGGACAAAACAGAACCTTGCGGGATCCCACACTTGAGGTCCTGGGGGGATGAAGAACAGTCCCCCAACACCACTCGCTGAGTTCTTCCAGCCAGGAAAGAGCAGAACCATTCAAGAACAGTCCCGCACACCCCAGCTTGGTCCCACAAACTAGTCACCAGCAACTCGTGATCAACAGTATCAAATGCTGTTGACAGATCTAACAGGATCAGGAGAGATGACTGACCCCGATCCAAGTCACGGCGAAGGTTGTCAACCAATGCCACAAGCGCAGTCTCAGTGCCATAACAGGGGTGAAAGCCAGACTGCGAGGGATCTAGAAAACCAATGTGATCCAGATGCTCCTGTAACTGCTAAGTCACCCCCCGTTCAATAACCTTCCCTAAAAAGGGAAGGTTAAAAACTAGCCGATAGCTGGTGAGGGAATCAAAGTCAAGCGATGGTTTTGAACAGAGGCTGCACCACCACCTCTTTGAGGCAGCTTGGTACTCTGCCCTCCCAAAGGAAGGCATTGATCACTCCCGCCAGCAACAGCTGTAACATTTCCCGGCTGGCCTTAACCAATCAGGATGCCGAGCACAGGTCTAGTTCACAAAAGGTGGCCCGAACAGCTCCGAGAACACCCTCTGCATCAGCAGGCGACACTGACTGAAACTGATCCCACAAAACAGCACCAGATGGGGCTTCCATGACCTCTGGTTCACCCATTGCAATAAATGTAGCATCAAAAGCATGGTGGATCTGGGTGATTTTATCTGCAAAACAATCAGCAAACACGTCACAGCAGGCATTGGAAAATTCCAATTCCAGGCACAGGGAGACCAGACCAACCAGCCCCCTCACCACCTGGAAAAGCTCAGCTGGATGAGGTTTCACAGATGCTATGAAGGCAGCAAAGAATCCTTCTTTGCTGCCCGCACAGCCATGGCATATGCTCTTAAACTGGCCCTATGCCGCAACCGGTCAGTTTCAGTACGTGATCAATGCCACCGTCGCTCCAACCGCCACCCTTTCTGCCTCAACATCGCAGATCCTCAGTGAACCATGTTGATCTGCGAAGTTGATGCGAAGGGAGCAGATGCCTAGGAGCCATACAGTGGATGGCTTCAGTCAACAAGGTGTTCCAGAAAACAACTAGGTCATCGAGTGAATGGCCATCAAGATCAAGGGGTAAATCCTTGATTTGTGGGTGAGGAATTGGAAGAGCTGTTACAAATCAATGTGATGTTGGAGGATGTTCTAGGGAAAATTGACAAACTGAATACAAACAAGAAGAAAAATTTATTTATTGTTAGCCTTCCGGCCATCACAATATTAAATTAGACTAGGACATAAAATATAACAAACACTTTAAACAATGACTAAAAAATAAAATCATCTAGCCGGCAACAAAGAGAGAATATACAACCATGAACAAATGCTATTCACAATTCTGCAAACAATAGAATTAATACAAATTAACTCCATAGTCACTCAACCATAACTCCATATAGATCAACCATAGGACTAAAGTTGATGAGCAATTTGTGGTAGTTCATAAAAGGAACATCATACCTATTTTTAAAAATCAAATTATGATTCCAAAAATCAATTGCACAGCCCCTGTTGTAAAGGAGTAAATTATAATAACCCTGGTGGGATAATAAAGTACAATAACTAAAAACTAAAAACAAAAACAGTCTTCATAGTCCTCTTGAAGACTCTACTCCTAGATAAAACCAAGCTCGTGAATTTGATCTTAATCTAAAACATTTGAATTTACTTAGAACATGGTAAATAGAAATTCTCACTACAAACATTAAACAAATATAATCAAAATAAATAAATACAATGCCAAAATATTTAAAATAAAATTACTTCAATTTAACTCCACTATCTAACATTTAACCCGGAATACAAATGGACAAATTGACAAATATTGCTCAATCCATATGTACCATTCAACCTATCCTAAGAACAGGGAGACTCAAAATACAAGAACAAGACCTAATAACTTAACTCATACCCTGTATAACAGTTTATTATAACCCCCATACAAAGCAATAACAATGACTAATAGCGAAATCTACATAAATCATTATTATAAGACTTAATCTCAAATATAATTCAAGACAGACATCAATTAGAATCTGTAATAGAATTTATAATAGTCTGACGAATACGCCTGATTTTAAATGCGAACAAAGCTACTTTATACGATCTGGAAGGGTTCTTATCATTAAGTAAATAAATAATTTGTTGTAAGGTGGAGAGTTCTGGATCACAACTGGTTTCCTCCCATAATTTATAACGGTGTGAAGCGTACAGAGGGCATATTACCACATAATGCACCAAGTCTTCAATGCCAGTTCCACAAGGACAGACATGCTCAGAATAGGGTGTATGAGCGTATCTGCCTTGCAATACCGCAGTTTGGGCTGTCTGGATTCTAAGACTGGTGAATGCTTTCCTTAGTTTCAGATTCACTAGCAGGTCCAGATAACAAGCACCTTTGCTAGAGGGGATCCAGTATTTATAGAAGGGGGACGTCAGGGAACCAACTGCTTCTGCTCTTAAATTCTGTGAGTCGATGTCTCTTATTCTGACTCTTAACAGCTTAACAATCTCCTTATTTGAGTAAGGCAGGAAAAAATCTATCGAAAAACCCAGTTTCTGCAAATTCTGGTTAACTGAGACCCACCATCTATCTTTAACACTTCCCTGACTCGTTTTTTCCTGCCACGCCAGGTAGGGAAATGAAGTAGGGGGGACATCTCTTAATTTGGCCCAATAAGAAAGTACTCGCATAAGCACTTTAGCAGCATAGGAGCAAGTACCAATTTCTAAATTAATTAAAACTTTCTTGGTATTGCGTGGAACAGCCAAGATTCTACGCCAAAATCCGAAGATCGCTGGTTCCAAACCCACTAAGGGATTTTGCCCTAGCCCCCACAACGGAACCCCATACATCATAGATTCATCTATTTTAGCTTCAATCAGTCTTTTGCCAAGCATTACATTTTGATGATCCAACTGATTTAAAAAACGGGCAATGGCCGTAATCGCTATAGTCATTTTCTGCTTGATAGCACATAGATGAGTCCTCCATGATCCATTATAGGAAAAAAACATGCCTAAATAACGGAAGGAGCGCACTTGTTCCAATTTATGTTTGCCCAAAACCCACGAATGATTTACAAATCTAGAGGAAAAAACCATAATTTTTGTTTTTTTATAATTAATTGATAAGGCCATTTCCTGAGACCTCTCTTCAAATGCACATAAAGATCTTAGCAGACCGATCCTGCTTAACGACAGTAAAGCAGCATCGTCCGCATAGAGAAGCAAAAAGATCTTACGAAAACCCACAGATGGTGGGTGATATCGGCCCACATCTTGTAGAGCATCCACCACTGAATTTATATAAATGTTAAATAAAATAGGGGCCAGGAGACAGCCCTGCCATACACCTCTTGTAGTCTCTACCGAAACTGTTAAATGTCCCCTAGGAGGAGCTCTTACTTTAGGGAAGTGTTTGAGTACAAGGCTTTAATTAAACCAAATAGACGTTTATCAATTTTTAATCTGGCCAATTCATTCCATAACTTTCCTCTAGGGATAGAATCAAAGGCCATAGCCAAATCCACAAAGGCTACATATAATTTTATTTTCTGTCTCCTGTATTTTTGAACCATATGTTCTAGTACAAAGGCCTGATCGATAGTAGACCTACATGGTCTAAAACCTGCCTGCTCCTCGTACTAACAAGTCACCAGGACCAGATGACATTCACCCCAGAGTTCTGAAGGAACTCAAACATGAAATCACAGACCTACTGTTAGTAATTTGTAACCTGTCACTAAAATCTGCCACTGTACCCGAGGACTGGAGGGTGGCAAATGTAACCCCAATATTTAAAAAGGGATCCAGAAGTGATCTTGGAAACTACAGACCAGTAAGCTTGACGTCTGTGCCAGGCAAAATGGTGATAACCATCATTAAGGACAGACATGTTGACAAACATGGCTTAATGGGGAAGAGTCAACACAGATTTAGTAAAGGTAAGTCATGCCTCACTAACCTGTTGGAATTCTTTGAGGGTGTAAATAAGTATGTGGACAAGGGAGACCCAGCAGATATCGTGTACCTGGATTTCCAGAAAGCATTTGATAGGGTCCCTCATGAGAGACTCTTGAGAAAATTAAAAAGTCATGGGATAGGAGGTAGTGTCTTACTATGGATCAGAAACTGGTTAAAAGAAAGCAAAGGGTAGGACTAAATGGTCAGTTTTCACAATGGAGAGATGTAAAAAGTGATGTGCCTCAGGGATCTGTATTGGGTCAGGTGCTGTTTAATGTATTCATTAATGATTTGGAAAAGGGTGTTGAGTGAGGTGATCAAATTTTCAGACGACACCAAGTTATTCAAGGTAGTTAAAACATGAGCAAACTGTGAAGAACTGCAACGGGATCTTACAACACTGGGTGCCTGGGCATCTAAATGGCAAATGAGATTTAATGTGGACAAGTGCAAAGTGATGCACGTAGGGAAAAATAATCCAAACTATGCATACACAATGCTGGGTACTAAGCTAGGAGTTACCACTCAGGAAAAGGATCTGGGGGTGGTTGTGGACAATACAATGAAATCCACAGCGCAGTGCGCAGCAGCAGTCAAAAAAGCAAACAGAATGTTAGGAATTATTCGGAAGGGGATAGAGAATAAAACTGAGGATGTCATAATGCCTCTATACAAATCAATGGTGTGACCGCACCTCGAATATTGTGTGCAGTTCTGGTCGCCCCATCTCAAAAAAGACATAGCTGAACTAGAAAAGGTACAGAGAAGGGCAACAAAAATGATCAAGGGCATGGAAGGGCTCCCGTATGAGGAGAGGCTTGGTAGGTTGGGGCTCTTCAGTTTGGAGAAGAGACGACTGAGAGGAGATATGATAGAGGTCTATAAAATCATGAGTGGTGTGGAACTAATAAACAAGGAGCAGTTATTTACCCTCTCAGCTAGTACTAGAACTAGGGGACACTCCATGAAACTCATGGGTGGCAAGTTTAAAACAAATAAAAGAAAATATTTTTTCACTCAGCGTATAATTGGGTTGTGGAATCTACTGCCAGAGGCTGTGGTAAGGGCCAGTACTATAGCTGAGTTTAAAAGAGGTTTGGACAAGTTTCTGGAAGATAGGTCCATTAGCAGCTATTAGCCAGACAGGATCAGGGAACATGACGGGAGCTGGGGGGAAACAACAGGGAATGGATCCCCATGGTGACCTGTTGGGTGCTTCTCCCAAGCCACCGTGATTGGCCACCGTCGGAGACAGGATGCTGGGCTAGATGGACCATTGGTCTGACCCAGTATGGCACTTCTTATGTTCTTAAATTCCCCAGAACATTCCAGAACCGATCAGGTTCCATAAGTCTCCGGGGGAAGACCAACCAAACTGGTACCACACCTCTCCGGGGGCAGACATGTACTGGGAGACTGGCCTGAAGGAGGTAATGATCCGTCCAAGACAAGGGCACCAATGACACCACCCCACCAACAGATCCCCCACCTCAAGGCTGATACAGAATATCAGATCGAGGGTATGCCCCTCATTGTGTGTCAGGCCCATGAGACAGGCCCATGGCAGCCATGAACTCATGCTTTCCCCCCCAAGACTGGCATCGGCGTGGACATTGAAGTTATCCATGACTAAAGACGTTGGAGACCTCAATACCATATCTGACACCAGCTCCGCTAGAGCGTGCAGGGAAGGTGCTGTACAGGTAGGTGCACGGTATACTAACAGTGCTCCTAAACTGCCTCCTGTCAAATCAAACACAAGATGGACGCCCTCAATACCCGATACAAACTACCCCGGATACCTCCTCACAGACCATGAGTCCCTAAAAAGAATGGCTACACCATCCCCATCCCCTCTGTCCGTGGCTGATGCTGCACAGAATACCCAGCTGGAACAAGGTCAGCCAAGATAAGCGCCGTCTCAGTGTCCAGTCAGGTCTCCATGAGATACATGAGGTCGGCTGCACAGTCCAGGATCAACTCCCAGACCGTCGTTGATGATGATGATGATTGATGATTGATGATGATCATTATTATTATTATTATTATTATAAGCATTTATATAGCACCAGCGATGTACCTGGTGCTTTACAGAAAATAAGATAGACACGGTCTCTGCCGAGAACTTTGGCAACCGATCTCATGGTCCCAATTCAGTTTATTTATTCCGGCATGGGCTTTCGCCTTGGCCAACAAAAACATATAACAATACAACAATACAACAAAACATAAATAGCAACTAAGTCGCTAAGAAAAACAAACATTCAAAAAATACAATACTACTACTATTTATCAAAAACCCTGACTTCCAGCATTAACCAAATAGGCAACAAGCAGAAATAAAATTAAATTTAGCAACATAATTAGGAACACATCCTAATAGCATTACAGCAAATCATAGCTCCCACCAATGACTAACAAGTTAGCCCCTACCCTTTGGACATACCTCATAACCTACATCATTTTAGAGGCTAAATCCTTTAGCCTCAATCCAATACCTTTGGGCAAATGTCCTAGGTTTAGATAGCGCTCTGAATACAAAGCCATGACTGCCAATTTAATTTATCACATCATAAGGTAAACCAGTGGAAAAATTTTGTTGCTACCCTTTGTTCACATTTTTGCCTAAAAGGCTATTTTGTTATATAGCACCTCCTCCCAGGGGGAGGATATAGATAAAGCGCACGGCTCACACTTTGCAAAGGTCTCCACCACCCCATAGTGAAACCCTACCACCCTTGCTGAACTACAAGGTTCTATTAGGTCGACTGAAAGTGTGAGCAGGGAGCTCAACCTATGTAAATTCGGGCTCTAATTTTTCCTGCCAAACTTAAGAATGTGGCAATTGCCATCAGCTCATACTTCCCCATCAAGGAAAGAAGGTAAAGATAAGCACCTTCTGAATCAAAATCAAGGCCCCTTTTTAACAGCGGCAAAAGCCAAGCTTCCCTCAGAAATTGATAGTGTGGGCATCTCAGTAAGAGGTGGTCCGTGGATTCCACCTCTGCTAGAGGACATGAGCATAAGCGTTTGCTATATGCCAACTGGTTTTGCCTGCCCTCTGTAACTGCCGAATGAAGAAGCTGGAACCGAAGGCAAGTATATAGCCTACGTAACCATGGATTTTCAAGCGTATCCAGATACCCCTCGAACTTCACATAGGTCTTGAACTGATGTATACATGGGGCTACTCTCCACCTAGCTAGATCCGCTACATCATCCTGATGGGCGATGTCTTTAATCCTCTCACATAGTTCTGATTTAATAGATTCCAGGGGTTTCCCTTTAAAATAGGCAAATGAGTAGCCACAGTTTGCTATAATCTGGGCCAAATAGAGTAGCCAGGGGTAAGCCCTTGAATTTAGCGCCACAAGCTCATCCCTCAAACAGAGCAAGGGGAGGGCCCCCTCCTTTTTGGCCAATAGCCGCAGCCACAGCCGAATAAACTCCATCTTGGCCGATCTCATGTTCAGCAGCATCAGTTTCTGGTCGGGCCCCTTGATCAAGAATCACCTCAACACCAGCCTGGGGGTGGGGGGTGGGGGAGAACGAGAGGGACAGACACCAAACACCATGTACGATGCATGTTCAGATGGTGTATGTATGTTATGCATACACAGCCGTACACCCAGTGCATGCATGCACCTTGGACTGAGCTGCTCTAATCCAGTAAAACATTTGCTTAACTTTAGGCACATGAGAAGTCCTGTTGACTTGGGTAGCACTTAAATGCTTCAAAGGATAAGTCTGGTTTGCATCTTGCTGGAAAAAAAAGCCACAAATAATTAAAGTGATGGATGAAGCTGAATTTAATTGGAAAAATACTATCTCGACTAATATTTCTCAACCAGATTTAGTTACCAGTCCTTATTGCTCATTCCATTCATTTTTAAAATTAATCTTTAACACTGAAATTATCCGCCGACACTTTGACTCATCAAGAGACAGTCTCCTGTAGTGTTCTGAAATACAGTACTGTCTTTCAGTGGTGAATACATAAAATATTTAATTCAGGGGCAATATTTAACTTATTTAATTTTTAAACGTAAAAATGCTTGACTATTTGTATTTAACTTTATTTTACATGAAAAACAAGTTAAATGGGATTTTACCTACTATTCTTGAAGACAACCTGACATGCCCAACCAATGTACACTATGCCCCAAAACCTCCATAATATCAAAAAAGAGAGGAAGTAGGCAGCTGCTGGAGGCGCCACTTATCAACCTACGCAAACAGGATTCTCTAACAGTGTATCTTGGGAACGGTTTCGAAAGCCGTCTAGATATTTTGCCTAACAAATTATGTATACTTGAGTAAATTGTCCACAGTTAAAGATTAGTGAAGTACATAAAAGTCATTTTATAGGTTTTTTGAATGCACATGTTATTGAATTATAAAACAGTTTATAAATCCATTTTGCAAGCCTTTTACACAGAAGGTCAAACAATGACTATCATGGTTTCCCCCCACCAATAACATTGCACTCCTATAAAATACCATTCATAAGATTTCCTTGCATTAGCTATTGTTAAAGGATTTTTTTTCCCCTGGCACTCGATTTTAGTCATATTCATGGTGGTGCAGATGGTTTTTTCTGCTTCACTAAGTTAATATGACCATGTTAGACTACATTACTGATTTAGCTGTCTAACTGCAGTTCAGCTGGAAAGAATACACAGCGAAAATTTTGCCCATTTCTAATACTTTCAGGCATGAAATAGAAAACCCAAATGCGTGTCTTTGTCATCCTTCTTTAAATTGAAAGGAATCTCTCAAAGTTAAAGTCCCCATTTCCTGCTTTTTGACTAGAACATCCTCTACAATGGGAAAATTGTGGTTCATCTTTTATGATTGGACAATGAACCATATGAGGAGCTGAGTGTTCATTAAAAAAGTCAGATTTCTGCTTCTAATATTGCAGCCAAAGCAAGCAGAAAGCCTTTTCACAATCGCTCTGATTTGCACAGAATTTTCTCACTATAGCATAGCATTATGTAAACATTAATTGGTCCAGGCCAGGAGTACAGAAGAGTAGTAGTGGGACTTTTCCATACAAAGAGAAGAGCCAGAGTAATTTTTAGGGATGGGCGAACGCGGTTTGGAAGTTCGGAGTTCGGACCGAACTCGACCAGTTCGGTCGACTGAACCGAACTTCCGAACTGAACTTGATTTTCGAACCGAACCGAATTTCCGAACTCGGCACTGGTCGCCCATCCCTAAAAGATAATATTCCATTTAGTTCCATGGGGTTTGAATTTCCGAACTTTGTTCGGAAGTTCGGAGTTCGGACCGAACTCAAATAGTTTGGTCGACTGAACAGAACTTCCGAACCGAATTTCAGAACTGAACCGAACCGAATTTCAGAACTCGGTTCTGTTCGCCCATCTCTATTAATTTTTTAAAAAGCAAACAGACACTCTTTTTGGGTGTTCGCTATGATTGAACTAATATTGTGGACTTAATGCTATTAAGAAGTTTCAAATTTAACCAGCTACATACTACACTGAATTTTATATGCTGAATTAAGTTAAAATCTTTGGGTGCAATCCTGAGGCCCTCACAAACTGCGCCTACGTGAGGCACAGTGAAAGACCACAGGCGCTCAGGTGCCCTGCCAGCACAGCAAGCCACACAGGGCAATGGCGCACCCTGTCTAATGTGACCCCCTGAGCCCACACACCTCACAGCCCGGGGGATGGGGCAGGAGCCATGCCTGCTTCATTCCCTGGGCTGCGGGGTGTGTGGGCTCGAGGGCTTCAGCAGCATGGGTCGTGCTGTTGCCCCATGCTGCTTGCTGCGCATGGGGCGCATGTGTGCCAGAGCACCCACGGCTCAGATCACCACTGCACCTGCCACCGGCAACAGGATTGCACCCTTTACTTTTTACAGGAATTAAAAGGCTAAATCAGGGATGGAGATCCTCCAGCCCATAAACCAAATTCTGCCATGGCTGTTCTTCATTGTCCACTTCCCAGCTCTTGGATCTCACCTGTGGATCCAGTCCCTATCCTCAAGCACTGAAAGAGTGAGTTCAGGGGATGGCAATGGGTGATTTCAGACGTTATGCGGTCCCGATTCACCACAGTGGATTTCCGGTGGGGGTGAACTGAACAACCACCCCCCGTGATCAAAAAAAGCCCCAAACAGACATGACTGGACCAGGACCACGGTAGGGAATCGGGCCGCTAGATTGCGGCCCAGGGCAGTGCAACAGACATTACGCAGATCCCAGGCCGGGCCGTGGTCAAAGCAGCCGGAAGGCGCCGGGGTGGCTCGTCCCGGCTGCTGCTGTGTGCCTTTTAAATCTCCCTCCCCGGCCTGTGTTATTGCTGATTGCCTGGCAGCGACACTGCGTGCTTTGTCCCCGGCTGGGAATCATTTCCTTTGATTCTGGCCAGTGGTTGCCGGCCAGACGTTACTTTTTGTTGGTTCCCATTGGGAATCTCTTTGACCATGCTTTCGGAGATGGTCCGGGGGGGAGCTCCGGAAGCACGGTTGATTTTGACCCCATGTGGGTATTGACCGTGGTGAACATCTGGCACCCGCAAAACAGATGTTCAGGGCGCTTTGGCCCCACCGCGGGATTGACAATGGTTCACCGTGGTTGAGCGTGATCTCGTAACACCTGAAAATACCCAATGATTTCCGTGATGCTATAGGCAGAGACTATTATTATTATAATTATTATTATTATAAAAAGTTTATACCCTGCCCCTCCTGCTCAAGACAGCTCGGGACAGCTATCTTGCCATGGAGCTGGGGGTTGGCACAGATGATGCTCAAAGTCCCTTCCTGCACTACAGGTTCTATTGTTTTAAGTAGAGATGGGAAGTACAGTTTCGGATTAGTCCATAACTGCCCAGAACGGGCCATTATGGGTTAATCTGAAGCATTATTTCCTCCCACCCCCATGCCCTGAGGCCCTGGAGTGGTTCTTACTGGCCTTGGAAAGCTTGATTGAAGCACAGCCACTGCTGTGGGGGCTCTGGCAGGTCCCTCACTGCAGCGTTCTCATTGCTCTGGATCGCACGTGTGCAAAATGGCCATTTGGGCTGTTTTGCGCATGTGAAAAATGTCCGCCATACTTAACCAAAATGGCGGTGCCATCATTTTGGCCATTGCCCTTTTGGTTAAGGGCAGTAACCATTTTTTGCATATGCAAAACAGCTCCAAGGCCATTTTACACATGCACAGTCTGGAGCAGGGAGGACACTGCAGCAAGGGAGCCTGCCGGATCCACCCACAGCAGCGGCGGTGCTTCAGTCAATTGAATCAAGCCCTCCAAGGCTGGATAGTATTACTCCAGGGCCGTGGGGGGTGGGGAAATCCCTAATTCCAGGCTGGTGCCCTTTTCCAAAATGTCGGTGACGCTGTTGGTGCTATTTTGGAGAAGGGCGCACATACACTGAATGGCCCAGTGGCCATTTTGTGCATGCATAGTTTTTTAGTTTCTAAGTTTTTATTTTTAATGGATTTAAATACGGAACCATAAACACAAATCTGTAATTAAATCCAGAAATCCCACCAAACCAAAATGGAAAAAAAACCTAAATAGAATTCCTCCCCGGTGTCCCACCCCTAGTTCTAAGACCGTCACCAGACAAGTAGTTACAGCAGGCAGCAATAGACAAAATTCTGCCTAAACCTTTGTAGCAACCAAGCCAAAAGAACTCAGATGAAAAATGTTTTCACTGAGGAAGGAATATTTACACATCTGGAGGTAGGTTGTTGGAGACCCTTAAAACTGCAATTGTCCAACCCCTGTTCAAGAAACCAGCTCAGAACACTGACTCCCTGGCCAGCTATCTTCCTGTCTCTAATCTTCCCTTTTTAGGGAAGGTTATTGAGTGAGTGGTGTCCAGCGGCTTCAGACTAATTTCAATGTGATTGGATTCCTGGAACCATTTTAGTCAGGTTTTCGTCAGGGTTATAGCATGAAGACCACACTGGTAGCCTTGGTCGATGATCTATGTCTAGAGATTGACAAAGGGAACTGTGCCCTGTTGCTTTTGTTAGATTTTTCAGTGGCCTTTGATACACTTGATCCTGAGGTGTTGTTGACATTTTCCATTTTTTTCCATTTCCACTTTTATTAATACCCCGCACTCTCCCAACCAAAGTTGGCTTGACGTGGCTCACAACAATAATAAATACAATATTTGGGTCTTTTATCCCACACAGGGGAGAACCCAACATTACAATACATCATAATACCAACACCCATAAGGTGGCCTTCGTGATCGGATTATTGGAGGGCACCACCCTGGCATGCGCCACCCCTTTGCTTACAGGAAAAAGTCCTCTACTGGCTGACTATGCGCGGTTTATCCATGAGTTTACCTTTTCGTTTGACTACCCCCATCTCATTAAAGATGCAGAGAATGCAATCATGGGGTTGAAACAGGGACGCGGTCCCCTTTTGGCCTATATTACAAGGTTTCAACAGCTGGCCGTAGATGTGAATTGGCTGGGACACGTACTAAAGGTGATGTTTCTTCGGGGGTTGATTAAGGACTTAAAGGACCAGCTCGCATTCACCACGATGCCTGAGACTTGGAGGGAGCCTGTCACCCTGACCCTCCAGATAGACGAGAGACTTACAGAATGCAGACGAGAACGGCGACAAGATACCGCTCGCGGGCCAATGCCATCAGTACTAACCGCAATACCGAGCAAATCCAAGAGGGCTCAAGACAGCAAACCAGAGACGATGCAGATAGGTGCCTCTAGGGTGCCGTTGACTCCCATGGAGAGAGAAAATCAGCGGGCCTTGCACCTCTGCTTCTACTGCGGGGACCCAGCACACTTCGCACAGAACTGTCCCTCAATTCCCCTGGCACGATGGGAGCAGGGAAAAGCCTGGCCCCGGGATCTGTAGGGGGGCTTCCAGGTACGCAGGCATTGCCCCTGACACACAAACCCCAGGTGCTGGACACAGCTCCTTGTAGTGCCTTGCCTGTGCGAATTCCCATCATGCTGGACCTAGACCCAACCTGGAGCCTCATTGTGTGGGCCTTGATAGATTCCGGGGCATCCAGGAGCTTTATGGATCATGGGTTCCTACCATAAAGCTCCTACCATAAAACTCCTGCCATACCCCCCCACCCAAGGATCACCTACCTTTGGCGCTCCAGGCGGCGGTGGCGGCAGCACGGTGCTCCGGGCGGCTTCAGCGCTGGCTGTGGCTGCCGGCTTGAGCGCTTACTAGGCCTTCTGGGGAACTTCTGGGTTTCCCTGGAAGGCCTAGTAAGCGCTGAAGCTGGCAGCCACAGCCAGCGCTGAAGCCGCCTGGAGCACCGTGCTGCCGTGGCTGCCACCCGGACCGCCAAAGGTAGGCGATCCTTGGGGGGGGTAGGGTGATCCCTGGGGTGGGGTGTGTGTTAAACCACCCCCCACCCCAGGGATCACCCTAGTACCTACCTGCTGGTGCAAGTTCCGGGTCGCTGGTGGCGGCCCGGAGCCAGGGACTTCAGGGAAAACATTTTTTTTAAAAAAAAAATCCAGGCTGGGCAGGGTGGGTGGGGGGTATCCCCTCTTCCACCCGCACAGTCTGGACGGGGGAGGAAAAAGTGGTTGTGGTTTTTTTTCTTCTTTTTTTACATTGCGGCCATTCATTTCAATGACCGCAATGTAAAACAATCCGGCACGGGGAACCGATACTGGTACCCCCAATATCCGGATTAATCCGATACTGCCGGTACAGCAAAATACCAGCAGTATCAGATACCAGATAATCTGAACTTCCCACCTCTACTATTCATGACAGCGTGGAGAAGAATTACACCATTTTAGATAGCTCTTGGCCATTAAGGCAGCCTTCACTGCGTGGAGACACTATCTGGAAGGGACCCTACATCCTGTCACCGTTATCACGGACCACCGAAACCTCCTGTATTTACAGACCACCCGCATTGGCAACGCCGGTCATGGTCGATGGGCTCTTTTTTTTGCCCGGTTTAACTTTACTATCCAATATCGTCCTGGGCATCAGAATATCCTGGCTGACGCCTTATCCCGCTGCACCGAGGAAGGAGAACCACCGGAGAACAGGGGAACCCTCTTACTGAGACCCCACACTTTTGCTGCCACCCTGATATCGTCTCACTTGCTGCAGCAATACTCTAAACAAGATTCACCCCCCGGATGCCCGGACACCTACCCTCAAATTGGGGGCCTTTACTATCATCAAGGGAAGATTGTTGTACCGAAACAAGCGTGCTCCCAGATCATGTGGGGACACCACGATGCACCCTTAGCTGGACACGCTGGGGTCACGCGCACGCTTGAGCTAGTTCAACAACAATTCTGGTGACCCACAGTAAGGACAGATGTACGAAACTATGTCACCAAATGTTCTGTGTGCGCCATGACGAAGGTGCCGTGACAAAAACCTCAAGGCTTCCTGCAGTCGAACCCACTTCCTCGTGGACCCTGGCAACGAATTGGAGTAGACTTCATTGTTGATCTACCCCCGTCGCATAACTTTACCGCCATATTGGTTGCTGTGGACTACTTCTCAAAGATGGGACATTTTATAGCCTGTGCGGGGTTACCCACAGCCGCTCAAACGGCGAAACTTGCTCCATCATGTTATCAAACTACATGGTGTACCACTGGAAATCGTGTCAGATCAGGACACGCACGGCACTTCACGTCACGATTATGGAAAGCCTTCTTGGCCTGTTTTCATATTAAACTCTGCTTAACCACTGCCTACCATCCACAGGCCAATGGACAGGTGGAGTGTACCAACCAAACCCTCGAGCAGTATATCCGTTGCTACACTGATTATCATCAAGATGATTGTTACAATCTACTCCCCCTGTCGGAGTTCATTTATAACAATACCCTGAGTGCCTCTCTAGACTCCTCTCCCTTCTTTGTAACGTATGGATATCATCCTTGGATATGCCTCCCAGGGATAACAGCTGTGTTCATACCTGCTGCTGGGGCTTTAGTTGCCTGGATCCACCAGGCACATATAGTGGCCACGAAAATGCTCCAATTCACATGCCAACGCTACAAGAAACAAGCCAACCAACATCATTGACCGGCACCAGAATACCAACCCGGAGATTGGGTTTGGGTTGATTGGTGGCACTACCTCTCAAAACGACCCTCCTTCAAGTTGGACTATTGTTATATGGGATCCTTCCCTATTGCGTGAAAAATCAGCAACGTAACCTACACGGTTGCCCTACCCCAGCATTTTCATATTCACCCCTCATTTCACGTGTCGCTTTTGAAACCTGCATGGACCCCAGTTCGAGGCAGCACACCCACCTCTTCTCAATTGCCGGAGCCAGAGGAATTTGAAGTACAACAGATTCTGGATGCCCGGCGCCATTGTGGGAAGCTGTTCCACCTGATCGATTGGAAGGGGTATGACCCCTCGGAACGATCATGGGGGAAGGCTGCCGACATCCACGCACCTTGTCTTGTCCACTTGTTTCACCCCCGTTACCCCTTGAAACCGCAGCTCATGTTCTTCCATCAGCCTTGGAGGGGGGATGCTGTAAGGAGAGCCTTGTGGGGATGGGGAAAGAGGGGGCACCAGGGGGTGCTCCGGTCCGCACTCACCTCCCCCACAGAACCGCAGTGAGCCCCTGATGCCCCCACAACAAGAACAAACCCCAGTGGGGAAAGGATGCAGGCGAGCCCCGCTACCAGCACCCCGGCAGATGCCACTGACAACCCGGCCTCAGGCCTGGCTCCAACCCCGTGGCCCAGCGTTACATCCAAGGAGGACCCTGCATGCATGCTGATGACGCAGAGGCCACGCCCCTGCACCTGACCCCGTGCTGCTCAGAGCGGCTACGGCACCGCCTCGAGCAGTCCTTAAATATTGGCGCTCCACCGCCTGGACCTTGCTGGTGATTGGTGCTTTGCCCGTGAGACTGCCCCCCACCCCCCTGCATTGAGTTCCTACCCTGTTGCCTCATGGTCTGACCATTACCTCCTTAAGGCGTGCATCCTGGCGCATGATAGCCCCCGGCAGGGTGCAGGACCTATTAGATCGGTCTGCCCCCGGAGACTTATGGAACCGGATCGGTTCCGGAATGCTCTGGGGGAGTTTCCCCTGGACTTGACACCTGCTCTATCGATGATCTCGTAGCCTTCTGGAACACCTTGTTGGACGAGACCATTGTCAGGGTGGCTCCCAGACGTCTTCTGCCCTCCCGAGTCTCCCGCGGGTCTCCTTGGTTTACTGAGGGCCTGCGGTGTTTGAAGTGGGAGAGCAGGTGGTTAGAGCAACGGTGGCGCTGGACTAATGACCAGTATGATCGATCGCAGCATA
>QEPC01005340.1:6876202-6904924 GCA_003113815.1 Sphenodon punctatus
TTGGGGGGGTTCACCCCCCTATGGTATCTCAAGTGCGGAGTCTGGGTGTGCTCCTCGATTCGCGGCTCAGCTTGGCATCTCAGGTTGTGGCCGTGGCGGGGAGTGCGTTTTGGCAGTTACATCTTGTCCGGTCGGTTCGGCCATATCTCTCAGACTCTGAATTCGGCACTGTCATTCATGCCTTCATCACCTCGAGGCTGGATTACTGCAGCGCGCTCTACGTGGGGCTGCCCGAGAAGCTCGTCTGGAGGCTGCAGCTGGTGCAGAATGCCGCGGCCCGTCTCCTGACGGGGGCGGGTCGCAGGGAGCACGACACTAGTGCTCCAGGCTCTGCACTGGCTGCCTATAAAGCACCAGGCCAGGTTCAAGGTGCTGGTTTTAACCTTTAAAGTCCTTCACGGCCTGGGCCCTGCTTATCTGCAGGACCGCCTCACTCCCCATGTGCCCGTGTGGCCCTTGAGATCGTCCGTGGGAGCCTTTTTGGAGGTTCCCCAAGTGAGGCGGGTGGCCATCGATGTTAGATCTTTTTCGGTGGTTGCCCCTGTGCTGTGGAATTCGCTCCCAGAGGAGGCTCGGCTGGCTCCCACTCTCCTGCTGTTTCGACATATATGTAAGACCTGGCTGTTCCGTCAGGCTTTTGGTGAGGGGTAGGGGAGGGGTGGGGATGGGGATGGGGGCTTTTCCCCACATACTGTATTTTAAATTGTTTAAAATTTTGTATATTATTTTAATGAATGTTGTTCGCCGCCCCGGGCTGCCCTGTGGGCAGGAGGGGCGGGATATAAGTTTTAAATAAATAAATAAAGTGAAGTTCATTGTAGTGGAAGGAGAGAGTGGTGAGTGAGTGTGTTGGGTGCTTCTGTGCGTGAGTGCGACGTGGATCTGGTAAGCCTCTGTCCTTGTGGGTTATCTTGCGAGTCACTCCCCGGGAATCCCTCCAGTGTGCAAGCCCTATCCCTCAATCCCTCCCCAGAACCGGAACATGCCTTCTCCCCTGCACTAGTCACCACCTCTGCACCTTCCCCGTTCCCCGTGTGTTTGGGTACTGTGGCAGCTCTAAGGTGTGTGTGCCTCCCAGTGCCCTATGATGATCTAGGCTGGGGACTGATACTCCCACAGGCCATATTAGATCCTGAGGGTTTCTTTCCTGGCACCATCTTGGTGCCTGTGACAGGACATTCGTGTGTGTTTCCCATACCCCTTCTTTGCCTTGGTAGCCCCTAGCCCCCACACCAGCAGAGAGTGGGACTGGATTTGAGATGTGGGTTTTTTCCTGTTTGCCCCCTTTGTCAATTATCCTCTAGCGGATGCCGGGCTTCTGGGGTACTCTCAGCAACCCATTTCCCAGGCGCTTTACTGGTCCTTTGAGGGTTATCAACCCCCTTGGTGCGCATGGAAAATCTGGGGCCAGAGAGGAGGCCCTGGGGAGGCATAAGTAGGGCAGCTATTGAGCCAGCCTTTTGGGGCCAGATTGGGACTTTATGGTCTCCATGACAATCATGGGTCTATCCCAAAGAATATCTGGCCCAACATGTGAGGTGGATTTGATGTTTTGCACCAGCCTGGGAATGGGAGTTTCAATTATTGGTGTAGGGGTGGGGAGTTACAACAACGTTGTCATGGTTAGACCGGACCATTACCTCCTATGCCCCCGTTGGGGTGGTGGACCAGTTAAGTTGGTCGATTCCTGGAGACTTATGGATCTGATTGGCTTCCAAAAGTCTTTGGTGCATTTACCTACTGTCCTTGATGGCTACTTTGTTGATGACCTGGTTGCTCTGTGGAATGACATCTTGACCATGACCATCGACATGGTTGCACTCAGGCGTCTGCTCCAACCACTGCAACAGCATAGGTCTCTGGTATACGGAGGACCTGAGGTGGCTGAAGCCGGAGAGTACGTGATTAGAGTGCAGGTGGTTCTTGACTCGCACTGAAGCCAACTGATTGCAGCATAGATAATTTTTGGAGGACTATGCTGTGACTATGCCGTGTCTGTGATGGCAGTGAAAAAGCTTTCTTCTCCATTATCATAACATCTGAAGAGCTGTTCTGTGTAGTGAATGGCCTGGTTAATCTGGCCTGTCTCTACTGTGAACTAGAGTAATCTATTGCCCTCTGTGACATTTTTATGAATTTGCAGACAAAGTCATTTGTATTCACCACAATTTGGGCTCTGCTACTTCATCCACAGAATCAGAGTTTGGGGTTGTGGAAACTCAGCCTTGTTCTGTTTTTTTGGATCAGTTTCAATCTCCCACTGATGTGCTTATAGTGATGTGGGCAACCAGCTGGGAAGTAGATCTTTGCCTGTCCTGACTGGTGAAAGCCAAGCGGGAGACAATGGGGTCATTGCTGGCTGGGGTTCTCAATGCCTCCCTTTGGGGAGGGTAGGCTGTAAGACACTCTTAAAACTACAGTGGTCTGGACCCTACTCAAGAAACTATTTTCAATACTGACTAGGGCTGAAACAAAATTTTGCCCTTCTCAAAAATTTCATTGAAAATAGGCTTTTCTACAAGATTTTTCTCATCTCGAGATTCTTGTGAGAGTCTCGCAAGAAACTCAAGATTCTCATGAGATTCTTGAAAACCTCAAAATAGCAAAATTTTTTTTATCTAGGCATGTGCAAAAATGGCCACCATGGCTATTCTTCGCATGTGTGGCCATTTTGCGCATGTGTAGATAATTTGGGGGGCATTTTTGAGATTCTTGAGTTTCTTGTGAGAATCTTGTGTTTCACCAGGACTGCGAGATTCTCACAAGATTCTTGCGAGAATTAATTTCATTCTCATTTTGGCCCTACTGGCTCCCCAGCCAGCTCTTGCTGGCCTCTAATCTTCCCCTTTTAAGGAAGGTTTTTGAACAGGTGGTTGCCCAGCAATTTGAGGCTTATTTTGATACTATTGGATTTCTGAACCCTTTTAGTCTGGGGTATAGCACGGAGACTGCACTTGTGGCCTTGGTCAATGATCTACGCTTGGAGATTGACAAAGGGAATGGTGTCCTGTTGGTCTTGTTAGACCTTTCAGTGGATGTTGAGGTGCTGTTGACATGACTGTGGGACCTGGCAGGGGTGCGTGGGACTTCTCTGGAGTGGTTCTGTTCATTCCTTTTGGGGAGAATCCAGTGGGTGGTGATGGGATATTGCTCATCTTCTCTTGGGACTTCCCATGTGGTGTCCCTCATGGTTCCATGTTGTCTCCCCGCCTCTTGTTCAATGTGTATCTGAGGCTGCTGAGCGAGATCATTCAGAGGTTTGGAGTAAAGTGCCATCAGTATGCTGATGACACCCAGCTATACCTCTCTTTTCATCTGACCCAGGTCCTGCAGTCAATGCCTGGCTGCTGTTGGGGTGTGCCAATTGAAGCTGAATCTAGACAAGATTGTGGGCAGACCTGGTGACTTGGAGGGGATTGAGATTCCTGTCATTGACAGGTCTGACCCCCTATGGTTACTCAGGCTCACAACCTTGAAATGATTCTGGACCCTCCTGCTTCTGCTATGCCTGGAACATCAGGTTGCAGCAGTGGCTAGGAAGCCTTTCACCAACTTTGTTTAGTGATGAGGCTGTGGCCCTTACTTCCTGATTCAGTTCTGGCCACCATCATCCATGCCTTCATAACCTCGGGTTAGATTACTGAAATGCACTCTATGTGGGGCTGCCTTTGGTGAGTGTTTGGAAGCTGCAGCTGTGCAGAGTGTGGCGGCCTAGCTCCTTTCAGAGATGGGTCACTGTGAGCACATTACACCTGTGCTTTACAGTCTGCACTCGCTTCCTATAGCTTTCTGGGTACAATTCAGGGTGCTGGTTTTGACCTTTAAATCTCCCAGACATTTGAGCCCCACATCTGAAGCACTGCCTTTCCTACCATGCTCCACCACGACCCTTGCACTCGTCTGGGAGCATGCTCTTGCAAGTTCCACCCGCCAAACTTGTTCCTACAGCAAGGGCCTGCAGAGAAGCTTCCTCAGTTATCACCCCAATATTGTGGAACTCTCTTCCCGCAGAGGCCTATCAGAGCCTGAGCCTGAGCCTGAGCATATTCTGGAGGCAGTATAAGACCTTTCTTTTTGACAAAGCATTTGTCAGGTAGGGATAAGGGTTAGGTGGGTGGGTTTAGCAGTGAGGGTTAAGGATGAGCGAACGCAGTTCAGAAGTTCGGAGTTTGGAGTGAACTCGACCAGTTCGGTCGACCGAATCGAACTTCCGACCCGAACTCAATTTTCGAACTGAACCGAACCAAACTGAATTTCCAAACTTGGCTCTGTTCGCCTATCCCTAAAAGATAATATTCTATTTAGTTCAATGGGGTTTGACTTTCTGAACTTTGTTCGGAAGTTCAGAGTTCGGACCAAACTCGAATAGTTCGGTCGACTGAACTGAACTTCTGAACCGAACCGAATTTCTGAACCGAACCGAATTTCCAAACTCAGTTCTGTTCGCCCATCCCTAGTGAGGGTAGAGTTTTAAAGGGATTTTAATGTATTTTGTGTTTTAATATTGTAAGCCACCCTGAGCATTTGAGAAGAGTGGGTTAAAATTTGAATAAATAAACAAACAAATAAATAAATAAATGGCCTGGGCCCCCATATATCTGAAAGGCTGCCTTTCCTACCATGCGCCACTGCAACCCCTGTGGCCAGCCGGAAGTGCTCTCTTTTGAGAATCACATCCCAATCTTGTCTATATGACAAGGGCCCACAGAGAACTAGGGGGAAAGGATACTGAGACCAACCCGATCCATTGTCACCACCATTTTAGAAAAGTGGTACTGTGTTTGTTCGTTTTAATTACTTACTATAAAATATTTAAACATTTTCAGTCCTTTCAAAACTAATTATCAGCCAGCTCCTGCCAAATTAGCTTTTGTCTCTTGTAGACAGAATGAGATACAGGCACTGTGTTCATATATGAGAGAGACTGTGCACCCAAATATTTGAAAATATGTAGGCACCAGGGGGGCTAAAATTGTATTTCATTTCCAATTGTTTTTCACTTTTAATTTCAAACTGTATGGATAAGAACCTTCTAGGTCAGGGGTGGGCAACCTTTTTCTTCCTATGGGCTACTTTGAAAATTAGTATAAGCTTTTAGGGGTGCATAAAAATTGTGGGCAGGGGTGCTTAATGGGTGTGCTCAGGAAACAAGGGGGAAGATCATGGATTTGTCTGTTCCTTGCCCTTGAGTGCATGCCCTCATTTCTTCTCCCTTCCTCTGAGCTTTCAGTGCTTGGGGGTAGGAAATGGATCCATGAACCAGATCCAGAAACAAGGACAAATAAAAACGAATCATGGGTGCCATTTGGCCCCTATGTCTAAGATTCTCCACTGTTGTCCTAAGCTCTAGATAGGAAACCAGAGTAGACAGTCAGTCTCAGGCATTTAAGATGGTGCTGAAATATTCAGGTGGCTTTGTTAGAACCACTTTCAAGTAAGCGTATTGATTAGCGCAGCTGTTTCAAAACTAAAGCTTCTGCAATGGTTTTAGACTCTCCAGGTACTTCTCGGGGAATCTCAGATTCTTTTACTGTGTGCAAAAGGAACCTTCGGCAAAACCAGATCTGAATATGGAAGTTTTCAATATCCACAATGCACCTAAGATACAAAATGTTCCTAAGTTTGCCATGCACAGGAGTTCTGCATAAGTGGAAAGTAATTGTGTTTGTCCTAAATTTTCCTCGAGAGTCTTTCTGATGAGACCAGATTTACATTTCCTAAATTCTCTAGGGGATAAAATGCTCATTTCCTCACATGACATCTTCAGTGTAACAAAATCAGAAAAGTGCCCAAGGCTGCCTATCTTGGTTTCAGTACTTGCTAAAGGCACTGAGATTTCTGGTAAATACAGAAATCTCTATTTATACTCATTCTCCTGGTTTAGCCTTTGTAAGTTAGATAGATAGCAGAGAGATCTGAGATTTGTTCTCCTAAAAATTTCCTTACCCAAAAGTGTAAGAAAATTATCTATAAGAGACAGGAATCAGGATCAGCTTCTCAAAGGAAAAATTAGATAGTTTATCTGGAGTCTCTTAGTGGCTTTTTGACTTTGATTGTCATCACAAGACCTTGCAAAGATGATTTCTGGTGTCTATGGGTATTTTCAGATGTGACGGGGCAGCATTTGCCCCGTCATGAAAACAACCCTTGGATTCCCTGCCGGGATCACCGCGCCGGGGGATCCTGGCGGGGAATCGGAGAGGGGGCGGGGCCACATGGTGCAACGTGTGGCCGCACCCCCCCCCCACTCCCCCACCACCTGCCCTCCGGGGAGACGGGCGGGCGTTGCAGCCAATGCGGTCGTAACGCCCGCCTGAAATGACCACGGCCCGGAATCCCAGCGGGGATTCTGGGCCGTGATCGCCATCCAGACGTGACGGGCCCCTTCATCCCCACCGGGAATCCCATTCACCACGCGATCGGTGCTGGCCCCGCGGGTTCAGCCGATCGTGTGGTGAATGTGATTCCCGGCGGGGATTGAGTGTGGGTAACATCTGGGGGGGAACTTCCGGTTCCCCAACAGACGTTATGGGACCATTCCCTGCCACAGGGAATTGACTGTGGTTGAGCGTGATCTCGTAACGTCTGAAAATACCCTATGTGTAGCCCCAGAGAGGGTTGGTGCAGAGGCCCCTTTCTAGTGGTAGGAGTGGTGACTAAACACTCACAGGTTCATGAGTCTGCTATTCTCAGAGCTGAATGACTTGGGTCTTTTGGCTCAGAGGATAGAGGCTCATGCAGATAAAAGCTGAGGTCTCCAGTTCTAATCCCCACCCTGCCAAAATCAACAGGGTTACATATGATACAGCACAGATCCCTCATCTTCTGTACAGGTTTGGAATTTCTGAAGCCATTTCTCACTACTTCAGAAAGAGCAGATGAAAACAACAAATAGGCTATGACTGTTTTAAATTTATATTATTGTATTATCTATTATTTTTAAATCGTTAGCTGCCCCAAGCTGTTTTACAGGAGGGGAGGGGTATAAATTGATAAAAATAAATAAATAAAAATAAATATTTGCCTGACAAATAAATCTCCCTGACTGATTTGCAAACCATGAATGTACTCAATAAAGCAGTCCTTCCCAGACTTCTCATAAGCAGGGCAAAGTGACCTACTTGCGAGAGAAGCAGAAAGAGAGCATATCAGTGAAGGAGCTTCAAATAAATGCCTATCTAGCACCAGGGAATCTTTCCAAAGTGCAGGTTATTGGAAACGTGGAAACATCAAACACTAGCTTCCAAGCTGGAGAAAAGCCTCTAACTACTTGTAAGACAGTGTTTATACAGGTCTTTTCTGAGTAAAATCATATTCAGAACCAAGAGGGAAAAGTCCATTCCAAGAATAACATCTCTAACCAATGACTACCACCACGTTCTGTACCAGCAGATGTTTTAATCAGGGACCCATGTTTACTGCATTTTTCTGATTGCCGCCAATGGGGGAAACACAGTGAACAACATCGCTCTTTGATGTAAATCCACTGCATGCAAACATTCCAGTACTTGCTTCTGCAAAGCAACCAAACCAGAGAACAGGATATGATAGGCTGTTTTCACATGGATGGCCCCACCCACTGCTGGGTGTTCTGTCGGGTGTGCTGTGGGGGGGTGTCCGTGGAAACTGGCCGGCGGTGGGTGGGGGGATGGGTATGCGCCTGCATAAACACCACAGGTGGTTAGTGTTTGTGCATGCACACTCCGAGCATACACCCATCTACACCCACCTACACCCATCACCCACCCATAGGGCCATCCAGAAAACCGGAGGAGGCCCCATGGGTGGAGGTGTGTGTGTGTGTCCATGTAAAGGGACACACACACACCACACAAGCACACTCGTCTCCCCACCCCACTCCCCGTCCATGTAAAAAAAGCCAGTGTAAGAATTTCTCTGTATTTCTCACCAACTATTTTATATATATAATATATACATTATACCCATATATGGGCATGATACTACTATTTTCTGCCCATATCCTATTTACCTAATTCACTCGCTCTGTTTTTTCCCCTCAGGAGAAAAAGAAGGGCCTTTAAGATTCCAGGTGTCACATCACAAGGCAATGCAATAGGACCCACTTACTTCTATAAGTTCTCTAGGATTCCGTTCATCCCCGCCCCCCCAAGGTACTTACTTTGATGATAGTAACCTACATTGCAAGTGTTCACACTAATACAGAAAAATTACCTAGCGAGAACTGTCTGATAGGTATTAAGTATGCATAATTAACACTCAGAATTTTGGGGGTCTCAATATTTCTTTTTATGAGACCACATCCATAACAGATTTTCTGCACTTTGTATGTACATGAATTAGCATGATAATTGCTGCATTTGGATATTATGCACACTAGTACCATATCAATTACTGCATCATGGTGTATTGTATCAAGCTGAATTCAGATTCAAGAGTTCAAGGGGTTTTGCTAACATTTTGCAAGAATTAGTATTTAAAGCCTTGGCAAGAGCTGTGCTTTCATATATTCTTCTGTAAGAAGTGTAAAACTTGATCTAGAAACAAAACATAAATAGTAACAGCATTTCAGCAGAGAGATTTACCTGAAGAAGAGCTGCTTGAAAGGTTGTTGCCATCTGAAATACAATTAAACTACATTTACAGGTAGCATTTCAAAAAAACAAAACCACCAAAGTTAAGAAAACAAGCATTTTACAGTAGCTTTAATAAATGGGTGTACTGAGACTATGGGTGTTTTCAGACATGACGCTAACCCCAGTTTTACCACACTTTAACCACACTTGAACATTTCTTATGTATGTTGCAGGGCTGCATAGAGCACCAATACAGCCGTGCAACATGCGTAAGAAATGTTCAAGTGTGGTTAAAGTGTGGTAGGGCTGCATAGAGCACCAATACAGCCGTGCAACATGCGTAAGAAATGTTCAAGTGTGGTTAAAGTGTGGTAGGGCTGCATAGAGCACCAATACAGCCGTGCAACATGCATAAAAAATGTTCAAGTGTGGTTAAAGTGGCGTTAAACTGGGGTTAGCATCATGTCTGAAAACACCCTATGATGGAAATGGGGAAAAGAGAGATTGAGGAGATTTTAACATGTAATCTAAGCAAAACAATACAACCTGGATATATATATGCAGCCATTAGTAGAACTGTTTTAAAGGCACATTGGTGCTGATCCCAAGCCCTGCATGTGCTACTGCATGCATGCACATGCCACCATGCTACTGCATGCATGCACATGCCACCATGCAGTTTATGCACGTGCTGCATGCTGGGGGTGCATGTAACTTGTGGTGTGTACGTGTGCACGCAACGTGTGTGCTCTGCGCACTGGTCCGCAGAACTTGGGATCGGCCCCACTATCATTTTACCCTACAATTTCAGAAATGTTCAGATTTTGGTATGACTCAGAGACAATTTTACTTCAGCAAATTTTACAGCCAATGGAATTACTGTGGTATAAAACTGAAGAAAGGGGGGATTAGAATAAGACCACTTTCTGTATAGTGATTCTGTTCATAGAATGAGTTACTCATTGACCTTTATTAAACTTTTTAAGATGTTAAAATGAAAAGATGTCATGTAAGCAATCATTTTACAGACTGAAAAATTCAGAACCTAAACTGGGGTATTTGGATAGGCCTTGGTCTGAGCTTGAAGGTTTTGGTTCAATGTCTGGTTATGAAATAGTCACAAAAACCCTTCTCATAACGTTTTCATTATTTAAATCTGTCGTTTTTGTTTTCAAAAATATCAAATTGTCGTTTTCTTTTTCCAATGATTTAAATGGAAACCACATTTTTGGCTGTAACATTTTTGTTATTCATTATATTTGGCTGAGTCCTGGAGGGATTGTACCTCCAATGGAAGGCATTAAGTGTACCAAATTATAAAAAGATTGGATAAAGGAATCCAATTTTATACGCAGTTGAATTATATTATTTTGCAAAAATCTTCATATACATTCTTCACTGTAACTTCTTTGCCTCAAATTTAATGTAGATGAAACTTGGCAAGTTTATACCCCTTCCTATATTTACTATCTCTGCCAATGTTCAGAAGGATTGGATAAAGGGTCCTGGTGGTATAAGCAATTAACTTGTAAATGTATGTCTGACTGTAACATCTTTGTAGTCCAACCAGTGTACATGGAATTTGGCAGGGCTGTATATCGCACTTTCACAATCATCTCTGCCAAATATCAGAAAGATGTGATAAAGGGTCCCAATTTTATTTGCCTGCACAGCATATGCAGAGAAGGAGGCTATGCCAGAGATTCTCTGATGTATCACTGTGGTATAAGATCAGTTTGTGATGCCATTTGGCTATCAGAAATGTCAACCAAATATCCTCATTCTGTGCTGTGACCATCCCAACATCTCTCCCCTACTTGTTACTGGGAAGTCAGAAGCATCTGTTTAGGAAAGCACCAAAAGAGATTCTCTTATGTTCTCTGTCACAGTGCTGCAGGATGTGATTGTGATGCTAATTGGCCATCTTGGATGTGTAAACTATGTTTCCTGATTTTTGGGATGCTATCCCCAAAGTCCCAGTTATGCCCCTTCTATGCCTGCCTCAGGGCCGCCCCCTATGCCCGCCTCAAAGCCACTACTGATTGGTCCTGTAAAGCTGGAAGCATGCAGTAATTGACTAGTGAATGTGTCTGTCAGTCTTTTGGGTTGCTCCACATCCTCCTTCCCACAGCCTTCCTCCCCCTGCCATGCCCGATGTCTGCCTCTGACTGGCACTGCATGTGCTGCTATTTATCTGAATACTGGTCTTCAAGGGGACAACTTCAATTGCTTATAAAATTGGGTCCCTTTATCAAGTTCTCCTGTAGTTTGGCAGAGATGACAGCGAAGGTATATGATACATCTCTGCCAAATATCCTGTAAACGGAATGGGATATAAACATGTTACAGCTGGAAATGTATTTTAAAGTTAATGTCTTATACCATCAGGAACTTTTATCCAATCTTTCTGAAAATTAGTAGGAGTTTTAAGCTTTTGGAGGGACATAATATTCACAGGTTTCATGCAAATTTTATGGAAGATAAAAAAGATGTAGCCATGAATGTGTATGGAGCTTTTATTAAAATCCAAACATTCAATTGCTTCATAAATCAGTTCCCTTTATCTAATTCTTTTGAAACTCGGTACACATAGTGCCCTCTGTTGGGGGGCACAACCTCCCCAGTTTCATCAGAATTGAATAACAAACAAAAAAGGTTATAGCCAGAAATACATTTCCCCTTTTTTCCCTTTATTTCAAAAACAATATATCATTTTCATTTCCATTTCCATTATTATTATTTGTCATTTTCGTTATTGCAATAACGATAATGAAAATGACAATTTTCATCACTGTTATTGTAATAACAAAAATGACATTCACACCCCTAGGCTGTATAATGAGGCAACATGTTTCCATATCTACCACTGTCAAACGTTTAGAGATCTGCAGTTGAACAGAGCAAGAGATGAAACATTCCTAATGTATCTGTATATTGCACTTCTCAACAAAAAGGAACACAATTACAGAATTACAAAAAAAAGAAGAAATGGTTCTAATATCCCATGTTTAATTAGTCATAGTTATTGTAATTTATAAAAAAAATCATACCCACTGAAACTATGTATAAAAATAAGCATTTATAACAGAATAATTCGGACCAATGTCCACACTGTCAACCACTTGCTTCTATTGGACTCGCTTTACTCTTTGGGCTTCCGTGGCTCTGTCCTTGACTGGTTCTCCTCCTACCTCTCTGACCGCTCCTTTAAAGTCTCGCTCCCCGAGTCAAACTCCTCCTCCCTCCCCCTTTCGGTTGGGGTCCCCCAAGGCTCTGTCCTTGGCCCTCTCCTCTTCTCTATTTACACCCTGTCCCTTGGCAAACTTATTGCCTCCCACGGATTCCAATATCATCTCTACGCTGATGACACCCAACTCTATCTTTCTACCCCCTCTCTCTCCTCTTCTGTCCACTCACGCCTCGTCAACTGCCTCTCTGATATCTCCGCCTGGATGTCCCGACGTCAACTCAAGCTCAACATGGCCAAGACCGAACTCCTCATTTTTCCTCCCTCCTCTTCCTCTCCCTCTAACCTGCCCATCTGCATCGATGGAGTCACCATCCATCCTGTTCTCCAAGCCCGTAGCTTGGGCTTCATCTTTGACACGCACCTCTCTTTTAAACCTTACATTGACTCTGTTGCCAAATCCTGCCGATTCGCCCTCCATAACATTGCTCGGATCCGCCCCTTTCTCTCTACCTCCTCGGCCAAAACCCTTGTTCATGCCATGGTTATCTCTCGCCTCGATTACTGCAACCTCCTCCTTGCTGGCCTCCCTCGCTCTCACCTGTCCCCCCTTATCGCAATCCAAAACTCCGCTGCCAAGGTCATTCACTCTGCCCGTCGCTTCGACCATGTGCAGCCTCTCCTCTTCTCTCTTCACTGGCTCCCCCTTCCTGAACGTATCCTGTTTAAACTCCTGGTATTCACGTTCAAAACACTCCACAACCAAGCTCCCCCTTACCTCTCGGACCTAATCTCCCTACGCACTCCTGCACGCGCTCTCCGCTCTTCCTCTGTCCCCTCCCTCACTCTCCCTCGTTTCTCCTGCTCACCTAACCGCCTTCGACCCTTCTCCCTCGCTGCCCCCCATGCCTGGAACTCCCTCCCTACCCACATCCGCCTTGCCCCCTCCCTCCGCTCCTTCAAATCCCTCCTCAAGACCCACTTTTTCCTCGCCGCCTTTCCCAATGCCTGCTAGTCGTTCCCCATATACTTACTGTCTGCCCTCCTCTGCAGACTGCTGCAACCAACCTGATTGTAACCAAGCCAAGCACACGCACCTGAGACTTCGCATCCGCTTGAATGTTTGTTTGTCTTCTCCCCTGTCTCTCCCACTGTCCCCTCTCCCTGTCTCCCCCTCCTTGTCTTTTAGATTGTAAGCAACAGGCAGGGACCGCGTCTATTTCTATGTTCTGTACAGCGCCAGGTACATGACTGGAGCTATATAAATGTTTATAATAATTATAATAATTAATTAATTAATTAATAATTAATAATACTATAAACTCCTGCAAAATCATCCCAGACTAGGATTCTTCTACCTTTCATAATACTCTATTCAATCAAAGCTTAAATGAGAGTTTTGTGTTTATGTTTTATTGTTTACTGCAAGAATAAGCTGACTGTCAAATGACACTGGTGTTTGATCTATTTAATATCTGCACTTGATATCAATTCAAATAATTTGATCATATGTCTGTTAAGGAGACACTTCACCACTGCCTAATCTTCTTGTCCAATACATACCCTCAGTCTTTCTATGATGTTCCCACATATGGCATGAATTTCTTAAATCCAGTTGCAAGGCCACCATAGCGTTCTCTTTCAAGTTGCCTCTGAAAACCAAGCTCTACTATGAGGACTACAAAAAACTGCCTAAAGATAATGGCTAGACTGTTGCTGTTTTTACTTATTCCTAAAAGTAGTGTGCCCTACTGTCTATTAATAGTCTGTGTCACTATGGGTGACAACAGACATGACAAAATCACATTGTGGCCTGCCTTGACCTGATCTAGCCTGGCCCTCACCTGCCAGATGTTGGCCCAGGATTGCCCCGGGCCATATGGGTAGCTGGTCCGGGTTGTGACCCCCGAAAGTCTTCAAGTTACAGCCCAGGCTAAGATCCGACCAATTGGGGCAAAGCAGGCGACAGTGCGCTATCATGGCTGTTGTGGCTCTCCAAGACCCGGCCTGGATCGGGTCCACAATAGCTGGCAGCCATGGCTAGCCGTCATTGTTTGCCATGGCTGCCTGTCATGGCAGAGGGCGTGGGCACATCACAGGGGTGGGGCTGGGTGGCCGCACGTTTGTGTGTCTCCCTGCCCTCCCCAGCAGCTGCCATGTTTGTTTGGTGGCCCAACCTGGCCTGGACTGTGTCCATGGCGTTTTTCCTCCCCATGTTGGGTCGGGCTGCTGCCGAGCAGGCATCACTTATTTTATCACCCAATATGTTGTTGTCCCTGTTAGACTTGTCTTCTCTTTTTCCATCCTTTCCACAGTGTGATAACTTGTCTTTATTTTTGCTTATGATCCTCCTAGCTGCCACATCTGCCAGCAGAACTATACTGAATTTTCTGCACCAGGGCATATTTTAACCTAACTATGCCTCTGAAGATTGGTTATGATGAGCTGAGGCTGACCGATGGCATCCCAGGCTGTTTGTCTGAGAACAGCACCTGGACTTGCAACTCACAAGATTCATCAATAGAACTAACTTCTTTTCTTGTCACAAAAAGGACTGTTTAACCAAGAGCCTGCAACTAGCATCCGTTCTCTAACAAGACACTCATTGTTAATGAATGATTGCTCACTTTGATCTTAAATTGTTTCATGATTTGTGGTTTCATCTTTATATTGACATTTCTTTCCTTTTTAATAATTTTTTAAATGTATTTTGTGAGTGTGTTTGCCATAGTGATTAAGTAAACTTAGGTCTTGTCTGGCAAATACGCATGATTCTAAGGGCCTGCTGTCCTTTTAAAATCTTGACCAGGGTCATTTGAAGAAGCTGTAATAAAAATGATTAATAACTAAATTCCCATAGTGCCTCAATTCTAATATCAGCCATGGCAGTCATTCTTCTGGGATAAAAGTAACTTATTTCCATATAAGTATGTTGTGGGAATTACTTAAGATAGATCTGGGAAGCACTTTTAAAAAGTGGAAAGTGCTGAGTATCTTGGTTTTTAACTTTCCAAATATGGTGCAGCTGTATGCCTTCAGCAAGGGCTCAGTAACATCTATGTTCACCTACCATTCACTGCAATTTCCCTTGGAGACAGATACACATATTGACACAGGGTTTGTCATAATTAGGCTATTCATTGGTTAGCTAGAAACCTTTGTGCTCCCAGACACAATTTTTCTTGACTATCCCTCACTTATGATGAATTTGCTCCCAGTTGTATGTCTAAAAATAAGGCCCTGGATAAATTTCTCATTACATTCTGTGCAAGGTCAGATGGTTACTAGTACTTACATACTGCGTGTTCCATGCTGCAAGCTGACATTGTACATTTTTTTTATCCATGCTTCATGACAGCTAAGTTGTGCAGAGTGCTTTTTTTAATATAGTACTTTAACTATCTACAGCCAAGACCTATCTAATCCTAAACTACCATACCTATCTATTTAAAAATAATGTACAGATAATAAAATGAGCATATGAATATCAATGTCTCGATCCTCATTGAAAGAATTACAAGTTAATCTACAAACTTGTTGGAAAGAAAGTATTTAATTCAGAGCTTAGTTAGCACTATGTACCACCGCTGTAATTACAGTCCTCAATAGCACTACCTCTGTAATTTGGCTCAGAATTAGACTGAGAGTTCTAGCATTCTGGGGCTTGTAAATAAAAGAAATGGGCTCTGCAATAACTTGCTACCCAACAGTAATTACTTCAGTTTGAAGCACTGGCACCGTGTTACTATTCCAGGTAGCTACCTTGGTTTGAATAATAGAATTTTAGGGGCTGAAGGGAATGTGCAGGTCACCTAGCCCAACTCCATGACTGCTAGAGAGGGGTCAAAGCTTATTCCTGAATCCAAAAAGAGTTGTAATTAAGAGGTTGTTTTGAATCAAGTAAAATCATTTTAAAAATCATTTTAAAATAATTTAAATGGTCAGACACTCCTTGCAGCCTTACCCCTTGGTCAGCCTATGGGGTAAGGCTGCTACGCAACACATTTTTTGAATTTTCCTGAGGACACAGCACATAGCAGCCAGCTGCTTACTCTGCCACGTGGCAGGGGGAACATCCGGTGGTAGCTGGTCACACCATGGACTGCATCATGTGTCCACCCCAGAGTGGCTGCACAGACCAGATTAAGACTGCCCAAGGAGTAGTAGCCTCCCCAGGGCATTTTGTGTGGCTGCACCTTTTGTCAGAGCATCATTCTTCAGAATGAGGGCTGCCAGTGCTTAATTTGTAAAAATGAATTGCTGGGGCCCATGTCTGCCAGAAGCCACATTCCCTGCCTCAGAACTTGTCAAGTAGGGAACTGAACTCCAACGTCTGCACTGGATTCTTATAGTTTTCCGGGCACAATTCAAGTTGCTGGTTTTGACTTTTAAACTAAGCCCTAAATGCTCTGGGCCCCACATTTCTGAATGACTGCCTGTCTTTCCATGTCCTATTGCAGCCCCTCCAATCAGCCAGGAGCGCCCTTCTGCGGGTACCATCTGTTAGCCTTGTTCATATGGTGGAGGCTCGCAGGGGGGCATACTTGGTCACTGCCCTGACGTTATAGAATTTCCTTTCCCAGGAGGGTTGTTTGAGTCCAGGCCTGAGCATCTGCAGAAGGTGGTGTAAGACTTTTTTTATCTGAAAAAGCATTTGGCAGGCGGGGATTGGCGTGGGTTTGTTGGATGGTTTTGAGGTAGGGTTATAAGGGGTGGTTTGGGTGTGGGGAATTGGGAGGTGGTTTTGGGTGGTTTTGGCAGGGAGTTGTGGGAGGGTTGAGGGTTTAAGGGTATTTTTTTATGACTTTTAATATTTTTACTGCCATTTTATATGGCATTTATGTGAATACATTCACAATTTTTTCTTGGTTATCCCAACTAGCACTCTAATAAAGCTGAATGTCAACATTATCTTTCACATCATTTGATAATACTACTGTCACTAAGCTGGCTTTGTGTTTAGATAAGATCAACACATGGTTGAAAAACAGCAGGCTGAGCAAAATGGAGATTATACTGATTGCCAGAATGAAATCTTTGCAGGAATTTTGCAACCAATGTGTAGCCTTTCTTGGATAAATGCACCCAACCACAAATGGTTCATTTAGTCTGCAATTCAGAAATGTTTCCAGATTTCTCACATAGTGATGTCTCTAGGCAGTATGCTTTATCACCCAACAATGTTTCTTCCAGAAGGGTGACAACTCTTCCTCAGGAGGCTGAATATGGCTTTGTCACCTTTTGGCTGGATTACAACAATGTTATCTGCCTAAGGATGAAGCCAACAGACCCCCACAAAGCTTGACTAGTACAGAAGGAAGCAGTGTGTCTCCTCAGTTTCCCAAGCTGAAGAATACATAGGACTTGTCCTCCACTCTCTACAGTGACTTCTCAAACAATGTCATGACAAAATTAAAATCTCTGTTCTATTCTTTGAGATGCTCATTGGTTTTGACTGAGGGTATCTAAGGGACCACCTAAAACCTGTCATGAGGACAACAGGAAAACAGTGGCAAAGCTGAACTTATCTTTCCTCTGGTACCATCTCATAACCACTGCAAACACTACTTCTCCCATCATTTAGGCTCAAATCTTGAACTTACCTAGCCCATTTCTGTTCTTCATAACTAGCTACTCTGCAAATTATATTGCTTGTATTGCTTATTTTATTGCTATGACATCTCTAAAACTTCCACCTTCTTCTTTGGTCCTTTTCACACAGACGCTCTAACACTGATAAAATGGCACCCATTTACATTTCATTATACATGTTGCAGGGTTGCAGATGTGCTCTATGGGTGTAACAACCATTTTATCAGTGTTGGAGTGTCTGTGTGAAAAGGGCCTCTGTTCCCACTACCAACACCTGGACTGTGCTGTACTTCCCTTAAATACACTAGTATCGCTCCCTTCCAGTCTTACTAGATCCCCACTTTCTCCTCTTCAACCTCATAAACACACATACGCTAAATCATCAGTCAGGACCAGCCTTCGGCAGGGCCAACCATCCTGACCACCCTGGGGCCCTGCCGAAAGTCCGAGGCTGGAGCTGCTGTTTTGTAGCAGCTGCAGTGCTGGGGTTCCCCAAATGCAGTCATCCAGGGTGTACCTTAAGTCAGGCCAATCAGGGCCTTGCAGAGAGGAAAATCCCAGGAGCCTCAAATAGTACTTCTGAGTCTCCAGCATGGCCACTTCCTGTTAGGCTTTCATCACCCTCTCCTGAGTGGTGCTCTCTTCCCCTTGGGAGGGAGAGGAACAGGTTCCTGCAGCAAACGTTTGCTCTGGGAGCCAAGAGTCCCATGCAGGACGAGGAGGAGGAACAGCCCTATCCCCTCTTCAGAATTCTGCTGCATCGCTGTTGCCTAGAAAGCTGCCGCTGCCAGGGCCCTGTACCTTGGCTAGGCCAAGGAGCCTCCAAGCTCTGGGCCAGAGACCATAGCAGCAGCGAGGTGGGAAGGGGAAGAGGAGTCCCACCCCTGGCCCTTGCGCTTAGTTATGCCTAAGGGTTTTATTTATTTTAAGCATTTTGTAGCCGCCCCCTCATGCCTACGGCATCTCGGGGTGGCTTACAACAATACAATAAAATTCATAAAAACAATATTTAAAAAACACCATCATCAATAAATAAAAAACAGTCCCATATCCACACACACACCCACACACATCCCCATATCCACAGCTACCCTCCCCTCCCCTCCTCCCCTCCGAAGGCCTGGGCGAACAGCCAGGTCTTGCAGGCTCGACGAAACGCCAGCAGACCTGGGGTCAGGCGGGCTTTCTCTGGGAGGGAGTTCCAGAGTCACAGCCTGGCAACGAGAACGCCCTCTCCATTGTAGCCCCCCGTCTCACCCGGGGGACCTCCAAGAAGGCGCCCCCAGTGGATCGAAGGGATCGCGCTGAGGCACGGAGGGCGAGGCGGTCCCCAAGGTATGAGGGGCCCAGACCGTGCAGGGCTTTATAGATCAATACCAAAACCTTGAATCGGGCTCGGTACGCTATAGGCAGCCAGTGCAGAGCACGGAGCACTGGTGTTATATGCTCCCGTCGCCCAGTCCCCATAAGGAGACGGGCCGCCGCATTCTGCACCAGCTGCAGCCTCTGAACCAGAAACAAGGGAATCCCCACGTAGAGCGCATTGCAGTAGTCCAGCCTCGAGGTGATGAAGGCATGGATAATGGTGGCCAGGTCGGGACTGGAAATGTATGGGCACAGCCTCCGTACCAGATACAGCGGCGGAAGGCGGTCTTAGCCACTGCCTCCATTTGCCGATCCAGATGGAGACCCGAGTCCAACACCACACCCAGACTCCAAACTTGCTGGACAACAGGAGGATGGACCTCCCCCCCCACAAGGGGTTGGGGAGGGAGAGGACAAGGAGGGTGCTAGAGTTCCAGTTCAGATCCATATGCTGCTGTGGGGGAAGTCTGCCAATTGCTAAAGGAGGGATTATGGTGCCCCCACATTTTATTTTCATTGTGCGCCCCACAAATTCTAAGGCCAGCCTGGATATCAGTCTTCCTCTCCTATTACTCTGATGATGTCGCACACAACTCCTCAGGTTCCTTTCCTGGCTCACTTCTTGTCCTTTACACATAAAGTTCAAACTCCTTGCACTCTGCATGGCTCATTTCTCATCTCCTGCCACTTCTCTCATCACTTCACCTTCTGTGCTCTGCCCACTCTTCTTGCTTTGTTGCTCTCCTTATGTCCTACTCCCACTCTTTATACATTTTTTCATGTTTCTTCCTATACTTGGACAATATTTCTCTCTCTCCCTATGTGCCAAATGTCCTCATTCTTCTACTTCAAATGCCGCTTAACTTTCCAGTGTTAACTTCTAACCCTTCTGGGTTGCTTGCCTTCAGGTGAGTTCATCATACCCCAATTTCTCCTTAAAATAAGGAATCCTGCAATTTGCTCACTCTGCGGCTGATCCAAATGCACGCACCACACACATTTGGTGTGCGTGTGCACCAAGCACATCACATGCGTACATTGCACACACGGAGCTCACAACATGAACACTCTATGCACATGTTGTACATGTACCGTGCATGGTGCACACATGGTGCACGTTCTGTTCTTGATGCACACATGGAGTGCGCTTGATGAGTGCGCACAACCTGTGCATTGTACACGCACGCACCTTAGATTGTATCCTATATCATTAACTTTATTGATATTTAACCTTATCCCAAACCACTTTCTTCAAACTCATCTACTTCCCCCTCTCTCCCAATTTACATAGGAACAATTTTTAAAAGAAATCTTTGTAAAGTGCCATACATCCATATGGTGTTATATGAATCTATATGACTAGTAACAAAAGCTCACATATCATTGACCGCCAATAATCAAATTAAAACTATGAAACTTAGAAACAACATTTAGGAACAACACATTTATAGGAACTTCAGAAATACATCTTTTTTTCTATAGATACAAAAATATATTAAAAATAAAACTTTGAAAATAAAACATAATATTGTAAAAGTATCTTATATTATACAAATATAAACTATTTTGTAAAAAAGTCTTGTATTCAAGCTGATCAGTGTGAAAAAATGAATCCTTTAAACAGATGATTTTGCCATTTCTTTCCTATTGCCAAGTTCCTGCAGAACAATGGAGCCATCCCATTCCTGAGTAAGGGCAATGGCATTAATAGTCCAAATGAATTCTTGTATTTTTTCCAGTGGGGTTAACAAACGTGATGGTGGCCCACTGTGGCCCACTCATGTCTGCGAGACACTGGCACATTTGTTGGTGGGTCGGCATTTGTTGGCCCGGGCCAGGATTGCTCCCGGGCATGATAGTGGCTAGTCTAGACTGTGATACTGGACACCTCTGGCATCACAGCTCAGGCAACACTAGGGATGGGACTCTCAGTACTGCTGAGAACTGAGAGTAGCCAATAATGGCTATATTGGATTAATTCAATATCTTGGTTGTTTCTCGGTTCTCGGTGGTATTGGATCTTTTACATTGGTTTTTTAATTGGATTTTTAAGTCAATGGGGAAAACCACAATGTTAAAAATCCAATACAGAGAGAAACGAGAACCGGTAGAAAACTGATAGAGAACTGAGAAAACAGAGAACCAAGATCTTGCCAATAGTCCCACCCCTACACACCCTGCCCGACTAGGCCTAAGTGGGCCACAGCAGGCTATCACGTGTGTCAGCCCGCTGTTCCGGGCCCAGTTAAGGTGCTGCAGTGACTGGCTATCATGTCAGCCATCATTAGGCCATCATGGCTGCCCATCATGGGGAGTGGGGCACGGCACAGTGTGATGGCAGGGCAGGGCTGGGCGACCACACATCCATGTGTCTCCCTGCCCTCCCTGGCAGCCGTCACATTTGTTGTGCCAGCCAACCAGGTCCAGACAGTGGTGGCGGTGGCACGTTCCTGAGGCAGGTCATGTTGTGATGGAAGTGCTCTACTGTCACTTCTGTTTACACCCTATGTCAGATTAAAACTACATTCAAAAACATACTTAAGATACTGGAATGTTAATTGCATTAAGATGTTTTTTAAACCAACCTGAATAATGGATTGGATTTTTAAAGTGATGCACTCTTGTTGAAAGGTTTTATATTACTACCGTAACTTTTCATCTTTAACTTACAGTTAGCATTGCTTGGCTTTCAGCTGCACTGTAGAATAGTATAAATGCCTGTCTTATAACATAAACTTTGTGTAATACAATTTCCTTGGTTCCTTAAGCAGAAGCTTTCAGAAGGATCACACAACTATTGTTTCTAGAGACTTGCTTTGATAAGTTGAAAACTCAAATGCTCGTCTTCTGTGTTTGTTTTAGAAATTCCTGATATGTTATCAAAAGCAGACACTCTTTAATCTATATGCTCTTTAATCTTCACAGCTTTAAAAACCATGATTCTAAACTATACAGAGCATAAAGAGGATCCAGAACTATAGCAGTAGCAGTGTCCCAAAATGGCTTTTTAAGTAGAAAAGATGTAACTACCTTCTCCTTATCACAGCCAGTATCCTCAGACCTATGACTTTGTGATGGTGTGAAATGGCTGCATATTTTGTCTCTGTCCATCTCGTGTCACAACTGATTTTGTTCTGCTACAGGTTCTGAACTACAGCTGCTTCACAGACATTCAGGTTGCCACAAATGTGAAGGACGAGGTGATATGACAGTGAGCAATAATTTACATCAGTGGTCCTTCTTATACCTTGTACAAATTTCCTGCCAGATTGGAAGATGGGGGAGAGTAGTGGGCATCTTTTCTGATAGGTAATATCTTCCTACCTGAGAAAATGTAGTTTACGTGGATTTTAAACTTTTAGCACCACATTTGATTTACGTGGCGTGAAAGTCACCATTGAATTAAGCCCCTCAGTTTTCTTTCTACAGTAAGGCATTTTTGTGTCTCATCTACACACGGAAGTTGCATGCGCGGGGTTCATCTTACATTAGATTTAAACCTATTTAGTATAGCATCCCTTCTCTTTTCTTAAATAATAAATCAAATAAGAGTAGTTTTCTTTCTCTGTGGTAACACTTGTATTAAAAAAAACCTTGCAGTATTATTTGACTTAACAAAAATGTATTATAAAACCTTTTAAATCTTTTAGATTCACAAAAAAATTTTAGTTAAACCTTTTGAGGATTAGTCTTACACTGAAAAGGAGTACTTAACAATGCCTGTATATGGCTGTACTAGATCTTAATCCTTCCTGAAATCTTTTTTATTATTTTGTCTCCATCTTGGTTGCATGCAGGTTCTGCACTTCTTATTGGCCTGGTTTTCTTTCTTTTCCACTTTAAATTGGTTTCTTCTTGTGAGGGAATTTATTTTTTGTTTTTTCCCCTAGCCAATTTCCTGATACTGTACATGCTTTGCTTTTTCCAATTAACATAAATCATCTTGTATCTGGTGTTATGCTGTCTATGCAGGGTTAAGTTGGTGAAAAATAACCTTCCTACAGAGAATTTGCTGTTCACTTTTCTTACATTAGGGGCATGATCAACATTTAAACTAGAAATATATACTGAGGAAATGATTCACCATTATAACTAATAGAAAGCAACAGAGACGTACCCAAATTCAGAAAGCGGTATCACTGATCACATTCCACTTTCATTACAGATCCTGCATTACTTCAGTTCATTTTTAATCTTCTATTATTTTGCTGTCCTCACCCATAGCCTCCACTCCCCCACTTCCTTCCATCTAATTTGGGAGGGAGGGGTCTACCCCCCTCGGGAGTCCATTGGGGAAGGTTGACTACCCTCCGGTGGCAGAGGAGGGTAGGGGGTATGGGAGGTGGGGGAGTTGGGAGGGGCAGCTTTGGCCTCCCAGTGAGATGGGGGTGTGTGTTAATTCCGAATAACAGAGAGGGGGGACTCCCTGTGAGAGAGGGAGACCCAGGGAGAGGGGATGGAGGGGGGAGGTATACTTTGGGAGAGGGGATAGGGAATGGGGGGGAGGGAAGGGTGGAGGAGAATCTCCCTCACCGCCTGGATGGGACAGCTGGGGAGGGGGGTTCAGGGGGGTCAGCTGGGGGTGAGGGTGGGCGCAGCTATTGGAGTCGTGACAGGTTGGGGGAGATATGGTCTCAGGGGGAGGGGAATGAGATGGGTGAGGCGGGATAGATGCTATCTGCATTTCCCGCTCACCTCCCCCCTAGCAGTAGAGCAGGTGGGACTCAGTCAGGGGGTCCCCAACCCGGTGGTGGGCCTGTTAAATGCGAGGTTGGTGGTGAACAAAGCAACGATGGTCCAGGAGGTAATCCTGAACTGTGCTGCTGATCTCATGTGTATCACGGAAATCTGGCTGAACAATGAATCGAGGCCTATTTTGGCTGATCTTGTTCCAACTGGGTATTCCATGCAGCCCCAGCCACGGTTAGAGGGACCGGGGGGAAGGGGGGTGTACCTATGATTTTTAAAGAGGTTTGGTCTGTGAGGAGGTATCCGGTGCGATCCATAGTGGGCATTGAAGGTCTCCATCTTGTGTTCGATTTGGCGGGGGACAGTTTGGGATTGCTGCTGGTATACCATGCAACTACCAGTACGGTGGCCTCCCTGCATGCTCTGGCGGAGGCTGTGTTGGAGGTGGTGTTGCGGTCCCCCAAGATGATAGTCTTGGGGGACCTTAACATTCACGCTGACATGTTTCTCAGGGGAGCTGAGCTTGAGCTCATGGCCGCCATGGCAACCATGGGTCTGTCCCAGAGGGTCAACAGCCCGACACATCTTGGAGGACATACCTTGGACCTTATGTTTTGCACTGGCCTTATGTTTTGCACATCTGCCCCTGGAAGGGTGTAGAACCTATTCGGATGGTAGACCCCTGGACCATGGAACACCTTGCTGATGGAGGCTATCGATTGGACAGCTCCCAGGCATCCGTTACCTAGGCGGAGGCTCTGCAGACCTCCATGGTTTTCTGAGGAGCTGTGGGGGCTGAAACAAGCTGGGCAACGGTTGGAGCGATGGTGGCATTGTTCTCATGCTGAAGCCAAAAGATTGCCGTATAGTTTATGAGCCTATGCTGTGGCTATGTGGGTAGCAAAGAAAAAGTTCTTTGCTGCCCTCATAGCGTCTGCAAAATCCCATCCAGTGGAGCTGTTCCAGGTTGTGAGGGGGCTGGTCAGTCCGACCTCCCTTGACCCTGGGGTTGAGTCATCATCTGCCTGCTGTGACATGTTTGCGGATTATTTTGTGGATAAAATCGCTCATATTCACCATGACTTCAATGCCGCACTTAATACAGTAGAGGAGGTAGAGGTTGTAGAAGCCCCGTCATGTCCAATTTTGTGGGATCAATTTCAGTTGGTGACACCCGCTGATGTGGTGGAGGTTCTGGGGGCGGTTCGGGCCACCTCTTGTGAATTAGATCTGTGCCCGTCCTGGCTGGTTAAGAGCTGCTGAGAGACAATGGGGCCATTGCTGGCTAGGGTGGTCAACGCCTCCCTTCAGGAGGGCAGAGCGCCGAGTTACCTCAAGGAGGTGGTGGTGTGGCCTCTGCTCAAGAAACCATCGCTTGACATTGACTCCCCTGATAGCTATCGGCCTGTCTCTAACCTTCCCTTTTTAGGGAAGGTTATTGAATGGGTAGTGGCCCAACAGCTCCAGGAGCATCTTGACCGCGTCAGTTATCTTGATTCCTTTCAGTCTGGCTTCCATCTGGGTTATGGCACTGAGACCGCACTTGTGGCTTTGGTAGATGATATCTGCCGCAAAAAGGATTGGGGTCCATCGACCTTATTGATCCTGTTAGATCTTTCGGCAGCATTTGATACTGTTGACCATGAGATGTTGGTGACACGCCTGCGGGACAGTGTGGGGGTGGGCAGGGCTGTTCTTGAATGATTCCGCTCATTCCTAACCGGAAGAGCTCAGCGGGTGGTGCTCGGTGATTGTTTTTCATCTTACTGAAACCTCTCGTGTGGGGTTCCTCAGGGTTCTATTTTGTCCCCTCTCCTGTTCAACGTGTATATGCAGCCGTGCAGCGAGGTGATTAGAGGGTTTGGGGTGAGGTGTCATCAGTATGCGGATGACACCCAACTGTATTTCTCATTTTTTACTGACTCAGGCTCGGCTGTCTCAGTGCTTACCCGGTGTTTGGCAGCTGTGGGGGATTGGATGAGGCTAGGAAGGAAGGAGTGCCTACACCTGTTTTCTTCTGTCCTCCTTTCCTCAGGTAACAACATAAAGGGGAGCTTCCCTGAGGGCAGCGCCCTCTGGGTGGCAGCCAAAGGGCGCACCAAAGGGCGAAGACCCGTTTGTGGGCCATTTGTGGTTAAAGGTGGTGGAGGCGGCCATCACTTATATCATCTGCACTCCGTACAGCGGCCCCTACACAGTTATAGCTGCCCGGAGTGTGCCCTTGCCTCCTCCCACCCACCTGGTTGGGAGCAGGGGGTTGAAGATACTGGACTGAGGGGTGTGTGTGTGTTATATTTATTGTGTGGGGAATTGTGAGTGGGGGGGTTAACAATTTGGGTAGTGGGTTGGGGTTGGGTGTGGTGTGGGGGTTAGCAGCCTCCCTCTAGTGGCAGGAGAGGGAGGGGGGGGGGAGTGGAGGGGAAACCCTGGTGTGAGCAGGGGCGAACCTCCGGGGGGAGGGTTGCCCGCTGGTGGAAGAGGCGGACGCGGGGGGGTTTGGGGATGGGGTCCCTATCGCTGGCCTGTTGGGGCAGCCTATGGAGGGTGTGTGTCTAACGGGGTTCTCTGAGGATGGGAGGACTTCTGCAGCCATTGGGGTTGTTACGGGTCGGGGGAGATATGGTGTGGGGAGGTGTGTTCCGTCAGTGAGGAGGGAGCGGTGCCTTGTGCCCATTCCCCTCTCAACCCCCCATGCGGGTAGGCTTATTTATTTATTTATTTATTTATTTAAAACATTTATACCCTGCCCCTCCTGCACACAGCTCAGGGCGGCTTCCAACAATAAAAATATTAACAATATAAAAACAGTTTAAACAATCAAAATTAAATACTCTTTAAAACAGGGCCCCGAGGTGGTGGTGGTGGGGGAGTCTAGGCTCAGGAGGCCCCAGGTCTTGGTTTGGTGCTCCTGAACGCGAGGTCAGTTGTCAATAAGTCATCTACTATCTGGGAGTTAATCCTGGAGTGGGACGCCGACCTCATGTATATTACAGAGACCTGGCTGGACAATGAATCAGGCCCTATTTTGGCCGACCTTGTTCCAGCTGGGTTCTCTGTGCAGCATCAGCCTTGGCTGGAGGTATCCGGTGCAGGCTTCACCAGGTGTTGAGTCCCTCCATCTTGTGTTGGATTTAGCCGTGGACAGATTAGGGGTGTTGCTGGTGTACTGTACACCCAATTGCCCAGTGGCATCCATACATGCTCTTGGTGATCTGGTGCCAGACGTGATCCTCCGGACCCCTAGATTAGTGGTCCGAGGGGATTTTAACATCCACACTGACACCGATCTTGGAGGAGCAAGGCATGAGTTCATGGCCTCCATGACAACCACATGCCTGTCCCAAATCATCTGTGGCCCCACACATGAGGAGGGACATACACTGGATTTGGTTTTCTGCACCGGCCTTGAGGTGGGGGGTCAGTTAGTAGGAGTCAGGGGGGTAGAGCCCTTGTCATGGTCTGACCATTACCTCCTTAAGGCATTCATCCTGGCGCATGTCAGCCCCCAACAGGGTGCAGGACCTATTAGATCGGTCCGCCCCCAGAGACGTATGGACCTGGATCAGTTCCGGAATGCTCTAGGGGAGTTTCCTCTGGAACTTTACACCCGCTCTGTTGATGATCTCGTAGCCTTCTGGAACACCTTGTTGGCCAAGACCATTGACAGAGTGGCTCCCAGGTGTCCACTGCCCTCCCGAGTCTCCCGCAGGTTTCCTTGGTTTACTGAGGGCCTGCGGTGTTTGAAGCAGGAGAGCAGGCGGTTAGAGCGACGGTGAGACCAGACTCATGACAAGTATGCTTGATCGCCGCATAAGAGCAGTTTAAAGGCCTATGCTGTGGCGGTGCAGGTAGCAAAGAAGCAGTTCTTTGCTGCTCTCATTGCATCTGCAAAGTCAAGTCCAGTGGAGCTTTTCCAGGTGGTGAAAGGTTTGGTCAGTCCTGCCTGCCTCCACCTGGACCTGGAGCAATCCAGTGACTGCTGTGACCGGTTTGTTGATTACTTTGTAGATAAGATCGCTTGCATCCACCACGATTTCGGTACCACAGTTATTGCAGAGGATCATGTTGGGGCTATGGATGCAACGTCCTGTCCTGTTTTGTGGGATCGGTTTCAGATGGTGTCACCTGCCGATGTGGAGTTCTTGTTGGAATCTGTTTATGCCACTACTTGTGAACAAGATCCATGCCTGTCCTGGTTGGTGAAAGCCAGCCAGGAGATGTTACGGCCGTTGCTGGCTGGGGTGGTTAGTGCCTCCCTTCGGGAAGGCAGCATGCCTAACTGCCTGAAAGAGGCTGTGGTTAGGCCCCTGCTCAAGAAACCATCTCTTGATGCTGATGCTCCTGCCAGTTATCGGCCGGTCTCTAACCTCCCCTTTTTAGGGAAGGTTATTGAACAGGCTGTGGCACGGCGGCTCCAGGAACATCTGGACTGCACTGGTTTCCTTGACCTCTTTCAGTCTGGTTTTCGGACTGGGAATGGTACGGAGAGTGCATTGGTGGCCTTGGTTGACGATCTCCGTCTGGCATTGGACCAGGGTCGTCAGACCTTCCTGGTCCTGCTAGACATTTCGGCTGCATTTGACACAGTCGATGAGGAGGTGTTGGTGACTCGCCTGTGGAACCATGCCGGGATTGATGGACTGGTTTCGTTCATTCCTGGTTGGGAGAACTCACAGGGTAGTCTTGGGGGAGTGCACGTCTTCTCGCCGGGACCTCACATGTGAAGTCCTGCAGGGTGCTATTCTGTCCCCCCTCCTGTTTAATATCTATATGCAGCCGTTAGGGGAGATCGTTAGAGGGTTTCAGGGCATGCAGTGTCATCGGTATGCTGCTGACACTCAGCTGCTCTACCTCTCTTTTTTCATCGACCCAGACCATGCAGTCTCCTTATTTTCCCAGTGCCTGTCTGCTGTGGGGGCTTGGATGAGGTTGAGCCATCTGCAATTGAATCCTAACAAGACGGAGGTGATGTTGGTAGGCGAGGGCTTGAGGGGCCTAGGGGTGGTTGAATCTCCTCTTGTTGGGGGGGTTCGCCCTCCCATGGTCTCTCAAGTGCGGAGTCTTGGTGTGCTCCTTGATTCACGGCTCAGCTTAGAATCTCAGGTTGTGACTGTGGTGGGGAGTGCGTTTTGGCAGTTACATCTTGTCCGGCAGCTTCGGCCATATCTCTCAGATTCTGACCTCGCCACTGTCATCCATGCCTTCATCACCTCGAGGCTAGATTATTGCAATGCGCTCTATGTGGGGCTGCCCGAGAAGCTGGTCCGGAGGCTCCAGCTGGTGCAGAATGCTGCGGCCTGTCTCCTTACAGGGGCGGACCACAGGGAGCACATG